>JAFIRS010002480.1:100000-210990 GCA_018342105.1 Gonioctena quinquepunctata | reverse complement strand
CGCCACCTAGGGAGTAATACAAGAACTGAATTTAGATAAAATGGAGAAAATCCAGCCTTATTTTCATTGCGAAAAAAATTAAGAAATTCGGCTGGGTAAAATGTCTGAGATTGACTGTACTATGGAAAGTTCGAATGATGATACCATTATTGAACAGAAACATAAAACTGCGACGCAATTGATTTCTCAGAATCAGTGGCGAGACATAATTCTCGGAATTGATTGTTTATTCAGGTGTTGGCAGATATGGATTTCTGAGAAATTTGCATTATCCAATTCTTGGAATTTTTCAATCGTTAGCTTATTCCGAGAAGCAATGAAGATGGGGAATTCTTAGAATCGGCACGCTCGAACCGTGGGAATATTTTGAACAGTCAAGGTCAAATTATGATGCAATCATTTGCCGCGAGAAGTATATTCAAACCTATCAAACGACACTAACGTATGGAGAGACTGGCTACAATCGGATGAAAATTTTTTCTTTGTTATCGATGAGCGGTTATATTTTTTCTTTCTATTTATGGTTGAGTCCCAGGCTCCCACGAAGCGTAAACATCAGTGACATGCTCCAGAGACCGTTAAACACCCTCAGGCGGGGTCAGCCCCCATAACATAAATTTTTTCCTACACTTAACCTACAACCGCTATATATTTTTTCTATGGATGATTGGTCCCCAATGCGGCATTCTCACACGATAACCTCACATATCTCAGAGCTCCGTAGTAGTCAACCGAGACCGTTAAACATTCTAGTCGAGTCGGCCCCCATAACGGATAATGAAATTCCTAACCTAAAACCGTCATACTTTTTTCTATGAGTGACTGCGGCTGTCTCAGACCTTAGTGGCAACCTCCAGAGGCTGCTGAATATCCCACAGGCGGGGGCTCCGCCCCCATAACAGACATTTTTTCCTACACTTAACCTACAACCGCTATATATTTTTTCTATGAATGATTGGGCCCCCTTAACGTTCTGATGCATCTCAGACCTCTGTGGGAGACTCTCGATACCGATAAATACCTCAAGAGGGTCGGCCCCCAAAACAGACATCTTGATTACAGGCCCCGTGGCAGCTCCATATACCGCTGAAGAACCCAGTCGTTATCCCCCATAGCAGACATCTTGAAATTCCTAACCTACAGCCGCCATATTTTTTTCTATACATGGCTGGGGCCCCCATAATGCCTCCAGATATCTCCAACCTGTCTCTGACCTCCTTGGTAGTCTACCGATGTTGATAAACACGCCCAGGCAAGGCCCCTCCCATATAACGGACATCTTGAAATTCCCAACCTACACCCGCCATGTTTTTTTTCCAATGATAGGCGACCATGTTTTTTTCTCTTAGCGGCCGCCATGTTTTTTCTATATATGGCTGGGCCCCCCAAAACGAACCCCCGTTCCCAGCTGTCTCATACCTCAGTGCCCCAAACCAGTGGCGGGCCATGTGGCGGGAGTAACCGGAGCGTGTGGAGCTATGCCGATTCTGGCGCAGATGGAACTGCGCCAGAATCGGCATAGCATATCTACTGACGTTGGGTTCATAATTCAAGTCCATGGTATAATTTCTATAATTAATTTTTCGATGACAACAGTAGAATTATTCTGAAATTATTACGTGTTTGTCATTTTCTGACAAATGTCGAAATTGGAAAATTATCATGTCATCAGTCGTCTGTGGATTGCGGGCAGCGTCTCCATGCGCGACTGGCCGTACCAAAAACTTGGTGGTCAAGATCGCCAATGTTTCAAACAGTCTCTTTATTTTTAATTTGTCTATGGGGCACCTCCTCTTTGTATTTACTTCATGGTACGACTCTACGAAGCTCGCACGAATCAAGACGAGCTGCTCCGAAATCAGACGAATACGTAATCAGCTGTTTGTGAGAAAGTATAGATGTTAATGTTAGGAGATCATTTGTTGGAGATATTTGTGCGTGCTTATGCAAACTTAGAAATGGCCTACACATATGGTAGCAATTTACATTTCTCCGAATCCAAAATTAGACGAGGTAGAACATTTTATTCATTGCACTTTACTGGAGTACACTGAAGAAGGGTCGAAAATACTTGGTACAAATGGTAATAAATTTCCACTTATCTTGGCTGGCGATTTCAACATCAACTTCGCTGATAAAAAATCAGAGCGGTTGACAAGTTTTCTTTCGAAAATATTGAATTTGAAAATGAATAATGATCCACAAGAATCCACAACAAAATATGGAACCACCATTGATGCGGTATTTTCCAGATATTTAGAAGATATCAAGTCTCAAACTTATGTTTCTTATTTCAGTTACCATAAACCTATAGTTTCAATGATAAATATTCCTGAAGAACCGACATGTATTGAAAGATAATAAAAATATTTTGAACAATATTAACTTCTCTTTTATTTAATAAAAGAAAAAAATTTGTTTTCTTATCGGTCACCACGCTCAAAGTGTAACTTGAATTAATATCAAAGAAAGAAAAAATACTGCATAAATAAAATAAATATATAATTATAATTGCGTAAGTTGATAAAAAATGCTATGCAATAGCTTTACCGCGGCAGTCTCCGAGTGCCACACAATTTTTAACTTTATCAGTGTTTATTTTCTTTGTTGAAACCTAGACTTTAAGATGGCATAAAAAACATATATTATTCGTATGGAAAAATATCGTTAAAAATGCAAAAAACCAAAAAAAATTCTTTTTCATAATCGATTTTTCAGTAATCTTGAGAATTTCTTATTTTTCATTGGAAATAAGCATGGAAATTGATTAAATAGATTAACTTTCATGTTATATAAATGTCATTGACATTCAATGGGAGATGCCTGGCAATATCTGCGCCTGGCCTCATCCTTTAGAAAGAAGTTAGTTCTTTCAGCAGTACATCCATTCGCACACAACTGATCCATCTTAATGAACATTTTTTGACAGTTCTTACAACCATTCAAATTTTGTCATTTTGTGTCATGTGGAACAATTCCACCCAATCATGTCAACATCACACTGATAAGTGCAATTATCAATCACTATGACAACACGATTGAGTTTGACAACTTCATTCCAATTAAATTTCAAAATGTCACGTTTTGGCAATGCGAATGTTCAAAGTATAAACGCGCTAATCAAAGAAAAAATCCTTAGAAATACAACCTACAGTCACAAATATATTTGGGGAATATTTATGGAATTTTGCTGCGAACGAGAATATGAATTAAATGAACATAGAATAATTAGCGTTGATACTAAAAGATTGGACCGAATTTAAAGAAGCAACGGTGAAGACAATGTGGAACGTTTCGTGCAAACTTTTGCAAGAAAAGTACTATAATGACTATAATATTATGATTAACCCGTTCTACAATACAGTATTTAAACCAGCCCGAGATGCCCGCGATGCAATCATGAAGAAACTACAAGCAGATCCATGTAAACGTAAGTCCAGTTCAGTTTCGTTGAATTTGTCTGAAGTTAACAAAATAATATTGCTATGGGATGAAAATACTCCTGAAGGTCTTATGCGTACATTTTACCATATTGATGTTGTAGAGGAGGAGAGGCAGTTGCTTGTCTGGTGGATTTTTTTCAAATCGAGAAAAATAACGATGACTCTCCAACAAATCGCATTGAATACAATCCAGTGTTCAGTAAAATGTGCCAAGGTGGTTCTAAAAGCTGTACAAGTAGTAAATGGTTGGTTTCCAATAGTGAAAGACAAAGCTGCCCTGTACGTCTTTTTCATAAACTGATATCAAAACGAGGCGACAATATTACCTCACCACGACTGTTCTTAAAACCAAAAATTAAACTGACAAATGGTACGATAATGTACCTGTTGGAAGAAATACAATGAATGGATGGACTAAATCTGCTGCTGAGGCAATTGGCTTGAATGTAAAGGACAAAAAGATAACAAATCACTCGAATAGATCAACTGCTGTTAGCGAATTGGCAAAAAGTGGTGTAGAAGAACAACAGTTGCTGAAAATTACTGGTCATAGCAATCAAAATTCTATAAAACCATACTTGAATCTCGATCAAGAACACCATAACAAGATCATAAATATTATGCGTGGTAATAGATCTTCTATAGTAGAGAACAGCAACGAATCTAATGTTAAGTTAAATTTTAATAATTGTACTTTCACTAACTGTACTTTTAATAAATAAATAAATGTTTCATTGTGTTGAGTTATAAATTATTTTGTCAAAAAATGTTCACCTATAATCTCCCTAGAGCATGAATTATTGCCGGAAATTTATTGAGTACATGAATTTTTTGAAAATTATCACGAGTCGCGAAGCGACGATGGATAATTTTCTTTAAAAATTCATGTACGAGACAAATTTCCCGCAATTAATTCAAGCACGTGGGGGAGTCGGTAAGAAAATTTCATACCGGAATTATATTTTAATAGGAAACATTGAGTAAATATTTATTTTGACGTTATTCACAATGAAGAGAAGGCTGTGTGCAATGGGACTTTTGGGGGAGATTTATTCTGAATTTCCCCGTTCCCTGGTAAAATAAAATATATAATATCAGATAAACTATTATGTAAAATTAATTGATTTCAGACAATTTTCTCACGGAAATGTTAATATTGACTAAAAATGGAAGTGGTGCAATGGGACTTTTGGGGGAGATTTATTCTGAATTTCCCCGTTCCCTGGTAAAATAAAATATATAAAAATATCAGATAAATTATTATATAAAATTAATTGATTTCATACAATTTTCTTACTAGGTTTCAGGGAAATGTCAATATTGACTAAAAATAAGTGGATGTTCGTATTGCGGGAGATATTTTTTTGGTTTTCCCCGTGTCCTAGTAAAATAAACGTCTACATGATAATGTGGATAAAAAATTTTCAGAAAATTTGCTGGCTACCATAGTAACAATGTCGAAATAAAGCATCTGATTGGTTGGAAATGACTGGTATAAAATTTTCCGCCGACTATCCCTCGGACATTGACAAATGCCTCATAATTTTATGACGAAATTCTCAAGCTCGTTGCTTGGTAACAGCCCTCAGCCTTCGGCTTCGGTCTGTTAACAAGGAACGAGCTTTCGATTGTCATAAAATTATCTCGTCTATTATCAATATCCTAGGGATATTACTACTGATAATATCATCTAAAACTAGCCAGAGAAGTTAATGAATACAAAAGGTCCATTTTCAATTTGATGGAAAACGAAAGGATTTTTGTTTGCAAAAAGTGTGGCACTCATATTGTTTGATGTAGTGTAGTAAACAAAGGGAGAAGATTCATTTGTCAGCATTTAAGAGAAAGATCTATTATCTCTTTTCAGTGTAGCTCGGTACCACACTTTCCATGCAACAAAAGATGTGGCTGTCGCAAGGATGGCTTGAGATGCACAAATGTGTGCCCTAATTGTCATGGTTCTGAAATCTGTTCAAATGCTGAAAAACCGTCGTACGCAAAAATTATTGATTTTGAGGATTTCGAAGACGAAGACAGTACACACTGTCCAATGAATTTAAATAAAAATAATACTGAACTCGAAAATCTAGAACTATAAGGAATCGAAGAGTTATAAGATGAACCCGAAGAAAACAAGAGCTGCATTTGTTCTGATGATGAAGGGCATACAAAGAAAATTAAATTAAAATAAAACTATTTCGACATTTATTTTTCTATATTTGACTGTAATAAAACAATTTTGAATTAAAATTTTTTGACGTGTAAATTATTTATAGTTTATGGACAAAAAATTAAAAATAAATCTGAAAAACTAGCCTTTGTTTTTCGAAGATTTTACGTATTCGATCATTGTTTAAGCAATGTTTCCAGTAATTTCAAAACCATTAACGAATAATTGAATATAAATGACATTATATTACATGAAGGCCTAAAACCACCAGTGCTGGAGGGCACTGAAATTCCATTGACCAAAGAAGCAAAGTACCTAGGGGTAGTTTTTGATCAAAGACTTACATGGAAAGCCCTTACAAAAAAAATCGCCAAAAAAGCATCCATAGCACTGAGCAGGTGCAGAAGGATGTGTGGCAAAAACTGGGAACTCAACCATATGGCTATACACAAGGGTAATCAGGCCCATGATAACATATGAGTCAGTGGCATGGTGGCCAAAGACTTTTCAGTCATGAATCATAAGGCTATTAACAGGCTTACAAAGACAAGCATGTCTCATTACCACAGGGGCCATGGAAACCACCCCCACGGCCGCGATGGAGGTCATTCTGAACCTACCACCATTACATATTTTCATACAGGAAGAGGCAAGAGCTGTCACCTACAGACTCACGCAAGACCCATCAACCATCATGAAACTCCATGGGACAGAATATCAAAGGCTGATCCGTCTACAGAAATGCCCAGCGATGCCATTGGTAACTAAATAAACTTCAAAAGAAAATACGAAGTTGATATACCAGAAAGAGAACATTGGGAGGGGGAAGCACCCATCAGCGCAGCATCAATCTGGTACACAGACGGTTCGAAAACCGAAGAAGGAGTCGAAGCCGGAATATACGAAACAATGATCCCAGTGAGCCTGTCAAAAGACACCACAGTATTTCAAGCAGAAAGAGCAGCAATACACCACTGCATCGGAGAAATCAACAAGCAAGATAGGATCGGCCATTCCATTGTGATATTTTCCGACAGCCAGGCAACACTTAAAGCATTGGATGCCACACAAGTTACCTCCAACTTTGTGTGGAACTGTTCCTGTACCCTGAATGAACTAGCAAACCGTAAGAAAGTGACCCTGGCATGGGTTCCAGGACACAAAGGTCACCAAGGGAACGAAAAAGCCGACGAACTGGCCAGACAAGGCTCGTCAATGGCAGAGCCCTTCTGCGGTTAGGTTAGGTTAGGAAAACAATCAGTAAGTGGGTGGAAAAACAGGCCCAAAGCTAGTTGGAACAATCCCCAGGACAGAGGCAAGCAAAAAGGTTTCTCAGAAAACCATCACCTGCGCTCACGGCAGACCTACTGAGCAAGGACAGAAGGTCTGTAAAGGCAATAGTAGGCATGCTTACAGGACACTGTAAACTAAAAAACATAAGTCTGGCAGAAGAAACTTCTTGCAGGTTTTGCCAGACAGAAGAAGAAACCGCTGTCCATATACTATGCGAATACGAAAGTATATCAAGGACAAGGTTTTCACAGAAGCGAACGGAAAACCTAGAGGCAGAAAGCTACGTTAATGAGCCTCTGTCAGGGATCCTTAACATACTCAGAAGGACGAAGCTCGAGCAAGTCATCTAAATATCAAGGGAACCAGAATAGATCTGCAAAGGTCGCGGTGGAAATAGGTCGTAGGGCCACCCTTTGTACACATTTACATCTACATGAAAAGTAATCTTTTTCATCAATTTCAACGCATATTTGCAATAAAAAAAAAGAAATTCCCACAATGACTAAAAAATCGATTATCAAAGTGTTTTTTGTTTTTTGCATTTTCAACGATATTTACCCATACGAACAGTTTTTTTATACCATCTCAAAATCGAGGTTTCAACGGAGAAAAAGAGCACTGATAAAGTGAACAAATTAAAGATTTGTTAATCAACTTTTTCAATTGAAAATTAGTCTATTTTTAATTAAAAATCGTATACAATCGAAAAATGAATATTTTGCCTTGAAAAAATTACAGCTTATCTAATACAAAAAAAAACGTTTTTACCCAGATAAAAATTAAAAAAAAAACAATTTTTAGCGTTTTTTATGTTACTTTTGAGATAATGTTGAAAAATTATCGATTCAAAAGTTTTATATTTTTTATTATCTACAACTTTTTGCATAATTTTTTCGATTGGATGCATATTGTAGTAACCCTGCCTAGTCATAATCACTTAGAAAAAGAAATAACCATTATCAAGTTCTAACACATGCACCAGTAATTTTTAAAGGAAAGCATAATTCTCTCAGATTGTTCATTTAATGACCTATTACGGTTGAAGAGTAACTCTTTGTCGCGGTGAATATCATAGGAGACATTCTTGTTCTGTAATAAATTAACTTGTTAATGGGACCGACATGTCTAGGCACGGATGCCGACTGCACATAAAAATCTATAAATACATCATTGGATGGGCGGTCTATTTGAAGTATTCTTACGCGCTGGTATAATAAACACCATTAATGAGTACACATAAAAATCACGCATTAAATTACTGAAATAACCCAACCGAGAGGGAGGAATCGAGACTATATATAAAGAAACTGGAATCTAAAAGGAGAGATAGATATAATTCGACAGTCATCCGATATACTTGACTCCATGTACGCGAGCACTTAATTAGAAATCTTTATTACAAGTATAATTAAATTCAAGTCTGAAATAAGTGATGTAAAATATACAAGAAATTCAAGAAAATTCATAATGAAGCTAAATTGGTGGCATCATCAATCTCTACCTTAGTGCGAAATCAGATTTGGTTCAAAGAGAAATCCACAATGTCAAATCGGCTCGACAAACACAATAACTACCGGGTCATCATCTGTTTATTAGTGCTACCATAAACTTTGCATATTTTCAACGCCAATTTCATAATCTCTATTCATAGTCCAAGAAAAGTAGCTAAATAAAGTCAAGACACGAATGTAAATAATAAAACCATAATAACCAACTTAATGAAGGCGCGAATAAAATTAATAATTTCTATTCGTCTAATAAATTTGTTAATGTGAGTGCCAGTGAATTACCTGAGAATTATGTAAGTACGTTTGAAAGATCATGTTTGGAAAGTCAATTCTCCAAGTACCTCATTCCTAAATATTTTGGTTATTATCATATACAGGGTTAAGCGTTAAGCCTTAATCGAAAGTAAAAAGGATAGGAATGAAGAGAAATATTGATATTAGTGACTACCCTTTTGTAGACCAAAACTTGACATACTATCATCTTCTATAATTGTTTAATAGCGAAATAGCTCATTTTGTTTTGATTGGTTATGTTGAACGATTGTGCATGTATTTTAAGATTAGATTAATTATATTCATTTTTATAACTTTTGCCCGTGCATTATTTCCTGTGAATTCGAATAATAGTAAGGTCTGTAAATCTGAATTATAAATGAACAACCCACGCTCAACTATCTCTCAGGGCAGAGAGGAAGACTAAAGCCGCTCTTAGATCTTCTTCTATGTTATTCGAAGATCTCTTTGATTAACAACTCCCTGGGTGATTAAGATCTCCCTTTCAATACATACTTGGGGTAATTATTAAAACCACCGACCATCTACCCATTTGGTAGGCGGTTAGGTACTTTATTAATTAACATCTCGAGTGTGGAGCAACCCATGACAATTGGTGATCAGGTGAGTGTTAATTTTTTTAACTAACACCTGGGAGCCACGACAATATTTCAGCCACAAATTGTAAAAAACCAATATACAACCCTCAAAACGTATATTTACCTACCCCCACCCTCCTTCTGGTACTTTTACTGAGTCGTCTTAATTTTTCTTAATTCACTTATAATTTAGCCTAAATTTTCCGACCACCCACATACTGCTAAGAATTTTCCATGAATTCGGGTATTTAAAATCGCTTCGTCTGGTATAGAAGATGTCGCGGAAACCTTGGCTTAAGCTTTTCAATTTTGTGAAATAGAATGAAAGTTGAAAATTGTCAAGCCATGAACTACATTCTCAAAATCACAGCATTGCAACGTGGTAACATGACGCTGAAACAAAACTCTCTCGGATTTCGATTCGAAAACACTTTCATAATATATATTATTTACTATCATGTTTCGATTTCGTGTTGATTTCAAGTTTTCTATATCCACCCTGGAACTGTGAGTAAGAGACATCAATTCCAGAATGTACTTGATAGGAAATATTGTACTTGAAAGGGTAATTGTACTTGGAAGAGTATTAGTACTTGATAAAAAAACTTTAGCTTAGGAACGTACTCGAAATCCCAATGAAAAAGTACTTCATGGAAAATAGTACGGAATTACAAGTACATATGCAGAATCTGTATTCGAGCATTTCAAGTACTTTCGTTCAAGTACTTTCCAACTCGGCAAATTCTTTATTTCATATATAATTTTTAGAGGATTCATGGGACGAAAGTATCACACGATCGAATTTTCTTTGACAAATTCTACTAAAATCCTTAGTGAAAACATTCAATTAGAGGTATGAGGTATCACAGGACACAATATTTTTCATCCTATGCACACATATTCCAACTCCCTTGTTGACAACTCAATAATGGATTACTTTTTGATTAGGGTGAGTGTATCTAGGGAATAATGGTATAATTATTGAATTCATATCTATGGAGGTCATCGAAAAGAGATCCAACTCGTTAGTTAGGGAAGTTTATACATGGTGTGCCACACTCGATAGCCTATTAGACGTTTCTGGAGAACGGGATAATTTTGAAAATTTGGTTTTCTGGGTAATTAGTTCTGCTCTATCGATCTAAAATATTTTCAGCGCTGCGGCGTTGCCGCTTATATTGAAAAGTGGAAACAACTTTGATTTTTTAAGTAAGTGAATCCATTTTTTAAATGAAACACCCTGTATATTATCGGATAACCTACAAGACAATTAAAGTTCCTTCCAAATGATGTATCATGTTCCTATACCTAAATAGTCTGGTTTCCGAAATAAAAGCAAGTTTCTATAAAAAAATTCAATATCTGCATTTGAATATGTATTATTATTCATTGTGACAGAAACACCATGAAAATCACTGCTTGCCAAACTGAAAGATTGTCTTGCTCTTTTCTGGTCACAGCACACTACTATCGTATTCATTTTCCAGTATAACAAATTGAAATAGGTAATATTACCCAATTGAAATAATCTCATTATGAAATCAAATCAATCTGTAATGATTCGCTCAAAAATGTTCATACTTTTGGAGATACAGCTGAAACTTATTTTTTTCAAACTCTCAGATGATGCAATTCACTTTTAGCAAAGATTAATTAAAGAAATATCTCAGGAAAATTTTGAAATAGGTTTGAGTCATACTCGAAAAAACTTCCATTAGTAATTATTTTTCAGATCATCCTGTATAAATCATTTAAATTTTTTCTCCCTAATCTGACTTTTTTTTCATATCTATTTCAAAAATTTTCTCAGATATTTTTTTAATTAATCTCTGCCAAAACTGAATTGCATCTGAGAGAAAAATTCAAGTTTCAGCTGTATCTTCAAAAGTGCGATAAAACCTCAGCTGTCGAAGTTTTTTTTTCTGAAAAAGAAAACTACGGGTTATGCTGCACTTTGGGACTTTATGAAAGGTAGAGATGTTCAGTAAAAGTCATTTGTATTTGTCAGTAGAATCCAGAAACAGAGTGAAATACTGGGTGTTCCATTTGAAATTCGAAAGTTGATATTAGTTGAACTTCATGTGGCAACACTGCAGTATTTATATCTCAGATCTCCAGAAACGTCCAATAGGCCATCGAGTTTGGAATACCTATATATTAATCATTCTTCGTACAATCAGTTCGACATCTTATCATTCATACACTTCAGTAAACCACAGAAACTTCTGCATGTTCTCGCCATAATTTGATCACATTGACCATGAAGATAAACAATTTCATCAAAACTTCGTTTGAATAGTTATTGCCTTCCATTTTGATTCTTTTCTGATAAAATTTTTGGAAATGAACGCGCAAAAGTTTTATTATTAATGCACTAATTGTCGTTTTTTCATAATGACATATTCCATGACATTTAATACAAAATAAGGCAAAATAATCCGATTTTTATAGAAACTTGCTTTTATTTCGGAAACCAGACTATTTAGGTATAGGAATATCATTATGAAGAAACTTTAATCGTCCTTCAGGATATTTGATAATATACAGGGAGTTCCATTTAAAAAAATGTACTTTTCACCATTTTTGTATCTAACGGAAAAAATCACAAATTTTGAACGACCCTGTATAATGGAGAACGAATTCCCTTGAACATAACTAATGCACAGGACATTGGTGAACTACACCCAGAATTTTAGCTTTGTTCGAGTCCAAATACCGCAGTAATAAACATTCAATTGAAGCTATGTTTTGCACAAAAAATAAAGAAAACAATGAATTTTTCGAAAACCGATCGAGATAGGTATAGGAAATCATCATACGAAAATGATCGGAAAGCAAAGCAAAAAAAAGCAATACTATACAAGGTGTCTCATTCAAAATATCAATGTTGTTGCTACTTTTCAATATAAACGGCAACGTCGCAGCGCTGAAATTATTTTATATCGATAGAGCAGAACTAATTACCCAAAAAACCAAATGTTCAGAATTATCCTGTGTCCCGTTCTCCAGGAACGTCTTATAAGCCCTGTATGATTTATGTTTAAAGTGCATCCACGAAGATCCTCTAGGTGATTTTTCATGTTATAGTTTATGAACTTCCATTGTAAAGCCGGGATCCAACGGCGCGTGGAGTGGCACTCCTCGCACCAAACTTGCCAGTCCACGTGCCATCGGATAGGGCAGGCTTGGTGATCTTCGGTCGGCGCGGTGAGTCCCGTCGTCTGTCGGTAAATGAACACGGTTCAAAGGAGTTCGGACGATGGCGCTCAACACGTGTATACCGCTCCAACGACGCGGCTAGGCGCGCAGTACTGTCAGTGCCGTGGTAACTTTCACGAAGTGGTGTTAGAATTTTTATCCCTCTATGATGCCGAGCCGATTATTTGGAACCCACGGGATCCAAACCATAAAAACAGGAATTTAATTCATGATGCCTGAAAGCGAATTGAAGAGCAAATGAGTATAACATATCTAAGAACAGAATTGAAAAAAATTTACCGCCAACACTGCCGGCGTACAACAGGCTACAACTGCTGCGTGTCCACGTCTGAAACCGCGATCCTACATGCGCCGTGGGAACGGCCCGACACATTTATTTGCGCCAACCTTGACACTCAACCCCCAATCCAGGATTGCCACTCCACGTGCCGTTGGATCCCGGCTCAAGGGGTTCGAATACATTACTCTGCAACCTATCCTAGCTTGGGGAATTAACGCTATCTCTATTGAAAGTATTGTGTATAAAGGTGAAGTGTAAAAATCGCACCCCAACTAAAACTCTAGGAAAATTATACTATATAGTTCATCAGCAAAATGTCCTTATAGTCCACGAACTTACAAGGAAAATTTTTAGGTAAATATTTATAACCTTAAACACGTTGATCTAAGTAGTCAGGGAGTGAAGGAGGTCAAATATGTACCATCAGTTAGTGGAGAAGGAACTTGTAGACATGTTATTGACTCATAGGTCAATCTTGATATGGACTTGTTTGTTTGCTCAAACTATTTTCGCCATTGATTATAAAAAAATAAACAACCATATTCCGATGAGTACCTGCCAAAATACACTTATTCGACAGGATTGAAAATCAACATCATGACAGAAAAGTTCGTAAGTGTAAGTTCTGAAGGGTCTGAGTGTCAATATCAGTCATTGTGAGTTGTACATGTAGAAAGGGTCTGATCTGACAAAGGTACCGAGAGCCAGGGTGTATTTAGGTGTGTAGCTAGATTGCAAAGGATGGCGCGTGCTGTGTACATTTAATTGTAAAGAGTCTACAGTGCGGCTGAACAATGAAAAAAAAAGTTATTGTATGATATCATCGGTACTAGTTTTTGAAATGAAAGACAACTTCAAAATTTTAATTAGCATGGGGGGTCATGTGGCACATCTTTGGAAAGATAATTCAATTCTTTTTCCAAACATCCTTTCCTTTTTTTCATTTCGTTGATATATGACTTTGCGGCTTTTTATGCATAACTTTTGGATGGTTCGACGTGAAACAATGAAAAAAAAGCTGTTGTATGATATCCCGATACTACTTTTTGAAATGAAAGACATTGTGATTGCCTGATAGATGGCGCGGAGGGTCACATCAACTTCAAAATTTTGAATAGCATGGGGGGTCATGTGGCACATCGTTGAAAAGATAATTCAATTCCCTTTCCAACCGTCTGATTGTTTTTATCATTTCGTTGATTTGTTTTTCTACAATGTGCATTTGAAATATCAAGCATGAGTGCGGATCTGAATGGTACCCTTACCTCGATAACTTTTGAATTGTTTCATATGAAATAATGGGACAACAAATATTTTGAATGATATTACCCATCCTACTTTTTGAGAGAAGAAACATTAGAATAACTCGACAGAGGGCGCTGGGGGCATAACAACTTGAAAATTTCGAAAGGCATAGAGGTCGAGTTGCACACTATTGAAAAGGTAATTCAATTTTAGTTTCAACTATGGTTGTTCTACGGAATCACAATTGCGATGAGTAACACTGAATACGGCCAATAGAGGAAGATTCATTACTTAAATGATTTTCCATTTTCGAATTCGTTTCAAAGCTTAATTAGGTAGAAATTTCCAAGCCATACAGTAATTCAATTTTTTGAACTGATGCGGCCGACAGTTGTGGAAAATCCCTATTGAAGTAAACAAAAGATACTCAATTCACTAAATTATTTTCACTGAACTGGGTTTACAAAACCGTGTTTTGCTATACAATAGCCTTTCATAGCCTTTTATGCCCAAATAATACCCAACTCATTTATTATAAAGGGTATCAATTATCGGATTTAGTAAATTGATAATCAAGCAGTAACCTAGAAATGCCCTTTATAAAATGGGATTATTTTGTCGATGTTTGAAAATTTCTAATGTAACAATGATTATATCATTAGGTACTTATCTGCTCTTTATATTATCGCATTTGTATTTGAAGAAGAGTTTCAGTCTACTTCTACTAGTATTATTTTGAATTTGAAGCATAATCATGGTTCGTGTACGTCCTATCGAAGAGAAAACTGAAGCAATCTATATTTTTGGTGAGGCCCGTGGGAACTTCCATGCAGCAGAGATACTTTTTAATGATAAATTCCCTGATCATCAATAACTCGAAAGTATTTGAGGGAACTGGTTGAAAATTTCAAAAATTCAACAGAACTGGCACTGTTCATAGTGCCAATGCATATTGTGAAAAAACATATGAACGAAATAAAAAAATAGTAGGAAAGGAAATTGAATTGTCTTCTCAACGATGAGCCACATAACACCCCCATGCTATTTTAAATTTTCAAGTTGTGCTCCCGGGCCATCACGATGTCTTTCATGCAATACCTTTTTTTTCATTGTTCTACGTCGAACCATTCAAAGGTTAACAGGGGGGACTATAAAAAGCCGCACTTATGCTTGACATTTCAAATGCACATTGTTAAAAAACAAATCAACAAAATAATAAAAACAATTGGATGGTTGGAAAGATAATTTAACTATATTTTCAACGATGTGCCCGATGACCCCCCATGTTATTTAAAATTTTGAAGTTGATGTGCCATCTATCTGGCAATCACAATGTCTTTTATTTCAAAAAGTAGAATCGGTGATATCATACACTACCTTTTTTTGTCATTGTTCTACATCGAACCGTTCAAAAGTTAACAGAGGGGGGGACTATAAAAAGCTGCACTGTATGTACCACTGCTGTAGAAGTGAACCCTAGTAAACTTTTGAAGGAGTTTACCTAAACATGAAGCGGAAAAGACGGGAAGGGTACAGAAAGTGTAAAAAAAAGTAAACGTTTAAGGACAAGTGGCTCACAGTACACAACGTATCGAGGGGAGGTAAAAGTTGCGGAGGAACCTCTTGAAACGGTTAGTTTTGTTTTGGAAACTTGTGGGGTTAGGTTATCATTTCCGTTATATTTTTAGATTGATTGTCGTTGTAAGTTACAATGCGAATCCATGTCCATACAACATATATTTTATGATCACCATAAAATATACTCATTTTTAACCGACGAAACCAAAAAGGTACTCTGGTGGACGCGTATTTTTTTATTTTTTTTTTTATGTATGATCACGCATAACTTTTTACTGAGCCGTCCGATTCCGATAATTCTTTTCAGTGGATAGGGTGTACTTCGAAGTTGGTCTCATTTGAATTTGAAAGATGAAATCCACCCCTGAGGGTAGGAAAATGAAGGATCTTGATCACTCACCCTCTGAATTCTGATCCGTTAACCGATTCTATCAGGCATAACTTTGTACTGGGTTCGTCGATTTGGATGATCATTTTTTTTATTAGATAGGGTATACCTCATAGTTGATCATATTTGGTTTCGAATGGGATTATCCACCCTTACGGGTAGAAAAATTAAACCGACGAAATACGGAACTGAAAAGTAAAAAATAAAATAAACCTTCTTAGTCTCAATAACTAAGCTCCTAAACGAATGTAAGTCGTCGAACAATTATAGTTGAGAAATAGCCCATTAGAGCCACAGTAGTGAGAGTCCGATTGGATATTCAAGCAGTCTAAGGTCATGTTCCGATATTACTGGAAATACTGGCCACAGTAAGTGATTTCGGAACGCTTCACAGTGGCAGTAAACTGATACTACTGACTATTTTCAGAACGATTCGGGCCAGTAAGGTAAAATCAAATACAGAACATAACCTATTGTTGTCATGGTGAAATCTTCTAATAAAACTTGAAACATTTTTCTGTTATATTTGTTGATGAGAATATTAATTCTGCAGATATAATCTGATAATAACTGATTTAGAATATGTCTCGCCACTGTTGATAGTGTTTTGATTTTAAATCATAACATAACCTACCTTTTTTCAATTTGGGGAGGGGATACTGTGACTACACGACCTTTTCTGCAACAGTAGCACCAGTAAATTTTTAGCCTCTAACAGGGTTTCTTTAAACGTGGCGCGAAAACATTGCCAGTAAGTTTCAGTAAAATTGGAACGATTAAATTTACTGGGCAGTACTGTTCGGGAATATCGGAACATGCCCATAAGTATGATTCAACTTTCGCAAATATTTTCAGGTCACCGTCATTGTTACGTTCATAATTCTTTTGCCCTGGAAATAAGGGTATGCTCCGACCAAATAACCCAGTGGAGTCGGGGGTGGATTATTATGTATTTCAAATAAGTTATATTCGTTTTATTGAATATTAGAAGAGGGCGCCAAGTAATTTCACGTATTGAACATACCTCCCTAGGAAAGAAAACATCTGAAATTACTAAACAATTTACTTTTCAGTATCAGCAAAGTTTCCTCACAAATTGGGATCATAAACACACTAGAATGGGATAGAACAGTATTATAAAAAAAGAAACTCTCGAGAGTTTAGCTTTACAATCAAGGTTACATCCCCAAATTAAAGTTACAGTGCCAACTCACTACAACATTGATTGTAAAGTCCGTTACAAACCTCAAAAATCATAATATATGTTTTGTATGACTTTCAGGAAGGCGCTTGGCATTAATATTAACTAGGAATATATTAGTCCAGAAAAATGTTATGTAGAAAACTATGATCAAAAGTTCCGCACTTGACTTAACGTTCGAAAAAGAAAACGGACATGAAAACACCATAAAAGAATGGCCACTATGTGGTACTTATCGCTTCGTCGATTTCCAAACTTCTCAGTGGTTTTTGTTTATTCATTTCTTGTTTTTTTCCCTTGAGATTTTGTGCCAACTCCTTCAATGGATGTGTCTTTTCCTTCAGTGATTCTATTTTCCCCTTTTCCTCTGGCTTCTAAACGACCGACCTGTTGTCACTATTGCTACCCAGCAATAAAACGCCTGAAATATCATAATTCGTGTCACCCTCATAGCAGTGGGAATCATTAAACCTTTGAGAAAACTCACCTTCAGTGCGAAAACCCCATGCTATCTGAAAGCGTTTCCTTGAAATGTATTCAATTAATAAATCCAAAATATACCTAAAGATGATGGCCCAATCAAACGAATAGACCAAAACACATCACCTTACTTTGTGCTACACCGAAAAAGCCGTATTTAACGAATTTCCTTTCGAAGTTTCGGCGATCACAAAATGTTTTTGAATGCCCACCAACCTATTTTACCGTCGTGACCGTATCGAACCAGAATCTGCCGTTCTCTTTTTCTATCGGTACAAAAACTCCGGGTGTATTAAAAACTTATCCATAGTCGCCACTGCGAATATTTTACCTTCCTGGAAACTTTTCAATAGAACGATAGTAATATGAGAATATGCTGATACCAAATACTACCTATATATATATATATATATATATATATATATATATATATATATATATATATATATACCGAGTGTTTTGACTTGGCCTACTCAAAGAAAAACTAATTCTAATTTTAATTCTAGGAGAATATGGAAATGAAAGATAATACCAGGCGATCCGAAATGACCTGATTCAAATTCGTTATAGCATATAGCAAAATTTGGAAAATAAAAATTAAAATGATGAATATTAAAAGTCCCAGTTGAGAACCTTGTGGTACATCTGATGTTAAAACAATGTTTATATCGGTTTACGGTTACTATGTTTGACCTGTTATATACATAAGAAGCGAACCATCGTAGTAGATCCCCGTACCATGTACACCGACTTCATCAAGTTTAGAAATGAGTATATTATGATCAATTTTATTTCCATTCATTCAATTTGAAAAATTTCCTGGAAAATATGGAGAAAAAATGAAATCTAAAGATTCTCAACAAAAAACGAGTTCAATCCAGAAATTAATATGTTATATTGTGTTGAAATATGATAAATAAAAAAACGACAAACACAAACTCATTCTATATATGAATTCATGTGATGAATAAACAAAAAAAGACTAGGTGAATCAGTTGAAAATTGTACACATCTTAGGGTTATGCATTTGTTGCAGGCCATGCATCATCTTTTTCTCTGTGGCTTCTCTCCTTGGTCCTCCTGAAAAACTTCTGCAAAGCCTACTCAATCTGTTTTTTATTACCAATAGCTCCAGAAGTTTCTGTTACAAATATATTATCGCAGGTGGAATGGAATTGACAATGAAAAAAATACTAATACAGATATCATGTTATAGCTCTTTCAGGATTTACAATAATAGATAAAAATACTCACAAAGTACTATTGCTGCATGTGTTATGTTGTGTTCCAAGGCCCATTCAGTTAACTTCGAATTTATGTTTACATCTTTTTCAATATTTTCATGGAAGTTATCAACAGGATAATTTTGATGTAGGGCTAAATTCTCCAAGGGAAGCACAATCAGACAAATTTTCAGAACTTGAATCACATTGATCAACTTCAGGAATTTTATCTGAACTTGTAGAAAATAATATATGATATCATCATTTACAGCCATTAATCGACTAGTAGAAGGCCCACTACAAGCCTCTCAAGATTCTTCATTTTCTCTTCCAAGTTCTTTGCCTTTTTATATTTACTCAGGGTATTTTTTCTCTCAAGCCTTGAGGATACCTTCCTCATACGATCTATTATATTAATGTGTACCTATGATATATTAATGAATATACTACAAACATAATGTTCAGAATCGAATAACCATATTATTGGAACAATGCAGTCTTCAATCCTGAAGATTACATTCAATATTTTGATTATTGTTTTACCAACCTCAAACTGAACACATTATTCCAATTTTTCAACTATGATATACACAACACTATAAATGATCAAATGTTTCAAATGCTCACACCCACCTTTTCACCCCTTTGGGGATGGAATATCAAAAAAATATGCCATAAGAATTTTAGCTCTTAGGTCCAGCGGTTTGGTCAGGTCGTTGATCGTATATCAGTGAATCAGTGAGTCAGTAGTCAGGACATGTAATTATTATATAGGTATGTACATATTACCCCAAACACCAGGTAGCTGCTGTGAACCGTTGAGGAGATCTTCCGTCTCCATCAACAATCATCCCCCATTTTCCTACCCTTAGGAGTGGATTTTTTTTTCAAATCCAATTCGGACCATCTTCGAAGTATACCCTATACTTTAAAAAAGAATGAACAAAATCGAACTACTCTGTAAAAAGTTATGCGTGTTGCATACATAAAAAAAATATATGCGTCGACTAAAGAACCTCCTCCTTTTTTTTCGTCGGTTAAAAATGAAATGTTTTGAGGCGAAATTTGACGTGAGAAATGCAAAACAGAAGGTATAGATACTACCAAAAAGGAATAGTTACTTAACGTATTTGAGTGCGTGATATTTTGAGTGCAGATTTGTGATCAGCAGCGAAAAACACGCAAATGAGAATAGTTTAACCATTTTAAATTGCAGTAGATGTTTCTTTAGGGAACAAATCAAAAACTGACACGAGCGTATATGCGAAGAAACGGAACGAAAAATAATGTGTACTACTCGTAAACATTCTCCGTCGGTCAACGGAAGATCAAAAGAGCCGATAGTCAACGTGGGTTTGAGTGACAGCTGTCTAGTTTTGCAGCAGCCAATCAAAACGGACCGCAAGCCAATGATAATGCTTCTAGATGTGTCTATACGTTGAGACTAATAAATCGCCAGTTATATACGTGTTTCAGGAGGTCTGAGTGAATAGAAGCCAGTAGCGTCTGTGGTCTGGGATCGAAATAGGTTTTAAAATATTCTATAGTTGTGTGTGTTTTGTTGGAAAATATTGCTTTTTTTCGACTATGGGAAAATGAAATTTTGATGATCCGATTGCCTAATAATACATACTTCCTCGTTTATGGCATATTTTTTATTTTGAGGTATTTTCAAAATATTTAACTATCTAAATGAAATCAGTTTTCTTCGCCTCTGCTGCTCAAAAGATTCCGCCTTAAGACTGGGAAACTTGTTTTTTATGCTCCTGCAATTGTAAATGGTTTGACTATAACTGATTGAATAATTTAGTATACGCAGTGATATATCGGAACAAACTTATTTATTTGCCCTTCTTCACCTGAACCCTTTTCCTGATTTTATTTTCGGATTTTCGGAAGGTAAATATTTCCAGCAAATATGTGAAGAAAATACAAGATTTTTCCAACCTATTTCATACGAAACAAAATATTTCAATAGTCGAAATCCTGCTTGAGCTCACAAAGGATATCAGCGACATGGAAATATTATTCAGGAAACATGACCTTAACAGCGAACTGGGTGGGAACGTGAACTTCAAATTAATGGGGCTTGACCTCTATAAAGCTATTACAGTCGCCATTAAGGGAGTGGGCAATGATGATAGGATGAACATGTCAATAAAAGGCATGTCTTTGATGTTCGTGACATTTCCAGTTCAAAAAAGTAAATAGGGTTTTATGGCCAGTGACACACTTATATATCTTCATTATAATGAATCCTGTACCCTTTCAAATCTTTCAGAAATAGATCATCCGGACCACAATAACAAGGTTAAGAAATTGAACTGGAGAAGGAGGTGAATTTTTTATTTCCATGATCTGACGTTATATTTTTTCCAAGACATGTTCGTGTGATACCTATACAAATACTGCCACAGCTGACATAAAGATTGGAAACTCCAATTCTTTATATAGACGTAATTTTCTTGATAGTAACAGAGTATACGGGTGACACAGGATATCGGACCACCCCTGTAAATTCTGCATTCGTGAACGGATTTTTCTGGAATTTGGTACAGTTGTATAAGCAACCATTTCGGATTCGATCACATTACAATCCAATATGGCGGACTTCCGGTTTTTCTGGAAATGCCAGTAACTTTGTTTTTTCAAATGTAACACCCTGTATATTTTTAATATTCAAGTTCAACAGGTCAAAACAAGTCCAAACCTTATGTCAAATGTGTGTTTTTTAAACATTTCTACAACTGAAGTCAAAACACTCAGCTGCTATCAGATCTGAACCTCTCCAATACGACCGTCAGGAAAGTGAACCACTAGAAGTCAATAAAATCAATGTTAATGAGGCAGTGAAATCTTTTAAAACAAGTTCTGCTGGTGGCATAGACTCGCTCAGACCATCTCATATTCAAGATATGCTCAGTGAGAGTTCAGGTTGTGCGAGCGAAAAACTTTTAAATTCATTGACGGCATTATGCAACTTCATGCTGGCAGGCAGAGTGAATCCTGAAATTTGTACAGTTTTATATGGAGCTTCACTTTGTGCTTTGAAAAAGAAAGACGAAGGAATTCGATCCATAGCTGTTGGAATGTTTTATCGTCGACTAGTGGCAAAAGTGGCATGTTTTAGTATAGAAGAAAAGCTAGGAGAAGTTTTTCGTCCAACTCAGTTTGGTTTTGGAACTCCTGGAGGGTGCGAAGCTGTTGCCCATGCTGCACGACAGTATATTAATCAACACCCAAACCCGAAATCAAGAGTGTTTCTCAAGCTAGATTTTAAAAATGCATTCAACATGGTTGACAGAAATTTCTTGTTGAAGAAGGTGAAGGATTCAATACCAAATATCTTTCCATTCTTAAATCAATGTTATAATTTTCCCTCTTTTTTAAATTTTGGTGAAGAAATTATCATCTCAGAGAGAGGAATCCAACAAGGAGACCCATTAGGTCCAGCTCTTTTCTGTCTTGCAATCGACGATTTGACCAAGTCGATCAAGAGCGAGTTCAACGGTTGGTATCTCGATGATGGTTCAATAGGAGGAGAGAAAAATGTTATTTTGGAGGTTTTGAAATACATAATTTCCAATTTGAACGAAATTGGTATCGAATTGAATACCAATAAATGTGAAATCTTCTTTCTTGATGTTCCAAATCAAAAAGTTTTCGATGAGTTCATCTATTTCATTCCTGGTTTGAAATTATCAATAGAATCTGATTTTGTACTTCTTGGTGCACCTGTTACTCTTGAGGCTCTTTCTACATGTATCAAAGATAAAACAGACTCTCTCTCACTAATATCTTCACGGCTCAAAGAAATTCCAGCTCATGCTGCTTTTTTCCTACAAAAAAACTGTTTGGCATTACCCAAACTTATGAATATACTTAGATGTTCTCCAACATGGCATGGTAATTTAGAGTTAGAGAAATTCGATGAATTGATAAAAAGTACTCTCGAATCGATAACAAATAATCAATTTCGTAACGAGAATTGGCTTCAAGCAACGCTTCCTGTGAAAATGGGGGGATTGGGTATTCGTTTGGCATCATCACTCACCTTACCAGCATTTTTATTTTCCTTAAATAGTGTTTCTCATTTGGTGAACTCGATACTCCCATCAGATTTCTTTGGATTGATAGATTCTTTCTATGAAGAAGGCGAAAGATTATGGATTTCTAAAGTCAATGTCCCTCTGCAAGGTACGGATAAGAAAATGCAAAGTGCATGGGATCGTTCGCTCTTGAAATTGAATTTGAATAATATGTTTGACAGCTGTATCTACATCTCAGAAGGCTCGTCTCAATGCAGTGTCTTCAAAGGAATCAGGTGCTTGGCTCGATGCATTACCAGTTTCTTCTTTGGGTAATCTTCTTGACGATGAAACATTCAGAATTTCTGTTGGACTTCGGCTGAGTTCTTCAATTTGTGTCCGTCACAATTGCAAATGTGGTACTGAAGTAGATGAATCTGGGGTTCCTGGTTTGAGTTGCAAATTTAGCGTTGGTCGTAGGTCCCGCCATGATGCAGTCAATGACTTGATAAAGAGAGCTTTAATAACTGCCAAAATTCCATCTATCTTAGAGCCATCAGGTGTCAGTCGTGATGATGGAAAACGACCAGATGGAATGACATTAATTCCTTGGTAAACCAGTGGTATGGAATTTTACTTGTATGGACACTATGGCCACATCACACTTGAACTCAACCTCCATTCGCAAGGGTTCAGCTGCAGAAAATGGAGAGAAAGTTGAGATGAAGAAATATCAAAACCTGAGAAATCTCTACATTTTATACCCTGTAGCTATTGAAACCTACGGAGTATTTGGCCTCCAAGCAACGGAATTTATTGAAGAGATTGGTAGAAAGATTTTCCAAGTGACCAATGATAGGAGATCCACCAGCTTTCTCCTTCAACGCATCAGCATCGCCATTCAAAGAGGTAATGCAGCTTCGGTGTTGGGAACCATTCCAGTTGGACGTCATTTGGATGAATTTCCCTCCAATCCCCATTCTAAAAAGAACATATCTCAATATAGCTCGATATCCAATAGTGAAAGTTCGTTAATTCTGGGTTCTATTACCGGTACCCAACGTTTGGATGATATATTTATTCGTCCACAAAGAATTAACATGTCAAGTAGTATCCATAAGTCTAATATTCGGAGCCAAATACCTGAGAAGTATAATTTGGATTCATCCACCTCCAAAGAAATAACGCGATCTGCCATATCTTTACCCAACTCGATTTCAAGCAGCCTCCAATCGAGTTCCAATGATAGAGAAAATCATCGCATAAGAGACTATTCCTTTGGAGATAGCAGTAGCGGTGAGCGCATCTCCCTCAGTTATAACTCCATGAAACCAAAACCAAAACTCTCGGTCTTAATGGTTTGAAAAACATTGGCAATACTTGCTTTATGAATAGCGCGATACAATGTTTATCGAATACCAGATGGTTGCTCGAGTATCTGAGAAAAAACGAACATTTGAAGGATATCAACACAAGCATATCAAGTATGAAGGGTTCTTTGATGAAA
This sequence comes from Gonioctena quinquepunctata, assembly GCA_018342105.1. Lineage (NCBI taxonomy): Eukaryota > Metazoa > Arthropoda > Insecta > Coleoptera > Chrysomelidae > Gonioctena > Gonioctena quinquepunctata. Next base: position 186,555 of record JAFIRS010002480.1, on the reverse strand, counting down.
GCATTTGAAGGAGTGGTTAAAGAACTTTGGTCAGAAGATTCGTCTGATGTGGTGGTTAACACTGTTTCTTTGAAAAACCAGATACAAAGATTTGCACCTTGTTTTATGGGTGACGCTCAACAGGATGCCAAGGAATTTTTCAGATATTTATTGGAAGGTCTTCATGAAGATGTTAACAGAGTAAGAGAAAGGCCTAAACCTACGTTCATAGAAATCGATGAAAATTTGAGCGATAATGAAAAGGCAAAAGAGTCTTGGTCGAGATATCTTAGAATGGACAACTCAAAAATTGTCGATAACTTTGATGGTCAACTAAAATCATCGTTGAAATGTACTTTCTGTGGCCATTGTTCTGTCACTTTTGACCCATTCTGGGACCTTTCACTCCCTATTCCACAGATTACTGGCAAGCTCAGTCTGTCACAATGTTTAGACTCGTTTACTAGGGAAGAAATTTTGGATGATGACGAAAAACCCACTTCTTCTGAATGTAAGAAAAGAAGAAAATGCACGAAGTCGTTATCTATACTCAAATTCCCCAAAATTTTAGTAATTCACTTGAAAAGATTTTCGCAGAAGGATAGATTCAGAGGAAAATTAAATGTCTTCATTGACTTTCCTCTCGATGGATTAGATATGAATATTTATGCAGTAGATAACGCAGCTCCGTGTCGCTACAACTTGTATGCTGTATCCAACCATAGCGGAACAACTCTTAACGGAAAAATTATTTTTTGTGTAACTTACTGGTTATTCAATTCAGTCACATCACATTTTGATCAAAAATTATTTTTTTTCAAATGAAACCTCTATGGGCCACCTACCTGTCTCTCAGAAATGTTGTTTTCCACAGGTTACTAAGTTGAAAAATTATTCGAACTGCAAGGAAACTCATGAACTAGTTGTAGATTTTTGAATGTATACAATCTGTTACTGCACCAAAATGCAAATAAATGATATGTCATTTTTTCCCTTAATGAATGTTCTAGAGAAACAGGTAGGTGGCCCATAGGGGTTTTATTAGAAAAAAATTAATTTTTGATCAAAATGTGATGTGACTGAATTAATTCATCAATACATGACACAAAAAATAATTTTTCAGAAAAAATTATGTTTCTCTGTTATGTGCGACTCATTGTGAATAGCCTTGACCAAATCTCATTTATCCACGAGGTAAGATAAAAAAACAATTTTAATTCCGATTGTTCCAAAAAAATTACATTTGACAAGAGGTTTGGACTTGTTTTGACCTGTTGAACTTATAAATGTAAAAATATACAGGGTGTTCTATTTGAAAAAACAAAGTTGCTGGCATTTGCCGAAAAACCGAAAGTCCGCCATATTGGATTGTAATGTGATCAAATCCGGAATGGTTGCTTATATAACTGTACCGAATTTCATAACAATCCGTTCACGAATGCAGAAGTTACAGGGGTGGCCCGATATCATGTGTCACCCGGTATAATGTACGGAGGCTACATTGAACCGGGTTATTCACTATGAATTACCCACCCCTTATCAACGTTATTATTGCCTATAGAAAAAAAATGTTAGGTAAATGAAAAAGTTGTGTGGTTATGACTGAATTTTGATGAAATGCTACCAAAAATTCAGTAGCGTGCAGATTTCAGGGAATATTTTTTTTAATGGGATTTCCTTCTTTCGTGATTTAAAAAATTCACCATGTCATCCCTGTCTTATACCGTTTTTGAGTTATTAAACGAGAAGGGAACTTTTTCTGTTTTATTAGAGTTTTTTAGTTTTGATATCCGTTTGGGGAATTCTATGTTGAAACACCACTGAAAGTGAAATAAAAAGTGATTGAACATACCATCTACAGTTTTTTCCTGAACATTATGGGTTTGGTTTGTATCGAGCAATCACTTAAATTCTTGTATTGAGCAGTCATTGATTTGTCTGATGATGATATATTCATTATTTTTATTATGCTTAACTGTCGTAGACCATGTCATTATTTGAGCTGAGTGATAACAAATTCCTAGGTCGCGGACCTCAGAGGAGATAGCTTCTACATTGCTGACTATATAGTCAAGACCACTGCTGGTTTGCCGATTTCGATACTTAGTAACACGTGTTGGCTCAGTATAGGGCAATTTCAGATGTGACATCTCAAATAGGTCAAAGAGTTGTTTTTTGTAGTAACTTTCTTCTCTGAAGTTTATATTCATATTTCGCCACATATTACTATGTCTGTGTACGTAGCAGTTATGTATTCCAGGATGAAGGCCAATTGGTCGAGAAAAAGTTGTAAGTCAGAGTCTTTTGAAGAGCTGCTGTATAAGGCGACGATACATAGGTCTTTGTTCCCCTCCATGGCGGAGCACTCAAAGTGCAGCTAAAGGGAACAGCCAGACAAATACTGGATCGTTTTACAATTGTTAAATTTGTAGAATTGAGATTCAACAAATATTGCAGTTCTACCATGTTCAATTTGAGTCCTAAAGAAGCTGGAAACTAACTCATAACCTGCTATCTTTGAGTTATGTAGCCGGTTCTTACACACCCAGTGTTATATACAAATAAAAGTTGAGTTACTGACATCACAGAACAATTCAATTATGTTAATTTTGTTAGCTAGACTCTGAGTGTGTATTAGTTGTAAGTAAGATTTTTTCTCCATAGTTTTTATTTCTGCCCTATGGTCTGGAATGAGGCTGGCCCCTGAAAATTTTCATTCGCGTGGGATTCATGTGGATGGTCCAGGAAGTGCTTACCTCGAGTGAAGTTGAAGCGGCTGAAGTATATATTTCTTGGCCAGAAATTGGGCTCGTACCCTTATTCCTCAGCTTTTGGGTCAACTCCAATCATAAAAGCTTGGTTGTTGGTGCTTGTGTTCCGAGTCTGGAGCTTCTTCACATAGGCGTCATCAGAGTTTGTTTGCTTTGTGGTGAAGTTTTTCATGTTTTCTGGTGCTATTTTATGTGGAACCTTTGATATAAAAAGCCATATTTTCTTGCCTATCTCTTCGTTGCCACAGAAGTCATCATCTCCATCACCACTTCCTACTTTGTGAGTTCGCTTTCTCCTCCGCTTTCTCACATCGCCTCTTTGTGAATGGAACCAGCACTGTTTTGCTAGGATTGATCCCTCCTTTGCGCACCAGCTTCTGATTATACTTAGGACTGCCTGCATGCGATTTAATATTATCCCGTCATGTTTCTCCTACAGCCAGCTCATCAGCGTAACCTTGAGTCGTGATTCCAGAGTCATGTAGCTTCGCTATCAGATCATCCACGGCCAGTGACCAGAGCAAAGGCGATAGGACCCCACCTTGGGGACAACCTTTTTTCACTGTCTTACTGAACGTTTTCTCTCTAAGTGAAGCTACAATGATTCTGCTTTTCATCATTGCATGTATCCATCTGATCGAAGGCACCCTCTATCCATAAATGGTTCGTCTGCTGGACGTTTTCCAGTCTTTGGTATACTAATAATTTATAATAATAATTTTATTATTAACCCTTTTGGTACAGTGTGTACATATGGTAGGTAAAAAACAAAGATGTATGTAATTCATCCACCATTTCCTGGATAGATAAAACTATGGATATCGAATAGTGCAGTACGTACATAGGGTAAAGTCATATACAGTGTCTGGCATAAAGTTCGCAGCATATAGAAAACTTTTTTTTTATTGATTTCTCAAAAAAAATCATTTGGGATAAAAACCTCTGCTTCATCCCAAACCTGAAATGCAAACACCAAAATTGAATTTATACGACCCTTTACGAGGGACATAGAAAAGTATGCTTTGTTTTCAAAAAAATATGATCCCATCACTTTATTTCTTAGAATTCAAATTCATGGGGAAATATTGTTCAAAATCGAATGTTGATCCAGAAATTCGAATCATAGCCCACCTATGACCAATTTCATATTTCAACTTTTTTCCCATTTTTTCCTCATCGCCCTGTACAACATGAGGAATATCATGCTAGCCGAATGGTATATTGTTAGATATGATGATATCACTCTCTGAATGTTTTATCATTCTTACCTCCCATCGGAAAATCACATTAATTGAATTATGTGACGAAATTTCACAAAATCTTGCTGCAAATAGTAAATAAAACTGAATTGGCTCCAAGGTATGATGCCAAAATGAAAATGAATTTACTTTCACACTACGAATAGATTTTTTTTTTATGACAATCAAGAATTGTAAAATATGACAATTTTTGTAAAGTTTTTTTTTTCAAGCAAGACAGAATGATTCTACAATATTTCATTTAATTTTTTGCAGCATTCAACGTACAAAATTAGGGTTTAAATTCACTCGAAAAATTTATTCACGTATTATTTATGAATTTCGAAATATCGTAAGTTGTTACATTCGACTTCGATAGCAATACAGAACATTTGCCGATCACAGATGGCTTTGAAAACAAATTCATTTCTAATTGTAAACAAACCATTTTTGACGCATAGAGAATAACTCACAAATCTGTAGAGTAATTTCAGTAGTTTTTCAATTCAATCATGGCTGCTCGACTAAGTATACAGGAGAGAGTGGAGATTGTAATGATACATGGTGACAATTATCATACTTGTAGAGACACTGCCAATATTTTTAATGAAAGATATCCAGGTACAAACGTTTATAATTCGACAATTACAAGAATTTTGAAAACATTCAGGGAATCTAGATCGGTTTAGAAAAAATACAAAGGGACACATAAACGACCGATAACTGAAAATGAAGAAACTGTTATGAGTATTAGGCTGTCTACGATTGAAAATCCAAGAATGTCATTATCGCAAAGAGGAGAAAATTTTGGTATATCCGATCAATCAATGAGAAGAGCTCTATGTAATGATAAATTGAAACCGTATAAACCAAAATTCATTCATACTTTGAGACCGAGAGATCCGGATAATCGCTTGGATTCCTGTTTCTGGTTTCAGTCTATGATGGAAGATAATAGACAGTTTTCGAAAAAAATTATTTACAGTGACGAGTCAACCTTTACATCAAATGGGGTAGTCAGCCCAGAATTGCAGGTGGTGGGCAAATAATAATCCCCATTTTAGGATACAATGTAGAGACCGATATCACTTCAGAGTTAACGTCTGCTGCGGAATTCCTATTGACATTATTGTTGGACCAGTATTTTTCAGACAACCACTAAATTCTGCAAGATACTTATGAATGCTGCAGACGTTTCTCTCCGATTATTTAGATGATATTCCTCTGGTTATGAGAGCTGGAATGTTTTTTCAACAAGACGATACATCCGTTCATCCTACGCTAGAAGTGAGAAGGTGGTTAAACGGAACATTTCCAAATCGATGGATTGGAAGATATTCCAATAACGCTTGGCCCGCCAGGTCACCGGACTTCACTCCTTTGGATTTTTTCTTAGGGGTGTATCTCAAACAGAAGGTATATTCAAGAAAACCATTTCAAAATATACGTCATTTGGAGAATACTATCGGGGATTGTATTCGGGGAATAGCTCCCCAGATACTAAGAAATGTTCATGATGCAATGCACCACCGTACTTGCAGTGTATTGAGGATGGAGGACTCCACGTAGAATAAAGCATAGGACATATTTGTTTGAAAAAATGTTATTTGTATTGTGAAAATGAATTAATTGGCATTCTGGCATCATACCTTGGAGAAAATTCAGTTTTATTAACTATTTGCAGCAAGATTTTGTGAAATTCCGTCACATAATTCGATTCATGTGATTTTCCGATGGAAAGGAGGAATGAGAAAACATTCAGAGAGTGATATCATCATATCCAACAATATAGCATTCGTGTAGTATAATATTCCTTATGTTGTACAGGGCGATGAGGAAAAACTGGAAAAAAAAAGTTGAAATATGAAATTGGTCATATTCGAATTTCTGGATCAACATTCGATTTTAAGCAATATTTTCCCATGAATTTGAATTCTACCGTGAGAAATAAAGTGATGGGATCATATTATTTTGAAAGCAAAGCACGCTTTTCTATCTCCCTCGTAAAGGGTCGTAAAAAATTCAATTTTGGTGTCTGCAATTTAGGTTTGGAATAAAGCAGAGGTTTTTATCACGAATGATTTTTTTTGAGAAATCAATAATAAAAAAGTTTTCCATTTGCTGCGAACATTATGCCGGACACTGTATAACAAAAGTGTTTATAAATAAACCACAAAAATTAGGTAAAATTAAAAACATATTGAGAACATTATTCGAACCAGTTACAGCAACACCAGAAAAAGACGACAACATGACTCAAGATACATATTTGAAAGTAGAAATCACACTGAAAACATCTAAATATTCTTGATGAGCATAGGGAAATTTTCAGTCAGCTAACATTTTGTTCTATCAATAAATATTATGTCACTGACAAGTTAAAACAATGTTGCAAGATACAAATTGAAAAGTAACATGAGTTATAATGAATCATCCAAATATTCTTCATGAGAATAGTAACATTTATTAATTAGCAGACATTTTATTTCATCGAAAAATATTCTGTCACCTCCAGAGTTTTTAATTTCAGTTGGTAGTTTGTTGTAGAAAGTTAGTGCTCTGCAGAGAGGAGATTTTTCGAATTTTGCGGTTCTGTGGTTAGGTATTCTTAAGTGACCACCATGGCGTGTGTGATAAGTATGAGAAGGAGTATTTGTTTCGAAGGATTTCAAGTTGCTTCTAATGAATTTCACACTATTCCAAATATATATCGATCATTATATTATTTGGAAACGCAAGCATTTTTAACTTTTTACTTAGAAACTCGGAGGACACCGTGTCAAATGCCTTTGACAATTAAAAAAACACACTAATTACATAATTGTTGGAATCTTTTTCAGAGTAAACATAATTTAGAAATGATTTTTTCTGAAATAAATGGAATAAATACCACTGCAGCATTTCTAAAGGCTTTGGGTATGTGAACAAAAATGAAGCTGGCCTTGAACAGCCAAGAAAAGCTCTATTATTTCAAGGCCATTTTGTAGTAAGAATATTCCGTCCTTTCCGTCCGATTTAAAAGGTCATAACCATGAAATGATTGTATTGTCATCGATTCTTACTACGTTTGCTAAATTCCAAATAATCTAGAGATGGGTGAAAATTAATTTCGGAAATTCCTTCACATACATACATACAGGTGAAGCTGATGAAGCGTGTATAAAATAGAGATAGTAGTTCTATTATAATTTTTTAATCCAAGAACTCCAGATGATGACAACTGGATGAACATTATATAACAAACGGAAATTATGAGGAAAATGTCTTGATTAGGAAAAAAAATTCCTGCCAAAAACCTGCCTATCGATATTAATTATTATAGACATTTCGACACTACGATTTGAACTCGGTGCTATTTTTAACCGACGAAACCAAAAAGGAGGAGGTTCTCTATTCGACGCGTATATTTATTTTTAATTTTTTTATGTATGATCACGCATAACTTTCTACTGAGACGTCCGATTCCGGTAATTCTTTTCTCAGTGGATAGGGTGTACTTCGAAGTTGGTCCCATTTGAATTTAAAAGATGAAATCCTTCCCTAAGGGTAGCACAATGAAGGATATTGATTACTCACCCTCTGAATTTAAGTCCGTTAACCGATTCTATCAGGCATAACTTTGTACTGGGATCTTTGACTTTGATGACTCTTTCTTAATCAGATAGGGTATACCTCATAGTTGATCATATTTGGATTTCGAATGAATTTATCCACCCTTACGGGTAGAAAAATAGGGGATAATTGATTTTTCACTTGTGAACATTGGCACACATATGTAGTTGACAATGGCAGATCGCTAGTGTCATTATTTTTCATCTACATCCGTCACAATCATTATATTCTATGAGAGGATGGAATGATATACAAAGTAATGAAATTAACTAACCAGAACAACAAAAATAATTTATATTACAACAAATAGTAAAAGTAGATATTCATATTATTTAACTGGTAATAGTTGAAGTAAGGTGGGTAAGTAAGTATTTTGGAAGTAATAAAAAACAAGTAGTTAGTAATTAGTAGATTTCAACCACAAAAAAATGAAAAATAAAAACTTTTTAACAAAAAATTAAAGCGACGAAAAACAGAACTGAAAAGTAAAAAAATAAAATAAACCTTCTCAGTCTCAATAAGTAAGCTCCTAGACTAATTTTAGTAACTAATTTTGAGTCGGCGCCAAACGAACAATCAACGAAGATCATCAAATTACAAATTATCAGAATGTCACCGCCAAACTCGATGCCATCATTTTACGCCTTACCTAATTCATTTGCTTGTTTGTTTGGCGCCGACTCAAAATTAGTTACTCACATTAGTTTAGGAGCTTAGTTATTGAGACTAAGGTTTATTTTATTTTTTACTTTTCAGTTCTGTATTTCGTTGGTTTAATTTTTTGTCGAAAAGTTTTTATTCCCAATTGTGATGAACCCATTGATTTCCCGATTGAATCTATTCCATTTGAAACTTTAAACAAATGCCTTCCTTTCGCAAGCAACGTGGACTCTCGGTAATTCAATATTTTCCACATTTATTATTCATTTCCATTGGAGTAATTCTAGTGTTCTGAATTTGAGTGTCTCTAATGTGAAAACTATTGATTGTGACCGTGGAAATAACATGTGTACATCAACCTCATCAGTTTGTCGTATGACAGTGGCACTTTGTTTTATATTTTCGGGGAAATCATCAATAATTTTTTATTACATGATTTCATGGAGAATATGTTAATAACTTCATGGTTTGTGACTGGCAACATGTTATCAAAGTATACTTTACGAATTTGTCTAATGAAGAGATAAAATTATAGTTGTAACAAAACACTTGTTCAAATTCCCGAAATAATTGCCAGAAGTGCCCTCCCTCTAACTCAAAAGAAAAATTCTGAAAGTGATAATTCGCATTTTTATTCAGATAGTTGTTTGATTTTCATATAGATGAATGAGGCAAAGAAGAAGTACTCACGAGATACCATTTCTAGCATTGATGCAAGAGTAGCATCGCATTCACTAGGTCTTCAATACATTTTTGTCAATGAAAGTCCATTTTGACCTGGATGGGATCTAATTAGATCTGAAACAATCAAACAGCTGAGTAATCAAATAGCTATTCCACTGAATTTTATAATTAATAAATGTTTTGAGCAAGGTAAATTTCCATATTGTCTTAAACTAGGAATCATCAAACCCCTACACAAAAACGGAAGTAGAGAAAAAATTGAAAATTATGGTCCAATCTCCTTACTGTCGGTATTTTCTAAACTCTTTGAAAAACTTGTGAAGAAAAGGATAGATAAATCCATGGAAAAATTTGAAATACTTTCTAACAATCAATTCGGATTTAGAGAAGGTCGTAGTAAATAAGATGCCATATTGAATCTTACATCGGATATATATATATAAGGCGCTGGACAAAAAACACCCGCTTATATGCATTTTCGTGGATCTGTCAAAGGCCTTTGATACCGTGTGCCATGAACGTTTACTACAGAAAATCGACTCCTACGGTATGAGAGGGCCAACCTTCAATTTACTGGAAGATTATCTGTCAAACCGTAAACAAATAGTTGAGATTGATGGAACTAGAAGTGACTCGAAAACCGTCACTCACGGAGTTCCACAGGGGACGGTACTCGGGCCACTATTATTCACACTTTAGGTAAACAGCCTAATGACATTTGGATCTGGAGGTAAATTTATCAGCTTCGCAGATACCATGACTATAATCTATAAAGGGGAAACTTGGGCTGATCTGAAGACAATAGCAGAACACAATTTGAAGCGAATATGCGACTGGTTCAAATTCAATACGCTGACTTTGAACAATCAGAAAACATATTACCTTCCTTTCACCTCATATTCGAATCATTTACCCGATCTAGGCCCTCTAATAGTGGACAACAGCACGATCATTAAAGAAAAAGACCGATCAAAGTATCTGGGAATAACTATAGATAGACATTTGAGATGGGACCTCCACACCGAGAATGTGAAAAACAAATTGAGGGGCTTACTGATACCTTGTGGAATACCTGAATACGAAAAATTTGAGAACATTATATTATGCACTCGTACAGTCCCAACTAAATTACGAAATCCTTGGCTGGGGAGGCGTGGCGGAAAGTAATCTGTACAACTTAAATATTGTTCAGAAATGGATTCTGAGAATCATCTATGAAAAAAACATAAGATATTCCAGTGACCTGTTATATTCGGAGAATGCTAGTTTAGTCATAAGGCAATTATTTTGCCATCGAATACTAACGACTATTCATAAGAATAAAATTAAATTACAACCAATTGAACATCAATACGACACTCGAACGAGAAAGACATCCACATTTGTACCGAACCGAGAAAAAACTATAGGTCAACGATCCGTTGAATTTATAGCTCCTAAGTTATACAATTTACTACCAGAAAATTTGAAGAAAATGAAAAATTTCAAATCATTCAAATATAACGTTAAAGTATGGATAACAAACACCGAGAGGAAATTCCTAAATGATCTCATCGACTTGAAATTTCTGAATTAATTTTAGTCAGCATTTCACAACCCTGACCACACCTCATGGATATACGATACGTCAAATCAAACAGAATTCGACCCAAAATACCCAAACGCGACCATACCCGATCTACGACTACACAACAAAACTGTAAAATGTGAACTCTACATAACCAAAAAATAATTATTATTTATATGAAATGCAAGTGTATATGTTATGTTCGTTACTTATTTATTTTACTAATTAGTGTTTTTGAATAATATAAATGCATAATTATTGTTAGATTCTATTATATTAATTATCACATACAAGCTTCTAGCTTCAGTGATTTATCATGTTTATTTTCTGTTTCCTGTTGTATTACACCATGTAAATTATCTTTGGAAATGAACATTATTATTATTATTATTATTATTACATTGGTAAACTACACCCAAAATTTCAGCTTTGTTCGAGTCCAAATACCATAGTGATAAACATTTAATTGAAGCTATGTTTTGCACAAAAAATAAGGAAATCAATGAATTTCTCGAAAACCGTTTGATATAGGTATAGGCAAGTATCATACAAAAATGATCGTAAAGCAATAGCAAAGCAAAAAATGCAATAATATACAGGGTGACTTGAAAAAAAAAGTTGTTGCTACTTTTCAATATAAGCGGCAACGCCGCAGCGCTGGAAATATTTCAGATCGATAGAGCAGAACTGATTACCCTAGAAACCAAACTTTCAAAATTATCCCGTGTCCCGTTCGCCAGAAACGTCTAATAGGCCATCGAGTGTGGGACTCCCTGTATATATGAAGAGTACTCGAATAGGACCTTGAAGTTGGCTTCTGCAACTGGTTTCGGTGACTTCTCTGTACAATACTATAATTGATATACCACAATTCCCACTATGATTCAATAATAGTGCAGACATTGTGATAATTGAAGTTCGAATGTTGAAATCAACAGAAGTCGGTGCAGTTCATGATAGAGAAAAATTACCCTTTCATCCAATACAAACAAATTATGTATTAGTTGGGGAATGTATTTCTATAATATTTAATAATCTAAACACGCACATGACAAAGCATTGTTGTCACCAAATATTGATTCGACCCTTAGAAAAAAAAACACAACTTTAATTGGTATATCCGAGAGTACTCAAAAATATATTCACTTATAATCTCCCTAGAGCATGAATTATTACGGGACATTTTTTGAGTACATGAATTTTTTGAAAATTATCACCAGTCGCGAAGCGACGAGGGATAATTTTCTTTAAAAATTCATGTACGAGACAAATTTCCCGCAATTAATTCAAGCACGTGGGGGATTCGGTAAAAAAAATTTATACCGGAATTATATTTAAATAGAAAACATTAAGTAAATATTCATTTTGACGTTATTCAAAAATAAATAGAAGGCTGTGTGTAATGGGAGTTTTGGGGGAGATTTTTTCTGATTTTCCCCGTTCCCTAGTAAAATAAAATATATAATATCAGATAAACTATTATGTAAAATTAATTGATTTCATACAATGTTTAAATTAAAGGACGTTCGTATTAAAAAAATACATTTTTATATAAAATTGATTGTTTTCATACAATTTTTTTACTGGGTTTCAGCGAAATGTCAATATTGATTGAAAATAAAAGTGGATGTTCGTATTGCGGGATATTTTTTATTTAATTTTTCCCGTGCCCTAGTAAATTAAAATTTATAATATCAGATACATTATTATATAAAAATAATTGATTTCATATAATTTTTTCACTAGGTCTAACGGAAACGTCAATATTGACTACAAACAAAGGTGATATACAGCAAAAAATATATAACTATACCTATACATATATACTTAAATATTTTTCATTTTCTTTTAGGTTTAATTCTAAGAAAAATTAATATTAGCGGAAATAATTTGTTTTTTAAATAATTCAGGAAATGGGGATATTCTATTCTTTATTCTAAATAGAATGTTCTTGGCGTATGTTGCCGGTTAAAAAAATATTTTGTGAAGTTAGCCATGGATTTGACATTCACTACTCCTGTCAATCAATATTTTATTTGTGGCATTTTAAGCTCCTCATAACATTGAATACAATCATAAGCTAGTAAAAAAGTGATAATAAAATGAGCTTTCAATCGTATGAATTGAGTTCCTTTCAACACATTAAAATGTTCTTTTCAGCACATTAAAATGTACCATAAAAATGTAAAATATCTAACATACCTAGTGGAAGAATCTGGATTGAATCCTGAGCAAGAAAACTAATTTAAAGAGATTGGCAACATTCTGCGTGGCATTGTGCCTTCTTTTGGACACAAATCTAATACTCAAAGAAATAAACTGGTATCTCAGTATTATTTTTATTTTATGAAACACAGGCATATTGTTAAAAAAACACCGGTTCTGTGTTTTATTCACCACTTAGGAAAGAGGAGGTAGAAGTGGAATTTTTGAAGAATTTAGAATTAATTAATGATATTATAGAATGTACACCTTAATAAATTGTTTTAATATTTATAAAGTAAGTGAATAAAAAATATTGTCAATATTATTTCAATATCATTTTTGTCTAATTATATGATAGCTGTCATGTGCCGGGAAATTTCTACTTATTAATTTTACGTCTACATGCTAATGTGAATGAACAATTTTCAGAAAATTTGCCGATTACCATAGTAACAATGTCGAAATAAAGCATCTGATTGGTTGAAAATGACTGGTATAAAATTTTCAGTGCAATGTTGTGAACATGAAAATTACATTATGGGTAAGTATTTCCTACCTCAACTTATGTTAAACTTCAACAATGGTGCAATACCTTCCGTCACAATTTGGTTATGTAAATTTATTCTTTTCTTCACAACCTTTGCTGTGTGCGGTAGAAGTTTAGTACCTACTGAGGGTATGTTTTCTTCAGGAGGTAAGTAGATTGAAGAATTAAAAACAACTCAAGAAAACAAGCCGTATTTTAAAATTTAGACCGATTTTTTATTCCCTAATTAATTGAGTGGAAGATTGAATGAAGCCAAAAACTTGGATATTTACATGAGACAGCCAGTAATTTTGAATTCAAAATATCTATTCACGAGCAATTGCCATAAACTCTATCATAATCAGGGCGGAGATCAATTAATCAACCATTTGAGAGAGATGTTCTGGAATGAGTATAAAAATATCTCGAATGAATAGTATTATCCAATCTGAGTTTCATTCCGCCCACTGTCCAGTCTCGGGTCGACCAGAAGTATTGAAATATCAAACGACACTTCCACAGCATATCACTTGCTCCGCAGCGGCCGAAAGCTGCGTTTTTTTTATGAATTTTTATGAGTAGGGTTTTTGATCCACTTTTCCCTGTATCACCCACATTTTGAAAAATCAGAATTAGATAGAACTTTTCAATTGCTATAACGTACATATAAAAACAAAATTATCACAAAAGCGCATAGCAGGAGGTGGAAAAAAGGTATAAATTAGATTTAAAAAACTTGAGAGCTGTCAAGTTCCTTTCAATTAATTAGTGAAGGAATTGTAATAAAATTTTTAATTTTTTTTTAAGTTATGATAATATTTTATATATATATATATATATATATATATATATATATATATATATATATATATATATATATATATGCACTCTGTCTATTCTTTCGTACACGTCATAGATGCGCGGGACTTTGTAAACACAACAATGTGTGTGTATATATATATATATATATATATATATATATATATATATATATATATACACTCTTCGCTTAAACACAACACGTATAGTTAGAAACGCACGGCTTGTAAATACAACGCATTGTATTGTAATATAAAATATAATTTTTTTTAAATTTATTAAAGTTATGACGCGTACACTTGCTGAACACACAATAATGGAGAGATTATAACGCGTATGACTTGGTTAGCACAATAGTAAAGAGAGGTTATAATGCGTACTTGCTAACAATACATAAGCATTTAATATTGTCTGTATAAAATCTCTACTTACCTAACTCCATCAGCAATACCCGGAACTTGTGCAGAAACACTGTCAGGATTCATTATTGTTATTATTTATTATGTACAAAAAACCTGTATACACTCAACAAAAATAATCGTCGCGACACCACACTGTTCAATGTGAAATAGAAAGACGAAACGAAAATAACTGGCTTGCTTTCTATGAGAGAGAGAGAGAGAGACAGACAGAGAAACACGCGCACGCCATAGCGAAAGTCTCGTTACAACTTTTGGTCTTAATTTATTCCGTCTAGCCCTCTTTCGCAACGCGATAAGGAACTACGTTCCAATAAAGCATTATTGCAGAAGATAAATCGTTAACACCAGCGAGTTGATCCCCAACTCCCCCCCTCCGGGAGCTTACAGTACGTTTATTGGGAAAGGTATGCACCTCAGGGTGCAAAAATACCCCTACTTCCCGCAAAAGTCCATTTCATCCCCTAAATCCCTGGCTTTTCTGAAGAAATGGCATATTTCTGAGATAGAAATGTATTGCTAATAATGTGATATGAGATATTACGTACTACTATAATAGTTAAAATAAATATATTTGAATTAGAAGAGGAAGTGGTCGAGTAGAAACTCAAAATATAAGTCATTTGCCAGACTGTCGTGTTTCACCATTTCATAACATGACAAGTTGGATTGGCAATTGCGAGTCTAAAAACATTGTAGACCTGAATTTTTTGGACAATGGTAAACATTTGAAAGAACATTAGGCTTGATATAGAGGCCATTTATAATCATTTTACTATTAGAGAAAATATCTTTAAAAAAACAAGTTATCAGAGTAGTAATGTCCATCTATGACCCACTGGGTTCCTTGGTACCATTCACTATCCAAGCCAGAATGTTGATGTAAAATATTTGGTCGGAAAAATTGGTTCGGAATGATAAAGTGAGCCTCTTTATTTTTGAAAAGTGGGAATCTTTGTTAGCATCTCTTTACTTGAAAACTTAAAAAAAAAAACCGACTGAAAGCCAACTACATACTATCAATAATGGCAGAGAAAAGGGATATATGTATCGGTATCATATTTCCGGCTGAAACATTACCGTTTTCAAATTTAACTGTATTATAATGGCCTGGCCAAGTTATTTTAGCTCTTTCCTTATATCTTAGTTATTTGACATCGAAATTGTTTAATTTTTTACAGAGGTATTCAAAAGAAAAACGATACCAATCTGTAGTCTTGATTTTTTTTTTGTTGAAATTAATATTAAATTTTGTTAATTTGCAGGTTTCAATTTCTGGAAAACTACATTTTGTAGCTGATTTTTCAACCGACGCGTATTTTTTTGTTTTTTTGTTTGATCTCGCATAACTTTTCACAGAGCAGTTCGATTCCGATTATTCTTTTTTCATTGGATAGGGTGTACTTCAAAGTTTGTTCTATTTGAATTTGAACAAAGAAATCTATCCTTAAGGGTAACAAAATGGAGGATATTGATCGTTCACCCTCTGAATTTTGGACCGTTAACTGATTCTATCAGACATAACTTTGTAGTGGGTTTTCCGATTTGGATGTTTTTTTTTATTAGATAGGGTATACCTCATAGTTGATCATATTTCAATTTGGAATGGAATGATCCTTCCCTATGGGTAGAAAAATAGGGGATGATTTATTTTTCACTTGTGAACTTTGGCACACATATGTAGTTGACATTGACAGATCCTCCTACATCCGTCACAACAATTACATCCTATGAAAGGATGGAATTATATACAAAGTGATAGAATCAACTAACCAGAACTTTCAAAAATAATTTATATTATATAACAATGAATAGATAAAGTAGATAATCATATTATTTAACAGTTAATAGTTGAAGTAAGCTAGGTAAGTAAGTATTATGGAATTTAAAAAAATTAAAAAAAAAAATTAAAAAAAACAATTCAACGAAAAAATCAACTGAAAAGCAAAAAATAAAATAAACCTTATTAGTCTCAATGATAATTGAGCTCCTAAACTAATATGAGCAACCAATTTTGAGTCTGCGTCAAACAAACTATCAGTTGAATTAGGTAAAGCGTAAAATGATGGCAGCAAGATGCACAGCGGCGTTTTGATTACTTCTTCAAAGTAATATAATGATCTTCGATAATTGTTTGTTTGGCGCCGACTCAAAATTAGTTACTCACATTAGTTTAGGAGCTCAATTGTCATTGGGACTAAGAAGGTTTATTAAATTTTTTACTTTTCAGTTGATTTTTTCGTCGGTTTAATTTTTTGTTATTTTTTCTATTAACAAGTTTTTGTTGAAACCAAAAACTAATTGAGTTTTGTGGATGGACGTTTTCCAATAATATTTTTATTTGGAACCCGTGAAAATATGTCGGTCTCTGTCTACTACCTGCCAACACCGGCTGCCCTTCTGAGTTCAAAATTTCAGTACCGTTTATTTACAAGCTTTCATTTAGTTTCACTTCGTTGGTTTGGATCAAAACTTACAAGTGAATTTTGACCGACTTCTAGTAGTCCGATTGATTTGAAATTTGGCAGGTGTTCATAATTCGGGTGAGAATGTATTATGGGATTTTTGTTAGAGAACAAAACAAAATGACGGCTCTAAAATGACGGACGAGATTTGTAATTATGGTTCAATTCGATTCAAAATTGGTATGCAAGGGTTTTCGGGGTCGGAGATTATGATTTTTTTGTCAAAATTCATGAATTTGAAATGGCGGCCCTAAGACGGAGGACGTGTTTTGTGATTATCGTCCGTTTCGCTTCAAAATTGGTATGCGGCGGTTTTTGCGGTCAGAGCTTTTGAATTTTTTGGCGATATTTCTAAATTTAACATGGCGGCCCCAAGATGGAGGACGAGTTTTCTGATTATGGTCATATTTTATTCAAAATTGGTATGTGGGAGTTTTCAGGTTCGGAGATTATGAATTTTTTGTCAAAATCAAAATTGAAGATGGCGACTTTGGGATGGCGGACGAGTTTTGTGATTATGGTCAGATTCTATTCAAAATTGGTGTGTGGGAGTTTTTGAGGTCGAAGATCATGATTTATTTCAGCTCAAAACTTACAGGGAAGAGACCTTGTAATAGCGATACTCTATTAGAAATGAACAGATTGAGGCGAACTAACTAAAAAGCAAAAAATAGAATAACTAATAAAAAAACTTTTTAAAGTCAAGCTTTCATTTAAGCGGTGTACTAAAACGTATAAAATAAGTTCAAGTCATCGCTGACAATGAATTAATTATTTTTTGTTGAATTATTTGGTTTCAAAAAACTTGTCGCCCGAATTGTAATAAAATTAATACTTCGACCAGTTGTTACTTACCAACCACTCATTGTCCAATGAAATTAATTGGTACCTACTTTTATGAACACTTCGCGTGACAAAGTTTTTGAAAACAAATAATTCAACAAAAATAATCAAATCATTGTAAGCGATGACTTAAACTTATTTTATACGTTTCAGTATACAGCTCAAATGAAAGCTTGTCCTTAAAAAGTTTTTTTATTAGTTATTTTTTTTATTAGTTATTTTTTATTGTGGAACTAATTATGAAAAAAATACATGTATGATTTGATTGTGTTTATACACAAAGTTAACAATAAGGGTTAGTAATTAAGTTGTTGATGAGTTTAAATTGAGTAATAATAAGGTTTTACCATTACCGGATTATCTCATAAATACTAGGATCGGTTGAAACGATTAATTATAAATGTATAAACATTTTGTAGTCTCTATTTTTTAATGTTTCTATCCCCACTTAAATCACGCCACGCCCTAGTCGTTACCCTATTGTAACATATATGACTGTACCGAAGATCGAGCTACAAGCAGCTTTTCTTGGATCCCGCCAATAGAAAATTGCTACAATCTCATCAACAATACATACTTTCCGATCGATTCCAGAATTGTTTTGAGCTGGATTAAATCCCAGCCAAAAAATTGGTTGCCAACAGAATAGGTGAAATTTTGCAGTTGACAAACCCAGAAGATTGGCATTGGCTCCCAACGAATTGAAATGAAGCTGACGATACAACTCGAGGAATTTGGGATATAGACAACTCTCAGAATTGGTTTAGTTCTTAACTTTGGATTCAAGAGAAAATCAAGATATACCAAAATACTGAAGTAGATAAGAGAAAAACGATTTACTCGCAATAAAGGCCGAGATATATTATATTATTTATTTCACAAGATTTTCGAATAATGAATTTCTCATTAGAGCTGCTGGATGGTCATTGCGATTTGTCCAGATTTTGGAAAACAAAATAGGTCTACAAAACTGTCGTCTAATTTTAGAAGGACTTTCAACATAAGAAATAAAGAATGCTGAATTAAAACTCATTGTACAATCCCGAAAAGCATATTTTCCTGAAGAAGTAAGCAGCTTGAAGAATGAAAAAAAAACAATTCAAGAACACACGTATTTCCACATTCAACCCGATATTCGACAATCAAAATAATATACTCCTATCGAGTAGAAGATAGGATGAAGTTTAAACAACTGGATATTTGAATGATATATCCATAGTTTCGGATCCGAAATATATATTTACTCGGCTTCATAAGCCATTACCATAGACTCTATCATCAAAGAACAAGTGATGAACCATTTAAGGTAAGATCATGTGTGAAGAGTTGTGTAACATCCTGTATCGAAGAAAAAATGGTACAGTTGAAATTAAAAAAATGAGTCAACTGGCAGATTGTGTAAGACCACCCACAAGAGATTCCATGATTACTGGAATGGATTATTTTGGTCCAATAACAGTAACGACTGGCAGAAAAAAAGGATAAAAGATACTTTTTTACCTGCATATCCACGAAAACTTCTAGACTCACAATTGACTCTGCGCCAGCTTTTCATGTAATTAATTCAAAACAGTTCAGCGATGCTCTATACTATCAAGCAAATCCGAGGGCTCAAAAACCCACCAGCAGCAAGTCATATGGGGGAGAGTGTCATGGATACTAAGAGAACAGTTTTCGCTCAGCAGAGCCCCAAAAGAAGGAGTTACAAACTCTATTGGTCGAAGTAGAATATACATTGAACAGCCATAGACTTGGATCCTATAATTTGTTACTAATTTAGAGTCTTGTTAATGAAAACGGTGGCAAATTACTCAGAAGATCGCGGATTCATTTTGGAAAAGATAGCCACAAGAATACAAAATGCGCTTGATTTGTATCGTACGTTGAAAAAAGAACATGGAAAAAACATTAAGGAGTGTAAACGGAAATATTATAAAAATAAAATAGCCGCATCAGATAGTATTCAGCATAAACAGAAGCAGATATAGAAAACTGTTAAAACACATACAGGAAAAAAACATTGAAAGAATGTCCACAGGAAATGTATATTGAAAATAAACTGGTCGGAAATAAAAAAATAATTGCTGATTCTTTTGCCGAACATTATGCAACCATGGTTCCAAAAATTTACAACATCAATTTAAAAATGAAATCTTATTGGGTCCGACGGATTTAATCACTAACATGCATAGCTTTTATTTCAATCCTGATACACCAACTAATGTCTTCAATGTCATCACTGAACTTAAAAATAAAAATTCCTCCGGAATGGACTGCCTTTCTACAAACATAATCAAATCTATTTCTGAATTCATCTGTGAACCACTGGCATACATGATAATCGATAAGTCTGTTGAGGACGAAGCTTTTCCAGACCTATTGAAAATTGGAAAAATAATTCCCTTATATAAGAAAAATGACTTGTTATCGATAACTATAGACCAGTAACCATTTCAAGTGAGTTGGCTAAAGTTATGGAAACATGTGTCTGTAATAAATTATTACCGTTTTTGGTGAGACACAATATAATCAGCAGCTATCAATATGGGTATTGCCCTGGAAAGTCGAAGGAGGGCGCAGCTGCAACTTTCCTGGAGCATATTTATAATGGTATCGACAAAGGTAACTTTGTAGCTACACTTTTCTTTGATTTATCCAGCTCCATAGATTTTGAAATACTCGCTAACAAATTATATGCCATAGGTGTTCGCGGGAAATTTCTTGCATGGGTAATATTGTATATGAAGTTGAGGAAAGTATATGTGAAATGGGATGATACGAACTCTGATATATTCAACGTAGACATTGGAGTTCCACAGGCCTCAGTTTTGAAACTGCTTATTTTTCTAATTTATATCAGTGATTTACCACAACATATAGGTACTAAGTCAATATCACTTTTTGCTGACGACACTTCCATTTCAGAAGAAGCTGATAGTCCTGCGGAACTCCAGTCGAAACTGAACACAATAAGTCGCAATTTAGAACATGGTGTCGCACAAATAAACTTATAGTTAATGCCGAAAAAACGGTGTTAGTTCAATTCTTCAATAGAAGATTCTTAGAACAGCCTATACATGTTGATATCAATGACGTCGGAAACCATAACATTTTTAGTTCTTCATATAGATTCTGCATTGAGTTGGCAAATTCACATAAGTAACGTTTGCAAAAAAAATCAACACCAGTTTCTATGCATGGATACAACTCAAAAAGGTTATGAATGAAGAACATTTGCTGAACATTTATTATTCGATGGTTTATTCAGCAGTTTCTTACAATGTGCTTTTGTGGGGAGAAGGAATGTGAACATTAATAGAGCTTTCATCTCTCAAAAAAATATTATACGTATGTTGTATGGCCTCTGTCACACAGATTCCTGTAGACCCATTTTCAGAGAAAATAAAATTTCGACATTACCATCTATATACATTTATAATTGTTTGTTCTTTGTAAAAAAATGGGAGTCTGAGTTCGAAATTTATTCAATGTGTCATAATTACCTAACAAGAAACGGAAATCTAATTAAGCTGCAAAAACATCGTACGAGATTATTCCGAAAATCACCCTCTTGAGAATATCGAATTGCCTGCCTCCAAATGTAAAAGCATCTCTACTTTCGAAAGGAAGGTTAAAGAGTACCTTTTAGAGGGATGTTTTTACTCTATTGAGACGGTGATACCCTGGGTTATGTTAGATTATATAAATTCCTAGATCTTGGTGGGTAGGGGGAGTGTTCCTTTCATAAACAAAAAAGAAACTAGTTTTATAAAGTCAACTGTGGAAAACGTCAGAGCATCGCCTGAGGATGAAACTATCATTTGGAAGAAGAGCATACCAGGCAGGTAGTTCGAATCGTCTTCAGCTATTCCAAGAAAAGTTTTCCGATGACAAGAATCTAGCAGAAAGTAAGTAAAATTCCTTCGATGATTTCTTTTCCTCTCCGCCACTGAAGTTATGGAATTGCACGACAACTGATCACAAATTTGAGACTGTATGAAGAGAACAAGGTGAGTATGAATCATTATATAGGTATGAGGTCCATACGCTTCTTAGGTAACGTTGTATGTACTTCCTACGATTCAACTTCAGCACTACGTGGCCAACTCCCAATCACATTCTCCTTACTATTTGACATCTAGAATTGAAATACACACTTCATTGATCAATCTGAGCATACAAAAATCAATCTTAGGAACAGAAAGGACAAATATGGGAACATTATAGAGATGAGGGTACTCAATTTAAATTCAACGATACCCTGTAATGTTCCAATAATATTTATCTGCTGAAATGACTTCCTAAATCGTAGAATACACCTTATTAATCAAGCTGATCGGAATAATAGTAACTTTACAGGTAGAAAAAACGAATCTTGGAACTTTATAAGCATGTAGGAGTTACCTTCAACTTCTACGTTACCCTGCAATTTTTCAATTATGTCTCTCCACTTATTTCACACCTCAAATGATAGAATATACTTTCTTTATAAAGCTGATAGAAAAAAAGGTAACTTTAGTGTTATTAAAACCAAATTTAGGAAATATTTTGAACATGTAGGGATGACACTTCAACTTTCACGCTACCCTATCATCTTCCTATAATATTTCTCTACTAGTCCGATATATCAAATGAAACAATACACTTTTCTCATCAAGCGAATATGCTTTTTATCCACCTTACCAAGCTTGAGAGTTGAAAATAGAGTTTCATAGTGGAAATTGTATGGGAGCATAGCACATCAACAAGTTCTCAACAAACAGGTTTTGAGTCAAAATTTGGCTAAATGCGTTATTTATTCCGAAGGGAAATCTGGTTCTTATTGTACAACAACATCTTAGATCACCTTTATACGAGATTCAGATTGGAAATCCACTCGGGAAATTCGAATATTGGCATGTTTTAGTCGAGGATTTTGAAAGTTATGGTAAACAAATTCCATCTCCTTAGATACGACCTTTTCCTATATAAGCAAGCCCAGTATCAGTCGTAAGGTAGTCGAGTTCTAGCACCTGAACCGAAAATATTTCCAGAGGAAGGACTAACTCCTTGGTACTGGGAAGAAGAGGATGGATCCAATATGGAATCTAAAAATACAAGACAATTACCTTCGGGAAGCCCAGGTCCGTAACGAATAGAAATGATAACTAAATTCAATTTTCATTGCCATTCAGAATTTTCAACGAATTTCCTTTATTTGATATTATCAATTCATTATCACTAACAAGTCAACTCAGTTACATTATGGTGTCACCATTTTCGGCCACGATTGGTCTTACTTATAACATCGAGTAAAATAGAGATTTTCAACATAACTGTGAAATAGTGGAACTGAATATGTTTATCATTGTCGCATTGTTGCTTCTTGCCATAAATAAATGAATCCCGGTCCTACCACTTGGGCCGACATTAGTAACACCAAAGAGTGACAGTGGAATTGAGCTACAAATCCTGGTTATACCAACCTATTAACGTAAAGAGTGGAAAGTGACGGGTTTGTGGAAACGGGTGCATCCAAAAGGATACCTGTCCATCAGCGGACGAGGTCCCTGCAAACTCCTTGATGTGTGGCGAGGTAAATTAATCAGTGGACTATTCACACACGTTGTGGGGCAAAATTCTATAGGAATTTTGGAGTAAGATATCAGTCTGATGGGTTTTTAAACAGTCTCAAGAATTTGCATTTTGAATATTGTGGAGATAGGAAAATTGAGAGTTGACAAGGGTTCCTCGTTTGAATCTAGAATACTTAATTCAAGGAATATATTCAGGTCATATTAGTTGAAGCCTATCAGTACCGCATTAAATCATCAAGTTATATTGTTCTGGAATTGATTTTTAGTACTTGATCGTGGCTCATCGTGACAATTTAATAGCTAACTTGAGAAATGTTGAAATGAGTATGTTTGTAGTGTTACAATGTTACTCTCTGTTAAGTCATGGATCCCGGCTTCACGCATATATACAAACTCTAAATATAAATAGAACGTACTGTAAAGATTGGTCGAGGATGGTAACGGGTTGTCTAGTATGTGTGCACACAAAACAATCTCCGACCGGTCACTAGGTCAATTGAGCCCAGCAACTCCTTGGCTGGGTAATGGACATGTACTATAGTCTTCATTCTCTCAATTTGCTATGACAGATCTATGTATATACCCGCGAAATATACCGGCAAGGTATTTTGGGTGTTTAAACAATTTTACAAATACAGATATATTCCTGTCACTTGTTATATAGTCCAAATTTCATCACTTCAGAAACACTTCACATAGATGTTTCAAGTTAGATTCGAAACCAGAGACGATTTCCTAATAAACTCTTATAACTTTCAATATTGTCTTGTGAAAAATGTGAAGACAGAATCGTTGAATTTGTTTTCAAACAAGTTGAGATTGTAACTCTTGGTTTTAATATGTATTTATTTACCTTTCGTCTTTTATTTCTCTTCAGCTGGACAGAGCTTTGTATCCTAAAGAACTCAAAAAAAAATATATATATACACAAAGTGGGAAAATTGGGGGTCTATCCTTTCGAGTGTCTATCTATATAAGGCTGTGAGCCGACAACAAAAAGTGTTTGCCGAAAAACAAACAAGCTGTCTTCTGAAAGCAGCAGCTGTCTTCTGAGAAATGGCGCTGACTGTCTAGACGATCACAACAAAAAAAAGGAAGGAATAAAAAAAAGGAAGGTTGAAAAAAAAAGTCAACCAGAAAAATTACCAACCAAATAAGACCGGGGTGAGCTCGGTTATACTATCAACGAATATTTTGAGTTCACTTCGAAATAACTGTGTTCAATGTATTGTAATGTCTATGTTAGTTTTTATTTACTCCTTATTGTACATCTACATGTTTTTTTCTTTGCTTTACTTGACGTTTCCTATATCATTGTTAAATGATCATTTCAAGGTATAAAAGTAGTTGAAAGGAGTGAATGGCAACATAGTAAGCGGAAGCTTAGTTGATGAAAGTAATCCAAGAAATATATGGCCAAAAAATCATCAAAACATTTCCTGATCGGGATAGCAGAGTGGGAGTCCTACTTCAAAAATAATACTTTTCTAACCAGTCTTGTATATATTTTTCTGGAGCCCCGGAGAATATTGTTGGCATATCCTCTACCCTTAATTTTTAGCTGACATTGTTCGGAGAGAATTGAAAGATAGTAATACAGTGACCGGCAAAAAGTACGCATCATATGGGAAATTCTTATATTGATAAATTTTGACAAATATCGTTACGTGCAATCGCTTCTGCATCAGAAGAGACCCCAGAAGACGTTGTACAGTGCCGTTCGTCTTTTCGTGTTTGGCGGAAAATTTAAAAAAATTAAAAATTATGTCCCAAAACCTACTTATTCGAAAAAATATCGAAAATTGTTTTTCGGAAAAGTTCTTCAGGATTACATTTCATAGCTATGTACATGTTTTGAGAAAAATCTGAGTTAAACAAATAAACATAAATTTTTTGTTATAAAAAAAAACAATTTGGAAAAATGCATTTCTGACAAAAAAACTCACTAGTGAAGTCAACAGTGATATTTTGAATAATATGTTGTAAAGATTCGCAAGCTATTTCTATTTTATCCGGAGAAAATTTGAAATTTGTTAATTTGTCATGTGTTCAGCTGCTTCATAAGAGGCCACTGAAATATCTCCAGGATATTATAATCCCGAAACAATTTATTATAAATGAAGGACCACGTATCTACACAATTTAGATTTGAATTTTTTATTAGAACAAAAAATTGATTTAATTTTTACAACTGACAACTTACCAATTTTTATCTTTTTATTTTCAAACAATTCAAAATAAAATTAGAAACTGAAATAATTATAAACCAAACAATTTCATACATACTTGAAACTTTGTAATTATCCATTATTCGACATGTCTACCCTGATGTTCAATATATGTAGTTGTTCGGGATTTCATTTCTCTGGACACATTTCGCAGCACTTGTGGTTGTGTTATTAATACATTGTCGTATTACTTCTTCTAAATGGTCGATATTATGAAATGGCCGATGTTTATAAACGTTACTTTCAAGGTACCCCCATAAAAAGGAATCCAAGAGGGTCAAATCTGGGGATCTTGCAGGCCACGGGTTTTCTAAATATCGTCCTATCCACTTATGAGAAAAGTGTTCGTTAAGCCACACTCTGACTTCAAGGGTACTATATATTGACCCTCCGTCTTGTTGGAAACAAATATCATTTCTTCTTTCCAGCGGTAATCCATGTAAGAAATAAAAAAACTGGTTATTCAAAAATTCTAAATGATTTCGAGAATTAAAGTTGCCCCTAAAAAAAGTAAGGCCCTAACGATCTGCGTATCTAATATGCCGCTTCAAACATTACTTTTGGAGGAAAAATGACTTTTTGCCTCTATCGTACAATTTGGGTTCTCATCAGCCGACCATCTACAGTTCTGGGAACTGACAGTACCGTTTGATGTAAAAGTCTCCTCATCAGTTAATAAAACTTTTGTAGGGAAATTTTGGCATTCTTCAATCATGCCTTAGAACCAAAATAAAAAATCTAAGGGGGCATTGAAATCTTCATCGAGTAAGGTGTGGATGAATTCTGGTTTGTATGCACGAAATTTATTTTTCTTCAAAATTCTTCTAATAGATTTCCCAGATATACCATCTGTGGATTTTCTGTTACCGATAACAAAACATTAAAGGTAACTTCTTCATTAGTGACGGGCTTACTATGTGGAATTTTGTAACGATTTTCTACACCGCCTGTAGTTTTAAATTTGTTTAAAATACGCAACACAGTGGATCCATGGTTTTTCTTATTTGGATATCTAGCATTGAATATATCTGCTGTTTCTCTGGAACTATGAAAACTTTTGCCACATAGTAAGACGAGCTCAATGTTGTCTTGCAAACATAGCTTTTCTTGGGGCATCTCTAATTTTTGTTAACGCACAACAAAATGTAAAATCACTTTTACAATGAAAAAAACTATACAAGAAAGACGATAAAAATACCTGGATAAATAATAAAAGTACTAAACCGTTTAACAACTCTTTATAACATATTAGCATCATTAGTCAATTGTTTCATGGCCTCTTCGATGATAATATTGTAGGTATGTATGATTCCAACAATTTGCCAAAAATCAGTTTATTTTTTGTTCGAATATTTTTTTTTATATTAAAATTTTGTAGATACAAGTGCATTTATTGATAATAAAACAGTATCGGGATTATAATGTCCTGGAGATATTTCAGTGACCTCTTATGAAGCAGCTGAACACATGGCAAATTCACGGATTTCAAATTTTCTCCGAATAAAATAGAAATATATGGCAAATATCTAAGAAATATCATTTAAAATATTACTATGTTGGTACTGATATATTTCTTTGTCAGAAATGAGTTTTTCCAAATTGATTTTTTTTATGTCAATTTTTTTTAACTCAGATTTCTTCAAAAAAATGTGAGTACATTGCTATGAAATGTCATTCTGAACAACTTTTCCGAATAACATTTTTTGATATTTTTTCGAATAAGTGTGTTTTGAGACATAATTAAAAGAAAATCCCTCCAAACACGAAAAGACGAACGGTACTGTACAACGTGTTCTGGAGTTTCTTTCGATGCAGAAGCGATTGCACGTATCGATATTCGTCAAAATTTATTAATAAAAGAATTTCCTATATGATGCGTACTTTCTGCCGGTCACTGTATATTGACATTTTGACGAGTGAATACACAATGTCAAATATCAAATATAATTTTGCTAGAATACGTGTTTTGCGAAAACAACTACATTTTTTCGAATTTTCGTATATATCAATTGAAGTTGAGGATATCGCTTTTGGTTTCAATCAATGATCCGGGATCTACCATACTTTGGGTCATGGTCTTCAACTACACACCTACAGTTCCTACCTACCTGAGCTCAATGACTTCCGCATCGACACCCTGTAAAGGACAACTTCCCGTGACTTCCAGCAGGGAGAGAGTGATGAAGGGCTAGTCATAAATGTTTCCATTACAACCATTTTCACCGTTTTCAGTGTTGGTGTGCGTGGCGGAAAAATAGATAATCATTGCATTCTAATTATTGTTTTAATACATGAAGTAAGTAAATAATTCATTCATTCTGCAAACAAAAATACCTAACAAAGTTCTCTTTGATTTGAGGTGGATTGATCAGTTTTAAATTTTTATCCGTCACTCATATGTAGATAATGAAGTGCGAGTCGTGCCTCCCACAATGAGTGTTTCGTACCGATACAATGTATGTAAAAACATTTAGATTATTCTCTGTATTTTGCTTTGATACATTTTATGGAAGGCGCTTATTTTTTTTCAGTGTCTCTAGTTTTCCTCTAAACGGTCGATTGTGTTTTGACATCTTCCATATAAAGTTCTATATTGGACTAGCTTTCTTTTAAATAGAACTGGAATATACTCTTATCGACTCAATTACAATGTGAATTTCTTGAAGATACAAAATTTCATAACGTTTTCGGAATGTTGACTTTGTTATATTTTCAATATTATTTCAACCCTTCACCGATTTCATTTATATCCTAGAATAATCTCCTCATTTTTTTATATTACCGTATTGAAAATTATATACGGTTTTATATTAAAATATTGATGTTTGAATGGTTTAGTGTTGTAATTCTTGTCCAGAAGATTAAAAAAATTCAGTATCAGTCACTAGCATACCCTCATTCTAAATATTTTTCTTGTTGAATGTGTACTATGGAATCTATTAAAATCAATGACAATTAGCATGTTTGCTGTTTACTCACAAAGGACATGGAAGAGAGTTGTTTCCTTGAACAAAATCTCTATATATAAGTACACTTCCTAGTCTAGTGAGTTTCCTGCGAAAAATAGTCCCCAAAAAATATGAGCAATAGCCCATTCGATTTGGGATGCAAGACATTTTTTTGTTTTTTTGTGCTGACAAAAATTGCGTTTGTTATTAACAAAAAAAAAATGGGTTGAGTTTTTTTAAAATAACTCAAAAATCGATAGCGATAGCGAAAATCATATAAAAGATTTTTAAAGAGGAGGAAATTTTGAATAAAAAAGTTTCGACTCCATTATTTATAATTTTAATTTAACGCTTAAAATGGGGCTCCGCGCAACCGCTACAGCATGTCGTCTCTAAAGAGAGTACACCACATAAAATATTTTTTATAGTAGAAAATATCAATTTAAAAATTTGAATGAATGGGCGAGGACTCGAAATTCTCAAAATATTTTTAATGGATTTTACAGCTTGTGAAAACTCTGTTGGTAATTTTTTTTGTTCTCTAATTTTCTATAACTTAAAAAAAATATTTGAAGTCGGCAAAATTAAAATGGCTTCTTTCTGCGTAATTGCAAGATGTTGTGACATAATCACCCGATCAACCAATTCCACAGTTGATAGCTTCAACCAGGTTTGCAACGTTTCCATAAATCTTGACATTGCGAATCTGACATTTATGGTTTGAGAAACTTGGAAACAATGCCGTTTAACGTCGAAATCAATCCGAATATACCCATTGGCTGCTCACAAAGAGCGCAAATATAAGTAGCTTCAAAATTTGCTGATTTTCAAAAACGAATGGGAACTGCTGTAATTGAAATTTGACTCAAAAAATGGTTTCTGGTTACGTTTATATATGCGTTATGTATTTTAGAGCATATTAAAACCGATAACAATTTCTCGTGTCCTCGTCTATTAGGGCATGTTTTTAATACTTGAAAGAACAAAAATTAAATTAATTTTTCAACAAGTTACGCATTTGTTAATTAGTCCTTATTTTTCGTATCTCGGTTTTCATAAAAAAACGGCATAAATGTTTGAATAATAGCTCTAAAAAATGTTCGCTTCCTGGAGCCCTTCTTATATATACAGGGTGAGTCAACAGGATTCCCGTGGTTCATTGCTCCTTAATGTATCACTATTTTGATTTCTTATATTTTTTTGTCAAAGGGACCATCTGAGACCACTTTCCAGAATTATTCTCAATCATACAGGGTGCATCATTGATGCGTGGCTAACCAAAGTTGTTCTTTTTCAAATGAAACACCCAGTATATTTTCATATAATCCAATCGGCTGTTCCATTGGCTGCTCAACGATTTTTTCAATTTTGAATTCCGTTAAGGCGTTGCCGAGTTATTTAAAAGAAATCTATTTTGTAGACTTCTTTTCGAAAAATTACCTATTTCACATTTCGAAATATTTAGTAAAGATAATTGGGGAATCGATGGTCGATATGATGATGTTCATTGAGAATACCAAGAATTTGGAATACATTTTACAGGATCGATACAACAACACAAACTTAGCCATTTTCAAACATAGTTATTTTGATTTTTTCGAATGGAACACCCTGTATATTTTCCTCCAAATCAACTCCTTTTCAATAACTCTACACTTTTCCTTCTCCATGTCATGTACCTAAAACAACTCGTTTCCGAGATATTCTACATCCAAAAGATGGATATTTTTCCACAGAAAATATTGACAATGTTTGCCTTTGGTATCATATTTGGGATTAAACTTTGCATAACAATCATATTTATTCGAATCTAACAGAAAATAACAATAATTAATGCAGCAAATGTTCAATGTGCCTGCCATTTTCACCAATACACACTCTCAATCTGTTAGTATCCACATGTGCCACTTTTCCTCTGAAATTTCCCTGAAAGCAGTACGAATTCTTGCTTTCATATTTCCAGGAGTTATAGGCGGAGTTTGATAGACAACCCATTCAATGTATCCCCATAGAAAAAAAAACAATTTTTGTAAGGTCCGGTGACCTTGGAGGCCACTGAAATGGCCCTCCTCTACCTATCCATTTTTCACGGAATTCAATTATCAATGTATTCCCGCACATCAGTGTGGTAATGTGCAGGCGCGCCATCTTATTGTAGCCACATTCTATGCCTTATTGCCAATGGAATTTCATCTCAAATCAAATCAAATCTGTCTCGAGAGACGTGAGTATCGCGAGCTAACCCTCCTGCATTCAGTTTGGGCTTCGCTCTTCCTCCCCCCATCAGCAGCACAGGGCCTACCTTCCGGTTTAAACTGTGCTACTAAATTACAGGGGGAATCTGAAATTGAGATACGCCCAATCAGCGCGCTAGGTCAACCCAGCTACCGTTATAGCTCAGCCACGGTGGGGCCGCTTGATAAGACAAGCTACTGGCTATGGGATGTCAGTACCCGAGCGGGTTAATGCGCCGCTCCCCGCCGAGTCAGCAGGGAATACAGTCACCTCAACCCATAGGTGAAAGACTCCCCCGTCTCTACCGAATTACGGTATTGTTTTCCATTGGACCCACTATCTAGCCCACGCCCCCCAGAGTCCAACACCATGTGGAGAGGCACCGGCGGTGAAACCGGTGGGGCTATCCTCCTCCCCCTGGGTACCCATGTTAACAAGACTCCTCCTGTCAGCGTTTGATGGGTCACCGCCATATCAGACTTTCGACCTGATATTACTCGTGTAAACGTTTGACGAGTCGCCGTTCGTGTGAGAGTTCGCCGAAGCTACTAATCACGCTACCATGTTATTTGGGAGGGGGACCTATGACGTTGCCCAGAGGTATCTGGGATTGTCTAAGGTTCTCCCGTCCCGACGGCCTAGTCACACGGTAGGGCTAGGCCCAAATGGAATTTCATCTAATAAATTTGATAACTGACTTCGCAGATTTCTTAGATATTTTTTTCCATTGAGATGACCGTTGAAAAAAAAGTGCTCAATTACACGCCGTCCAATGATACCTCCCCAAACATTCAGTGACCAACGTTGTTGGTGATTGACATATCTAACAAAATGAGGATTTTCAGTTGCATAATAGTGCATATTATGCCGATTCACATGACCATTGTTGTGAAACGTGGCTTCGTCCGAAAATAGAACATACTAAAAAAATCAGGTTCTTGGTTGATTTTATCTACACTCCATTGGCAAAACCGCATTCGCTTTGGAAAATCTTTTTCAGTCAGCTCCTGCATTAACTGCATATGATATGGATGGTAATTGCATTTTCTCACCATCCGAGAAACACCACATTGAGATATTCCCAACTCCCTACTGAAAATACGTGTACTCACATGGGGATTCTTGGTAATATGCAATGCAATATCAAGAGTATTTTCATCATTCGTTACAGGACAAGCACGATAAAACTTTTTGTAAAATACTTTTCCGGTTTCCTCAAATCTTGTTTTGAGGTCTCGAAATGCTCGCTGGTCTGGATGTCTTCTCTCAGGAAACTTTTGTTCGTATAATCTAGATGCCAGTAAGCAATTGCCATCACTTTCCCTCAAAGCATACACCATTTTAACCATGTCCTCTAAATGATAATTCATAATGATACAATATTTTTAACACAACTGGTTTGTAGTTTGATAGTTACCTCTATTTACAAATTCCGATAATCATTTTTTCAGCAGTAGTCATGGATAACTAAACTAGAAAAAATAGTTACATTTGAAAATTTCTTTTGCTATGCTAGTTATTCATGAGTTGCCAAGAATGCTTTTGAAAATGGAAAAAAATTATTGAAACATCATTCAGTATCAGTATTTTCTATGAACAAACATGTAGATAAAAAAATCTATGGAATTGTTGATTTGATATTGACCAATTCCTTTAAACCAGAATATCTCGTAAACGAGTTGTTTTAGGTACATGACATGAAGAGGGAAAAGTGTAGAGTTATTAAAAAGGAGTTGATTTAAATGAAAATATACAGGGTGTTCCATTTGAAAAATCAAAATACCGAGGTTTGAAAATGGCTAAGTTTGTGTTGTTGTATCGAACATCCTGTACAATTTATTCAAAATTCTTGATATTCTCAATGAACATCATCATATCGACCAACGATTTCCCAATTATCTTTACTGAATATTTCAAAATGTGACATAGGTAATTTTCCGAAAAGAAGTCTACAAAATAGATTTCTTTTGAATAACTCGGCAACGCCGCAACATAATTCAAAATTTAAAAAATCGTTGAGCAGCCAATGGAACAGCCATGGAATATATGAACCGGGTTTAAAAAAAAAACTTTAGTTGCCACGCATCAATGATGCACCCTGTATGAATGAGAATAATTTTGGAAGGTGGTCTCAGATGGTCCCTTTGACAAAAAAAATATAAGAAATCGAAATAGTGATACATTAAGGAGCAGTGAACCACGGGAATCCTGTTGACTCACCCTGTATATACTTAACAAAAACACGTTATGAAAGTTTCTGAAAGTTGTTTATTTTCTTTATTATAATTTTTTAACGTTGAAAAAAATTCAAAAAATGTTAAACATGTTTTTTATTCATGTTTTGTTATTTCTGTTTTTGCGTCAAAGGTAGGATTTCAATAATATTCGAAAAAAAAAACAGAACATTTGTTTGTAAATTGTTCAAAAACAAATTCATTAGTTTAATATTTCAAAAAAATATACTTTTGGTCATTTTGTTGTCTGGAGAATATAATATTTTTTTAAAAACAATTACTGTAGGCACCCTTATGCAGGCACATGGCACGAGTACAATGACTCGAGAGTATCACCGCTATCACCAAAATCCATTGTGAGTTGAGAAGCATACGTCCTCTTCTATGAGCAAGAGGGCACCAAATCACAGCGTTGAAATTATATGAATATATTTTACTCATTTACATAATGTACTATTGATTTTCTTCTAGTGATTATACGTATTTGTAACATCGACAAATTAAAAAAAAATCTTATTGTTTATAATAATTTTTTTTATATTTCCATTATTTAAATAATTAGTTAAGAATATAAAAAATTTAATGGTTGAGTTAACAATTTGTTATAAACAAATTCAAAATCTCATTATATTTATTTTCTGAAACTACTATAAATTACAAAAACAACCATATGCAACAAATTGTCGAAAAAAATGTATACCGTAATTTTAGAAAAATCTATAAAAAACGTAAACAAAAAAATTCCGACATTCTGTTGCATACCTATGGTTGTTTTTATAATTTTTATAACTTTCAGAAAAAATATATAATGAGATTTGGAATTAGTTTATAACAAATTGTTAACTAAATAAACAATTGAATTTTTAATATATTTTTTTATTTTTTGTTTTTCTATTGAGGAATGCCAAACTAATCATTTAAATAATGGAAATTAAAAAAAACAATTATAAAAAATAAGAATTGTTTTTCAAAATAATTATATAATCTAGACAACATAATGGCAAAAATATTAAACTAATAAATGTAATGTCTTTGTTTGATGCAAAAACAGCAATGGCAAAACACATGGATAAAAAACTTCAACGTTTAATTAATTTTAAATTTTTTGTTAAATTTAAAAAATTATAATTAACAACTTTTAAAAACTTTGTCAGGAGTAACCATACCACTGAAGTCATCCATATCGATGCTTGGTATTACTATCAGCAATAACCTTTCCTGGGAAAATCACGTGAGGTCCATTGCCAAAAGTGCATCCCAAAAACTTGGTTTTTTGTTTCGTGCCAAGAGCTATTTCACCCCCACTCAGCTGCTTATGATCTATAAGGCACAGATCCGACCTGTCCTGGAATACTGTTCCCATATTTGGAGCGCGGCACCTAAACATATCCTGAGGCTATTGGATTCTGTCCAAAAAAGGGCAATTCGTCTCGTCGGTGATGCCGCGCTTACAAACTCGCTCACTTGTCTGGAACACCGTAGAAAAGTTGGCGATTTGTCTCTATTTTATAGATATTTTCATGGGCGATGCTCTTCTGAAATATCAACAATCGTTCCTGCTTTGGCAGTCTCTTCGAGACTAACCCGTCAAGTTCAGTCATCACACCCCTTCGTGGTCAATTTGGAGACCTGCAGAACATCACTTTCCAAAGACTCGTTCATCCAACGAACAGCGAGGCTTTGGAACTCATTGCCTAGGGAGGTGTTCCCCGAGGCATACAACCTCCAGAAATTTAAGAAGAACACCAACTCCTACCTTCTTTCCCTAGGTTCCCACGATGTTCTCTGAACATTACAGGATATCCCTTTTCGTGGGAACCAGAACATAAAAAAAAAATATACCAGGTGACAATGGGATTGGGGCCATGCCTATATCTCCTTCACTTATCAACCGATTTGAATGAAATTTTGTACATGGATATGAGACACAATTTTGGAATGACAGACATATGAAAACAAAATGACCGACTGCCGGTTTCGCCAGAATAACCACCAACTTCGATTTTTCAAATGGAACACCCTGTATGTTTGATGTTTTTCGGTTCTACGGCTCAAAATACATACGAGAGTGTTACCAAAAATTGATTGAAAAAAAATAATTCCACAATTTTTTTTTAGCCCAGGAGGCCTTGATCAGGTTAAAATCTATACTAATTCAGATCAGTAACTCATAGTAATAGTAATTTCATCGATAAAATCAATAACAAATCCTACAGCAGAAATTGGAATTTTCTGAACGCTTTTTTAACGAAAAAATCGTTCTTTTCGAATGGTACCTACCGAGGGCCATCTTGCCATTCGATAGAGAATATAATTTCCGATTCAACCATATACATTATGTACCAATTTCTTTTTGTTCTAAACGTAGAGAGCCATCTAACAAAATGAAATGAATTTGAAAAGATTGGTAGGTAATATTACATCTATTCATTCTTTCAAACTTTACTTCAGAATGGTAACAATGAATTACCAAAAATAATCGACTTGACAATATGTAATGATCATAAACCCATTACAGAAAAAATTTAATATAATCAAACTGTTTGAAAATAAATCTAACGACTGATACAGTGGAACATTCAACGTACAAATCATTACTCACAATACCACTATCCTGTTTTCAAAGGAAGAATTTCACAACCATCGAAAAGTCATTTTATTTATTAATGACCAATGATATGTTCGAAGTGTTGCCCGTTTTCCCTAACACATAGGCTAGTTCTATTTATTGTACACCTCATCACATTTATCAGTTCGTGAGCAGGAATTTCCTGAAATGCGCGCTCAACTCTTTCTCTCAAGTCCTCCAAAGAAGTTGGTCTCCTCGGATAAACTTTGGATTTTATGTGACCCCATAAATAAAAATCAGTAGGGGTTCAATTGGGCGATCTGGGTGGCCATCTGATTGAACCATTTGTTCCAATCCATCTCTGCCCATAGGTATCACTAACATATTGCCGAACAATATTAGCATTATGTGATCCTGCACCATCCTGCTGAAAAAACATATTTTCCCTGATGTTTTCGTTGATATTATTTTGAATATCATTCTCTAGAATTGTGATATCTTTGGCCCGTCAAAGGCCCGTCGAAAAGAATTGGTCCAATGATTCTTGTCCCTATGATTCCTACCCAGACGTTGAATCCAAATCTTTCTTGAAAATTACCTTCTCTCAGCAACCTAGGATTTTCTTGAGCCCAATACCTTGTATTATTCCTATTGAACATACCATTATTCGTAAACCTAGACTCATCTGTAAACAGTATCTTCGAGACAAAACCATTATTCAAATCATGATGACGCAAAAGCCAATTACAATAAGTTAGTCTCCGTTCTGGGTCATTTTCATATAGATGCTGATGCAAACTGTATTTATAGGAGCGATATTTATGTTTTTTCAATACTTTTCTGGCACTTTCCCTGCTGATCCCACATTCAATTTCCAATTCTCGCACTGAGGCAGATGGAGAAAAATGAACATATGCTAAAACATTAGTTTCCGCTTCTTCACTGACGATGAAGTGGATGTGGTTTTGATCAGCTGGTTCTTTCCTCAGCATCATTTCCAATTTCCTGAAATAGGTCCTCGATGGGTGCCGTCTTAACGGATAACGAACAGCGTATAGCATACTAGCGTTGACAGCGTTCTTCTGACATTCTCCGTATATCAATATCATATCGATTCGTTCGTTTCGAGAATAACGATTATTATTTTTCGTTTAAAAAAAAATTGGTATTTTACTTTTGACATGACATTAATCGCCTACTGTTTTCCATGATTCCACGGCTACCTTTCATTTCACCAAACCTAAACGGATAACTCATTGGAATTTATAGGCATCGTATAAAATATTGTACAAATCAATAATTAATCGTTTTAAGTTTTGAACAAAAAGAATGTGGTACATAATGTATATCGTTGAATTGGTAATTAAATCATCTATCGAATGGCAAGATGGCCCTCGGTAGGAACCATTTGAAAAAAACAATTTTTTCGTTAAAAATGCGTTCAGAAAATTTCAATTCCTGCTGTAGGAGCTGGTATTGATCTTATCGATGAACTGACTATTACTATGAGTTACTGATGTAAATGTGTAGATTTTAACCTGATCAAGGCCTCCGGGGTTAAAAAAAAATGAAAAATATTTTTTTTTTCAATTGTAAAATGAAAATTTGGCAACACTGTCGTATTTTAATAGAGCCATCGCGCGTTGGAATGGTTTTCCAGTACCATTTGCACCGTAACTCCGCTGCTGTAATCTAGAGCTGGGCTCCATAGGTACTGTTTAAAGATTATGTTGTATGACATTATTTTAGTCGATTTCCGACCTGGTATCCAAGTATTTCACGCAGTCCGTATTTGGTATTCCTTGATTATTTATCCTGATTCTCCTCGGCGTTTTGTAACTACTATGTGTTTAGATTTGGTTTCATTGATTTTTATATACCACTTTTCTCTATTTGTCTGATATTGGGGTTAAGTTTATTTTGTAATAATATCGACACATCTGCAATATCTTGATGTACAGCTAGTATATCAGTGACCAAGGTTGTTGTGATTATGTTTTGTTGAGTTTGTAGATGTGAATACTGTAGGTCCGCTGTGAATTCTGTGAAAGATATACGTGATTGGTTCTAAAACACTCCCTGATTTTATGTGGAAAAACTTAACTATTTCTGACTCTTGTTTATCAAGTCTTCATATCGATGTTCTTGTTCTATTGTCTAAAACAAAATTGTTGGTCTGGGATTCGAACTATGATCTCTTTCAACCAGGCTGCCAAAAGTTTCTCGAAGATTTTGCTATAACTGGTAGAAGGCTGATGCGTTCGTGGGAGACTGGATGGAACTGAGAACTGAGTTCAATTCTCGGCACATCTACTGAAACAAAAAAAATTTGTTTAGTTGAGCGGGAGGAGATAGGTGACCAACCGAACATTGTTGGTACCTAGATATCAATATTTCGGGCTGTCCACGGTTACCAGCCGAGTAGTGCTTCGGATGACACTTACAAATCTAAGGTCCCCGTCTTCTCAACTCACACAAGTCTCTGACTTACAAGGGTTGCTTTGCAACTAAGTTGGCGGTTAAACAATATTTCAAAACATTTTTTTAAACTTTCCATTGTGCAGTAAATATCTTTATATAACGTGTGGGTTTGTTGTAGTGCGCGCGCAAGTGGAAGATTTATTCCCAAATTATTTCTCCTTGTTGATTCAAGTATTTGTTTGGTTATTTTTGTAGGGAAAACACGTTGTCCACATGCGTAGACATTTCCCGTATGTCAATGTACTATGGAAAATTGCATGCTAGGCGGCAAAGGCAAAGGACAGATACTTTCCTTGTCAGATATGATCAATATGTATTCACAATAACTTTACACCTTCTAATTGTTTTTTTTTCGTGTTTTTATTTTGTCCTCATTTAGACATAGTTTATTGGCGTTGAACCGATCTGATGTGCCCTTCATAATATCATATACGAGAATATATCACATCTGTACATGTACCAAAGCGTTTAGCAGAAGTTGTAGCATCCGCGAATAAGCACGTGATCGTTTATATAGACAAGAAATAGTGGGAGTCCTAAGATACTGCCTTGAGGTACACCATTGATAACTGGAAGTGTATTGCTGATGGTGTCATCGTAATATACATACTGCATTCTGCCAGATAGGTGTTATGATAGAAGTGTTGACGTTATTCCTCTCAGACCATAGTTATCTAATTTGTTCAACATAATATTTCTGTAAACACAGTCAAAAGCTTTGCTGAGATCTAAAGAATTATTTATTGTAGGCTGTTGGTGGTATTCGAGAATTGCTTGGATGTGGGATACTTTCAATCATGCCTTCGAAGTGCTTCTGCTTCTTCTAAGTCCAAGAATAACCAATGATCATACAATATTTCGAACAACTCTGAATATAACATTGAAAGGATGTTTTCACCTTCCATTCAACTTGGGCACAAAATATATGGAGGTACATTTTCCTGTATTTCCTTCAATTATGGCTAGTATCCATATCACCTTATTACTTTCGGGGATAATACCATAAGTGCTTTAAAAATTACCGATAATTCTGAAAAAAACGTGTTTTTAAAAAACTGTACGCGTTTATTTTTCAAAACGTGTCAAAAAATTGCCCTTCTGCTTTGAAACAACGAAAAAAATAACCAATTGCAGTTTTTTCAAAAAAACACGTTTTTTTCAGAATTATTCGGTTAATTTTTAAAGCACGAATGGTATTCGGGAAAATTTCAAGAATACAAAAAGATTCATATTATTTATTATTATAGTTGATACTACAATTATTGTAGGTAATATTGTGAACATTTGTATTTGTCTTCTCCGTAACTGAAGTTGATCTTGAACCTCCTCTTGGCTCGCATGGTTGTAGATTTTCGCTGCCACGCATTTTTTCAACGATAGCCTGATGGTGTTCTTCATCTATCTGTAGATAGCTCGCAATAGATTTCGAGTTGGCATGTCCTGTTATTTTGATAAGTGCTTGCTCAGCAACACCGCTGTTGCCCTCAATGAGTGATTGGTAATTTTTTTTCTTTCCAAGTCTATTCCCACCTGGTTTGCTTGTTTCTCAGCCCACTTTGCTATCCCGTTTTGCCACACAGGTATGTTTTTGAACCATTGATTTCTTACTTTCCAAAATGGATTGACAGTTAAAAATAAACGGTCACTTTCTATGAGTTCTCTTTTCGATTTTAATGCGTAAAATAATCGAACTGGACAAAAATTATTGTTATTTCTATTCATTACTAATCACTTAGATGAGGCAAATGGCTCGGATCCGCCTTGGGTAGTTTTTCCGAAAATCGGATTGTATTCAATTCTGTTTGTTTTTTGGCCTGAGTTATCGAGTTCTTCCTTGAAAAACTGCAGCTTTGCTCTGCATCCTTCGCCTCCTCTCCACGCCAATTCATACGACAAAACAAAGAACACCTCCTTTTGTAGTCCCTCTGGGGTTCCTTCGTCACAACTGTTTACTAGTTTTTTCAGTTCATCGGATTTCAGAGTAGTTGAGCTCACTTTTCTACTATCTTGAGCCTGTAGGTCTCTTTTTTTGCATTTTTGCGTCCCGTGCAGATTTGAACACGACATCTTGGAATGGGTCAATTTTTATACCATATTTCTGGAAGTATTCCTCCATAATCATTTTGGCGGTGACATTCCAAATAGTTTTCACGGTGCTTTCTTTGTACCGTTTACTTTTCTTCATGTTATGAGCCCAGTCCTTCAAGATTTTCGCAATTTCGCATACTGGCGTTTCTCGTTCCAATGTCTTGTTGCACAAAAATCCATGAACTGATTCCAGACAAACTTCTTGTTTCTCTTTGATTCGCTGGAGTCGCTTTTTCGATTGGCGTGTAGATTTCAGCTTCTTTGAAAATCCCGAAACGGTTCATTTTAGATGTTAAATATGAAACACTGTCTTATGGTATTTGTTTACTTCAGGTACACGTTGCTATGGTCGTAAGCATCTCTGTTACTTCCATGGCCATCGCGAAACATATAGTAGATGGATTACCGTTGTAATTCAGCGATAATTCCACACCTCTTATGGACATTTTAACACATGAGTGAAATGTTCTCTATAATTCTTAACGACAAGCTTATCACCGATACAGAATCCTCCAAATTGTGTAATTTGATTATTTATTGATTTTGGTTATAAAATACTGGATCAGTTTTTCAAATCACTAACGAAAACTAACGAACGAACGGGAAATACCTGTAAGATTCGGATTACCAGAAACAATTATTCTCTCTGATAATACAAGAATTTTCACTAGCCACGTTTTCGATTCTTTTTCAAAAACATCCATAATTCCTTAATCTTAGAAAACTAGATCAATACTGAATGGCAATAAAAAAAATATGGAAAAGGAACTGGAGAAATTGATTGCATTGCCAATTTTGAAACTGGAAAACTATGCTGAATTGGCTACCCCAATTGTACCAGTGATCTGGATTTATAAGAATTTGTGGAGATTTTGAAATAACAATTAGGGCTATTTTGGAAATTAATGATTTCCCTTAGAATTAACGATTTATTTTCGAAGTTAAAAGGGGATTTCTTAAAAAAAACATCCCATCCTCGTCGCCAATATCGAAAAAATTTAATCGGCTTTTATTTGTTCACATTTTTACAATTTAGCAAGGTACAAAAATCGATCTAGTTGATATGATTGTTATGGTAATATTCAGCTGCTGCTTAAATATGAATACCTTTGTTATTGTCTGATTCTTTTCTTTTGGACAAAAAAAACTTGTAACACATCCTTGTTTTGAGTCCAAAAGCAGATCACATATAAACCAATGAGTCATTAGGGTGGCCCCTGAATATTGACGAAATAATCAATATTCATAAATTCCTAAAATGCAAATTATATGTTATCTGTGCATATACGTTGCAGTTGTTGCAACAAGGATTTCAGTATGTTCAATTCATATAATTATTAGAATATTAACTGTGCGTTTCCTTGCTGAAGAAATGCATAATGATATTAACTATCGCTGTATATATTGTAGAATTTTTCAGATATATACTGCTCGACAAATATGTGTTTCATTTTACTAGGAAAATGAAATAAATAAATCAATAAAACTGGAAAATATGGATTGACACTGAAGGCAGAAAGATTTCAATAAACCTCTAATTTTTATACCACAGTTCAAACGCTTTTGAATTTCTCGAATATGATAGTTCATCTGACTATTTACTGAATTATAACCCAAAACTCTATTTTGACCACATCTTTATTTCACGTCTCAGACTACATATCTAATAATAACAAAGAACTATTTAGATCATATCAACATAGTTCACAATCGGATTACCACAATGAGAATCGAGTTAATTTAGTTTCATTGTACGAACTGTAATCTGTATCTGTATTTTAGTTCACTATATGTTCATTTATATATCACGCACGAGTTCCAGTAGATTTTTCATTATCATCTATCTGTTATATATGTGAAAATTTTGAAATTTACTTCATCATTATCATAATTACACATTAATACTTATTGTAGGTGGTGACAGACACACTACGAACTGATTAGATCTATTGTGCCCAGCCTTCTCCTACTATAACAGCCCCTCGTGCCTCAAATTCCAAGAGGATTTTGAATACTTTGAAGGGATTTTGTTACGAAAATAAGAGCAGTACGCCCATGCGTTGTTTATGTGATTGTTTATCGCAGCGCCAGGGTCGGGAATTTCTGACAAATGGTCAGAGTGCTTTATTGTGTTATGTTTCCTAAGTATACCTAATAAACGGACATTAGTTGAGTCGACCTTTTTTGTCAACAAAGACGGACCCAGTTCCGCAACAATATGATCCCAGGTTTCTCAATTTTCTTAGGTTGATCACTCCTTTCCGATCACTGCTTCACGATATGTCCTTATTAAATCATAACCAGGTACTTTCTTTGGGTTCAGATCACATTTGATAACTTTTTATTATTTACTGTTATGATTTTCATTCATGGGTTCAAGTGGCCCAAACATTTTTTCTATGTGTTCTGCGGAAGTTTAAGTTTTTTCACGATTTGTCTTGGCCCATTTCCCATTCATTGTCCTTATTGATGGAATACAGTCCAATGGGGTCTTGTTTATTTTCACAACATGTACCCGATGTCAGCAGATGGTGAAGGACTCTCTGACTACTTCTCCTCGTTAGAGTTATTTCTAACATCTCTTGGTAACTTTCTGAGTTGCCTGGCTGCCCGATTATAGATTGTTCTATTCTGTGTCTAGAGCCCTGCCATATCTTCATGAGTTGTCTCTTTTCAGTTTTATTCTGTCTTACATTTAGAGAGAGGTTCTTTTCTTCCGTTTTGGTTTTGGCGTAGACTTCCAGCAGGCACCTTGGATTTGTGTAATGAATCTCTGCACTTCTGATTTCATTTCATCTGATTTGGTTTTGACTCTCAGTGTTGACTCGGTTATATTTTGTCTTACATTTAGAGGGGTGTTTTTGTTTTGGTTTGGTTTTGGTGTTGACTTCCAGCAGGCATCTTGAATTTGTGTAATGATTTTCAGCACTTCTGATTTCAGTTCTTCTTTATACCTTATGTGGGCGTATTCGCTGATAAATGACTAAGGTCTGATTCTCTCTTTACTTCATAAAGAATTCTGCCACTTCCTGATGCTCTCATTCACAATTTTCAGCTGTTGTGTTTGGTATTATAATCTCCACTATCCAGAAATATGTGACCTAAATGATTGAATAGGCTTACAAATGCTTCTTCATTAGCTGGATACTCTGGGGGTGATACACAGCTGATACTGCTATTGGTGCGATCCATTCTTCTATCCTTACGCTTGCTGCTAGGTATGTGATGTTTGATGCCATGTCTTACCATGACTCCTTCTCTAGGTATTTCAAAGCTATATTTAATATCAAGTGTGTCTCAAATAACGAAAGTATGTCAATGTTGTTCAGTGTTATGAACATTATTGTAATTTAGAGTGTCATGGGCATTCCACAATGAATTTTCAAATAACTAGAATGTCTCTAATATTGTCATGCTTTTGGTGAAAATTCAGCTATTTTATTAGTGAATGTTGGAGAACACTACTGAAGAGGCACGGAAATTAGTGATCCATATCTGCGATTCAAGAATATTTAGATGACTCCATTCCAAATGAATGTCACTGGGGAAATCAAATTATATCTAAGGAGTCATCACATTTCCAAAAATCATATATCTCAGCGTCTTCATTGGTGGCAAATCACACGATAAATAGTGTGAAAATATCAAACGCAATGCTGAACATATTGAAACCTTAATTACCCATGGATATAATTCAACTAGCAGTACTATCAAAATTCACAATTATAATTTATTTTCGATATTTCTGATGTTTACTTTAGAAAAGAGGTTTAGTACAAAATTTGGTATTATTACTATAGAAAAAGAAAATACCTGCCTATCTAGACGCAAACGTTATTTTTATTGACAGCACTAGGAAAAATCGATTTTTTTCGCGAATCGCGATTGTGTTGAGCAGTGTAGCAAAGATAGGAATTCCAACCCATGAAATACAATAGCAATAAATACATTTTTCAAATTGATGTTAACTCTTTCTTTCAGTAAATACGTGAATCCCAATCACGCATACTAGGAGAAGGCTCGA
Source organism: Gonioctena quinquepunctata (assembly GCA_018342105.1). Classification (NCBI taxonomy): domain Eukaryota; kingdom Metazoa; phylum Arthropoda; class Insecta; order Coleoptera; family Chrysomelidae; genus Gonioctena; species Gonioctena quinquepunctata. The sequence goes on along the minus strand of JAFIRS010002480.1, from coordinate 142,384 downwards.
ATCGAGTGTTCAGTGCACTGTTCACTATATTTTCAAAATGGTAGATAGACAGTTTTCACAGAAAAACGGCGTTGCTGTTATTCAGTCACCGGCTCTCTCTCCAACCCGGGAGCCGAAATGGGTTTCACCAGAGATAGAACAGGAGCAAAAAAGTAAGTTTTGATTTTTTATTCTCTAAGTAGGGTAACTGAGGACAAATTCAAAGTAGGGAATTTTATTGATCTCTTGATTTGATTTCACGAATCTTATATAAAAATAGTTCAGAAATGTAACTGCATTTCAGTGACGAAACAAATATTATTTCAGAATTTATTGAAGAATGTGCCACGTAGGTATACAACGCTTTTATATATCACTTATGAAATGGTTTCAATAATAACTAATAAGAAGATAAGTATTTTCGACAAGCATTTTTTCAAAGATTTTATACTTGATTGTTTATAAGTAACCCAAGATTCCCTTAATTTTTTGAATTAATTCTCTGACATTATCCCTCAAAGCGAAATGACATTGAAATTGGCATACAAATACTTTATGTTGGTTATATTTCAAAATGGCGACTGTTGAAAGATTCTCAAATGTATAATTCCCAACTCGGTTATACGCTAATAAAATTATCAAAAAAGACAGAAAACGGTCGAAAGCTCCCGGTTGAAAAAATTTGTAACAAGCCAAAAACAAACAGGAAAAAAACAATTGAAAGTTAACGATTTCCAACTCCTTCAAGAAATACTATAGTGAAAGTGTCGTACCTCTATTTTGTAGCAAATCGAATACCGTTACCAGGGCAACGACAAAAAATATGAAAATGTATTACTAGTAGAAAATTACAATGGAAAATTCTACCAGTTGGGAATCATGTTATTAATGCCATATAATATTCAAGCTCGCAAACCTGCATAATCTGTTTTATTGGGTTTATTACTATTCAGGAAAGATTATCCATGTATTTTCGTTGACAAACCTAATAAATACTATTGAATTTAATGGATTTATGTCGATTTAACAATTAACCTCAAATCAAATAATTTGCATGACTTTCTTTGCCATTCGAATCCAGTGAATGTCATTCAGAAAGCCAGGTTTGTTCTTCAATATTATTTATAATTTTTGGTGTGAAATTTTTTAAACAAAAATCATTCCTGGATTTTTTTTCGTCGACAAATATTTTGAGAAAAATATTAATGATTTCGCAAGAATTTTGGGAAGGAAAAATTGAAAACACCTTTTTCCAACTCCAAGAGGAACAAACTGTGTTTTGAAGATAATAATAATTTTATTTATAGCGATTTAATGTGCCCAAAACGTTTTGGAAATGTTCTGTTGTGTCTATCAAAAAAACTGAGGACAAGTTATTTTTGTGACATTCTGAAAATCACCCTTGCGACGGTCATTGGATGTTCTATGAAAGTTCTATTTATGTATAAACAGAACATCGCAGTGGATGTTTTTGTGAACGCTGGGTATTGTTTTTGTCACGAAAAAATCTATAATGATTGGCCTATCAATATAATGTTATTTCGAATAAACAATATGGATTCAGGTAACATGCAATATTGTTACGAAACTGGGTTCGTTTTTATTTATTATTTATCACGTGTACGTTTATTCCACAATGAGTCACTCCAATAAAATCAATGAATAAAAACTTATTTTCGTAACAGTTGTCGGAAGTGAAGATTTTAGTGACTATTCGATAGCAATTAATGGTGAATATCAAAAACACACCCTACGACGAGGTGGAGGCCGTCATGGAAATGCTTAAACAGCAGTTGGACGAACAAGAGAGACGGCAGAGAGAAAAACAAGAGGATGAGGAACGACGAGAGAGAAAAACAGAAGGAGAAGGGACAGAACCGGAAAGAAAAACAAAAAGAAAATAAACGGAGGCAGGAAAAGTTCCGGAAAATTATGGAAGAACAAAACAAGGAACGGAAACAACAAAAAGCATTTTAGGCGTGAAGAACGATGTGGATAAAATTGGGGGCTGAATACGACACAGTCTAGAAAACGATAGGAGGAAGGCTCAGTGGGATAAAATTAAAAAATGATAACTTTTTAACAAAAAATTATGATTTCTTTGAAGTAATTTAATGACCTTTGATGATTGTTTGTTTGGCGGCCATTCGAAATCAGTTACATTAGTTTAGGAGTTTAGTTATGAAGACTTGGAAGGTTCATTTTATTTTTTGCTTTTCAGTTTCTTTCTTCGTCGGTTTTATTTTTTGTTAATAAGTTTTTATTTTTTGATTTTTTGTGGCTAAAATCCACTACTTGCTACCTACTTAATCTGTATTACCTTTAAAATACTTAATTACCTACCCTACTTTAACTATTAACTGTTATATACTATAACTAGCTGGTACCAGCGACTTCGTCCGCATGGAATTTTTCATTTTTTGTAACGACTATTACAAATTTACTCACCCCTTTAGGGACGGAATTTCTCAAAATACTGACACATGTATTTCTTAAATTGTAACAAAGACCTCAAATACCAATTCTTATTGCCCCAACTTAAAAACTAACGAAACCCTCATACAAACTTTCACGCCATCTTTCACTCCCTTAGGGGTTGCATTAATAAAAATACTGAAACATCCCTTACAAAGACTTCAAATACCAATTTTTATGACCTTAACTTAAAAAACTAACGGAACTACTAAACAAACTTCCAATCTCAATTTAACCCACATTTGACCCCTTTAGGGGATACATTTCCAAAAACCTCCAAACAGTTATTTTTTACTTTTAACAAAGGCCCCAAATACCAATTTTTATGATCATATCTTTAAAACTTTTAACCCTCATTTCACCTTTTTAGGGTTGAATTTCAAAAACCCTGAAACACATTTATCTTTATTTGTGAGGAAGAGCCCAAATACTTATTTCCAAGAATCTTATTTCAAAACCAAATGTACTTTCCTTTCATCCCCCTTCTCACCCACCTTTTCACCCCCTTAGGGATGCAATATCAAAAAAATATACTGTCAAAATGTTAGCTCCTGGGTCCAGCGATTTGGTCTGTGCGTTGATCGTATATCAGTGAATCAGTGAGTCATTATATGTACATATTACCCCAAACACGAGGTAGCAGCTGTGAACCATTGAGGAGATCCCTCGACTGTCTTTCGTCTCCATCATCAGATTAACTCCTGGCCTCTATTATTTTGTAGTGTCATCAGAACTACATATGTGTGCAAAGTTTCAACACCATCGGTTCACAGGTGTCAAATCAATAAATCATCCCATATGTTTCTTCCCTTAGGGATGTTATTATTTTTCAAATTGAAATTGGACCAACTTCGGAGCATACCCTATACAATAAAGAAAGAATCATCTAAATCGGATAACCCAGTACAAAGTTATGCGTCGTAGAATCGGTTAACAAGTAAAAATTCAGTGGGTGAACCAACAATCATCCCATATTTTCCTACCCTTAGGAATGGATTTCAAAATCGGACTACTCTGTAAAAAGTTATGCGTAATCATACATAAAAAAAAATGAAAAAAAATATACTCGTCGACTATAGAACTTCCTCTTTCTTTTCGTCGATTAAAAAAACATCGAAGCAGACCGAGAAGGCTGTAATGCATCATAATTCTTTCATCATCATGTCATAATTCTTAAGCTCAAGTCGTGACAACACGATTGTCAAATAATTCGTCCCTTAGTCCACTTGCTGCGTAAGCTACTTGTTTTAATGGAATATTTACCAAAAAATTGTCTTCCATTCTGTCCTCTTATAATTGTTCTAATTATCAATCAGGATAAATGAGGATATTACAGAAAAACAAAAGGCCAAAACATGTTTTCCGTTCCATATGGATATTAATCCGTGAGTGGAGAGTACTAAAAATAAATTGATAAAATCTATCCCTCTCCAATATCGCAATTCGATTCCCATATGGTACTGTTGATGGAAATAACGAACTGAATTATTCAAACGTAATTGGTAACAAAGCAAACGTATTTTAGTATGAAGCGACTTAAAACTATTCAATAAATTCCGATTGAAATTCGTGCAGAGTAGTCCTAGAAACTCTTAGAATTGCTATTCCTAAATTGCTAAACGCGTCAAACTTTACAGATAATTACAAGATGCTTATAAAAAAATTCAGGAATTGTGTCAAAATTTCGATTTAAGCGGGTTTTTAATTAGATTAAAATTGTACTTTATTTAACAAAATGAAACCTCAGTGGACGAATCGGAATGTTTACGGGCACCTGGCGAGTCTGTAGTATGGAGATGATGTCCGCTGAAGCCTTTTGCATACAATGTTTTTTCAGCTTTCCGAACAAATAGAATGGAAAAGCCACACATATCTTGTTCCTAATTCTACTGCTCCATATCTATTAACTCATTAAATATTATTCAGCTTATAAAAACAACTATATTAGAAATTTTTATGAAAATCTTGCGGACATTTTAGGAAAAAAAATTCTTGATGGACCTTTCATCCTATTTTTTTTTTTTTTGGTGGGTAATGAGTTATTCCATATTTTTGGAATATTATTGAAGATTACTTCTGCAAAAATCTTTACAGCAATAAAAAAACATTTAACATTTTCAAGGTGATCACCGGTAATTTTGAAGTTTGAAAATTGGAACAGGGGATCTGGTAAATTCATGAAAAAAACATACCAAATTGCTATTGGTTCGGGTGAAAGTGCCAGCGATGGACGAACAGAAATAGGCACACATACAATTTTGGATAATAACTATATTCATTTATATATCTACTTGTCAATTATGTATAGAAACCACCTGTACCAAAACAATAATTATAGTGTTATTTCATGATCTTACTTTAGGTAGGTATTTTCTGAAACACAATCATTTGAAGCCAGGGTATCGATACTTTACTATTTAGAATGCAGTTGAGAATCTATTATCAAAACTGTAGAGGTTTAAGAACGAAAACATCGCAGTTTCATCAAAATGTATTAATTGAGACTTATGATGTTATAATTTAAACATAAACTTGGCTAAATGGAGAAATTCTCGATTCTAGATAGAAGATATAAATTCTATAACTACCGATGAAATCAGGGGAGGTGGCGTACTTATAGCAGTATTGAAAAAGTATACAGCTCATATATTGAACTCATCCACAGATTTAGAAGGTATTTTCATTAAATTGAACATTCTTGGTAATTAATCCATTATAAACAGTCTATACATGGTACCTAATGCTATAACTCCTCACATTTTAGAAGATATGTTGATTCATTTGACGTTATTACTAATAATATCTCAAATGATAACAACTTTATGGTATTAGGAGACTTCAACATGTCATAAATAACAGATTCAAATTTTAATTTCTGTGGAAATAACATTCAATCGGTCTCTTATCGAAACTTTAAAATTTAAGATCGCATAACAATTTGCAGAATGAAAATGGCATAACTCTTGACCTAATTTCATGCGACCTAGATTCAAATATCTCAGGAATTTTCAGCCCTTGCAGCAATAGAGAAAACATCCCGCATTACTACGGGTAATAAAACTGCAAAAAATATCATAAGAACTATAATCCACCCCTCCCCGTATTGAAGAAACTGCATACAATTTTAAACCTGCAAATTTTTGACTAATGTGTGGACTACTGCATTATACTAATTGGGTGAATATAGGACATTATTTCTGTGTTTATGAACAAGCAGAATATTTTTATAGTGTATTCTTGAATATCATAAATATACAGGGTGTTAGTGAATAAGGGCGACAAACTTCAGGGGGTGATTCTGCATGAAAAAATGATGACAGTTTGCTATATAACTTTTGTTAGCAAATGCTTCTTTTTCCGAATTAAAAACTGACTATTTATTTATTGCTCTGAAACCGGTCGAGATATGCAAATGAAATTTGATGAGTTTTAAGAGGTAGTTATTTTGCATTTTTTGACATGGAATTAAGAATTTTATGTCCATCATTGGCGCGCATACGGGTAATGATCTCAATTTTTTTAAAGAAAAAAATGGTACGCCACTGAGATATTTTAAATAAAAAATCATTTTTGAATTCCTCGATCAATTTCTCTTGCCTTTTTTTCGTATGGGGCGCCGTTTTTATGCAACAAAATAAAACATCTTAACGCGTATTTGTCATTACTTTAATACATTATCTAGTAGCGATGCTAGTAGGCTACTGGCAATTCTGTTGAATACGAATATTTCAACAAAATGTCAAATTAGCGTTTTTTCGTTTTTAAGCTCTAAGTTTGGTATAACATTAATAATAATAAGTAATTAATTTTTCTTTTATCGAAAAAAATGGAATTGTCAGACATGCATTTTGTCTAAGGTCGGTGTAATGGAAATGGTCGGCAAGCTCGACGATTGTATGCTGAGTTGTATCCAGGACGTAGGGTAACCCATCACACAATATTTGCTCGTCTTCACCAACGTTTGCGCGAAAATGGTACATTTGAGAAACAAACGCCTGACTGCGGGCGCCCTCGAGAAGTACGAACTGTGCAACTAGAAGAAGCAGTTCTCGAGTTAATTGCGGAGTCACCTGAAACAAGTACTCGAAAAATTGCCAACATACTAAATGTAAGCAACTTCACTGTATTTAAAATTCTTAAACCATTGTATCCGTTTCATATTCAACGTGTGCAAGCTCTAGTACCTAGAGACTTTTTTCCGCGCCTAGTTTTTTGCTATTGGATTCTTCATCAAATCGCTCAAATTCCTAATTTTTCAAATGGCGTTTTGTTAACTGACGAGGCTAATTTTGGACGACAGTGTATACGAAATTTCCATAACAAGCACCTCTGGGCTGAGGAAAATCCACATGGAATCTTTGAAGCTAATTTTCAGCATCAGTTTTCAGTAAATGTATGGCTGTACCCCAAGCCATACATTTACTTCATTTAATCGGTCCATATTTCCTTCCACAACGTATAACAGGCGACTCTTACCTTAATTTCCTACAGGAAAAGTTACCTGTTCTTCTTGAAGAAATTCCTCTACAGCTGAGACAACACTTCTGGATCATGCATGATGGTGCACCAGTCCATTTTAACATTATTGTACGTAATCACTTAGATACAGTATATCCTAATCGTTGGATAGGTAGGGGAGGTACGGAACATTGATCTGCTCGATCTCCGGATTTTGCATTTTGGGTTTTCTTAAGTCATTGGTTTATTCCACTCCCGTCGAAAATGTTGAAGACCTGAGGAATCGAATTATAGCCGGATGTGAGTCAATAAGAAATACACCAGGAATATTTGCGCGAATACGGCAATCAATGAGGCGAAGAGTTGAATCTTGAATCACGTCTGAGAGAGGTCATTTTGAAAATTTGTTGTAGCTTTGCGCCTATTTAGTTATTGGTAATCTTTTCTGTTGTAGTTCTCGATAATGTATTGAAAAAATGAAAAATACACGTTAAGATGTTTTATTTTTTTGCATAAAAACGGCGCCCCATACGAAAAAAAGGCAAGAGAAATTTTTTGTCACAAAATTAACGAGAAATTCCAAAATATTCGAAATATCTCAGTGGCGTACCATTTTTTTTCTTAAAAAAAATTGAGATCATTACCCGTATGCGCGCCAATGATGAACATAAAATTCTTAATTGCCTGTCAAAAAAATGCGCAATACTCAAAACTCACCAAATTTCATTTGCATATCTCGACCTGTTTCAGAGCAATAAATAAATAGTCAGTTTTTAAGAAAAACTTTAACACCCCGTATCTCGTAAAACGAAGCATTTGCGGACGAAAGTTATATAGCAAACTGTCATTATTTTTTCATGCAGAATCACCCCCTGAAGTTTGTCGCACTTATTCACTAACACCCTGTATGTGTCCCGAAAGTAAGATTCTGTAAAAGTAATATAAGGAAGCATCCACCATGGCCGACATCAAATATGAATTAAAACAAAAAGAGTTCTTTCGGAAAAACAAACAAATTTCAGATGATTATTTGATAAATTTCAAGAGACTTAGGGCTGAGTTAAAAAAAGATATAAAGGAAGCACATACTAGGTATATAAGGGATACTGGAAATAATATAACCAATCCCAATTCTTTCTTGAATTTCGTGAATAAATGAAGCGCTTCAATGAAACGGACACACAGTTCATATTTGGGGATCAGTTGACTTCGAATCCCACAATCGCTCAATATTTCTGGTCGGTTTATGAAAATAAATCAACTTACCAATCCAGTGAACCATTAGTAATCAATAAACAAACCTTGAAATGTACTCATATATAGAAAAATCATTCGATAAACTCAAGCGAAAAATATCTTCGGGACCTGACTGCATTCCCAGTTACATTGTTATGGCCTGTAAAGATTACATCCTCTATCCCTTGATGATCATTTTTCAAAAATCATTGATAAGTGAAACCTTTCCAGATCTTTTCAAGCAGGCTGAGCTCATACCCATACATAAAAAAACCGACAAAGCTGACATAAATAACTGTAGAGCAATTGCGGTTTTGAATAAATTCGCCAAATTGTTCGAACATATTTTATATGACAAAATATATTGGCATGTCTGTAGGGAAATATCTGAGTCGCAACATGGCTTCTGTAAAAACAAGTCTATAGACACCAACTTGATATTATTTTTATGTGAATCTAGTGAAATATTTCAGAGGGGAGGACAAATAGATTGTCTTTATATTGATATGGCTGAGGCATCTTCTTATCTGAGAGAAAGGTATCAATATGTCGAATATGGGGGCAAAAGATCATTATATATTCGAGCCAAATCAGGTGTACCTCAAGGTTCAAATCTAGGTCCGCTTCTCTTTACATTTTTCGTCAATGATTTACCTGCAACTGTGTCATTTAAATGTCTCATGTATGCAGACGACTGTGAAATATTTCGCGAAATCAAAAGCCTTGCAGATACCACTAGTTTGCAACAGGATTTAAATGCATTACACAACTGGACTATAGAAAACAAACTTCCGAATACTCAAAAAAGTTCTGTCCTACCTTTCAGTAGAGCAAAGAATATTATTCCATCAGAATATATGTGGATAGCTCAAACATAAATAAATACTCTCAATGGCACACTTGACGAAAGTTAATAAATTATTATCCAGTATTTTCCTTAGTAATATTTAATTTATGTTCTTATTTTCAATCCAATCGCGAATAAATCAGTTCACAGAATTGTTGCCTTCAATCAGGATCATCCTCATTTAACTACTGAACCAACTGAACTTTATAAGGATGGTATTTTTCTTTATGTGAAGCTCTCAATATCGATGACTTACTCACATCAGTGTCGGTGGCAAGTTGTCTACTTGTCATATGCGGATTTTCCTCAATCGCTAACAGTACATCTAACTTTTTTCCTCATCCAATTTAACATTTCGGCCTGGTTTTTGAATGGTTTTTACAGTTTCACGAAATTTAGTTTCTATTTTGCTAACTGTAAAATAAATTGAAAAATACTTCCTAGACATTATTTGACATTATTTCCTTCATTCTACATAAAGTATCAAAATTTTACATTTTCAAAATAAATTTTCTCAGTTATGATTGCACCAAATTTGAAAAACTCAATATTGCTGAACAGAGAATGGAAATCCCTTTCAAACAAGGTTCAAACACGACTCACCTTTTTGAGGAGGTGCTCATAATTCAGAGGGGATGCAAGAAGAGGGTAATATTTTCATACTGTAAATTGTCAAATTGACAATAGAAATCGACATGTTTCTGGTTTTTTTGAACAAATACATAATAACGCTAAAAATGAATTTATTCCATACCTATGGACCGCACTGTATATATACAACGGGAAGATATACTTGAATTAGGAGCTTACCTCTAATTGGTTGCGGAAAAATGTGGTTTCATTGTTATATCTCCTGTAATGGTAGCGAAATAAAATACATAGTTTTGAGTCTAATCATCAAAATTGGTACAGTAGTTTTTGCGTGATGCTCGAACAAACATACAAACAACCAATCAATCAAACAAACAGACAATTACAATTTTATAATAGAATGGATATGTTATGAAGATAAATTGATCACAGTCATTATTTTAAACTTTATAAAGTGTTTTTTGCAAGGCTGCCTGAAGTCAACGTTCAGTATCAAGTGTATCACACGTTTTGGGCTTATACGTATTTTAGAGGCGCCAACTACATTTCCCCAGAGAGTTACATTTCAAGATATATGTGAGTAAATAATGGCATAGTATACATCTGTTGGCTTTGAGGTTAGGAAAATTATTCAAAAATAATCAAATCGATCAATAATTATTCGAATTATCAAATATTCCCGATTATTTATGCAGTTCGTTTTTCAGAATATGTAACTAGATCAATTACGTATACCTGTCAACAATGGAAAACGTGCATTTATGTTCCTCCTGCATAAAAATGAATTTTGCCTGATTTGCAAAGTATTGATATACAATAATTGGGAGAGCTATGAAAACGTTAGTGTTGACTCATCTGTGCGAAAACTGCAAATTGTGTGCTGTCTGGAAAAAGTGTGTTTTTATCGTGACACGCATTTATAATGGGTTTGACAAAGAGAGACATAGGTGCTATAGTGGAACAAAAACCAAAAAACTTCTTGAAGGCGAGTATCTGCAAGGTGTTATCGAGAGAGCTATAAAAGTGTCACTGAAAAGTACGACAAAATGCTGACAGAGTTACATCAGAAAATTGACTCCATAATACTTAGATAATCTCGAGCAGATCTCAAGGGCTAAAAATCTACGTTTTTTTTGGAGTTGCAGAGACTGAAATCGAATCGCTAATCGATACAATCACTAGAATATATCTGTGAAAATATGAAGGGGTTCCTAATAAAAACGCGGACACCAACAGCGAAAAACCTTCTTGCGTTCTCGTGTGGTTAGCAATGTTGCCGCCCGTAACAAAGTCCTGGGGAATCGAAGATTTTTGAAGTCAAGCGGTATCTCTGTCCAAGAAGATCTAAGCAAGAGGAGGGTGTTATGGATGAAAAAATTTCTGGAAAAATTCTTAAGGAAAGACGTTTGCTGCTTTAATGGAAACATACCTTTCTATGAAAACTGATAATGTAGTGCATCGAATAAAAGACGAAAACCATTTGAAGGAACTTTGTGGGAAGAACTAAGATTGAATCGTATTGTACCATCAACTATTAATCTACCCCCCTCCCCTCTCTTTTTGATAATTATATGCTTTAGTTAAATCCATTCAAAAAGGTGTTTTTCATAGGACTTTATTTTCTCTCTTTTTTCTTTTTCTGGTCCTTCACTTTCAATTATGAAATGTGCGACACTCCATGATTTGTTTGAAAACAGTGTTTTTTTCTTGAGTTATATTATTAATCAATGTACCAAATAAAAATGATAGTTTTTTCTCATGTAAAATATTTTGCAAAATATACTGTAGACAGAAATGCTACACGTTTACGTAACTGTTGACTAGTTCTGTAGGGCAGCGTTGATTTTCAATTTTTCTGAATTGATTCTATTCTATTCCTCTCTCTCATCTACTCGCATCTCTCACTCTCCTTCCTCTTCTTACTCTCATCATTTCACCCATACTTTAATTATAAAATTTAATACAATTTCAGATTATGCTGAACGTATGTCATTTAAACATCAGATTACTACTAGCAAATTTTACTGACTTTCTAAATCAGATTATCGATGCGGATTTCGATGTCGTTGGAATTTCAGAGACATGGATGCACTCAGGAATAGACAGCATCAAGTCTTAATAAATATATTTTTTACGTCAAGACAGGCCCACCAGAGGCGGAGGTGTTGGTCTTTTTTGAAAAACAACTAGCATGTAGAGTGTATTTGGATAAAAATTTCTATGGGAAAAAACTTCTCTGTTGCTATAGGACTACGCCTACCGACCACCAAATTCAAACAATTCATTGTTCTTCGAGGAAATCGAAGATATCTTCACGAATATTTTCTCCAATCACAATGATATCATCATCATCATGGGTGACTTCAACATAAATATGCTAAACTTTAATACAAACAACACGGATAGATTTTCCTCTAATTTGGAAATTTTCAATTTTATACTAATTAGCGCCTACACGAATAACTAGTACATGCTCCTCATTATTAGACTTAATTATTACGAATTGTGAAGATATCTCCGAAGTGAAAGTTTGTGAATGAGATATATCACATCATGCACTGGTACAGGCCAAATTTCACATTGGTGTAGGTAGACACCCACAAAATCAAATAGTTAAATCAAGAATATAAATATTGATAGATTCAGAAGCGATTTAGCAGATCTACCTTGGTACTTAATTTATAACACGGTCAATATTGATCACAAAATCTCTCAGTTGAATGGATTTTTTCTTCAAATCCTTGATCATCATGCTCCAGAAATAAAATATTAACCAAAAAATTGTAAGTACACTCTTTGGATTACTGAGAACATCAAATTGATGCAAAAATTAAGAAAAAAAGCACCAGCTGAATTCAAAAACTCAAAATTCCTTAAGGAATTAAACCAAAATTGAAAGCTGAGAAAAATTCATACCTGAATTTCAAACTGAATAACACAGATAACAAGGGTGATTGGAATGAACTCAAGAAACTGAATGTCACTAAGAGTGCAAACAAAGAACTACCAAAGCAACTGAAAAACGCCAAAGCCGTTGTACTAACGGGGGTCAACCGAATAAACACTTGATGCACTTTTATAATTCCAACCGAAAAGAAGGATTAAATGAACAGTTTACTTTTTCATTGACTAGCGAAATTGAAACTTCTAAAATAAATGTTAATATAAAATAGCAGGATTATGGTGATGATGGGATAAATATTACCATTATATACCTTTGTGTACCCCTCATGATATCTATAATTACTCACATTATAAATGAATGTATAAGTCAAAATTACTTTCCCAACTTGTGGCAAAAGTAATACTCACAGCAAAAACTAGTAATCCCCAGAGTTATAATGACTTGAGATCAATCAGCGTTCTTCCCACATTCTCAAAAATTCTAGAAAAAATTATGGAAAATCAAATCAGATCTTTCGTTGACCAACATAATATATTACCACCAAAACAATCTGGTTTTAGAAGCGCTACAGCAACATTAAAAATAGTCGATGATATAATTAGAGCTCCCGATGGAAACAAAGTAAATTTTTTATATTATTAGACTACTCAATTTATTAATTTTAAAGGGTGAATATTTTTCTTTATGAATTTATCTAAATAGTTTATGTAAAATATTGATTTGTGGCATCAAAGATATAAAATTTTATTTTAGATAATTATAACAATTTGTAAAAATTTTTTTAGTTTATTATTATTTATATCTTATATTAGGTTTTCTAGTTCTTTAAACGCATTCGACACCATAAATCACCGAACACTACCCTCTATGTTGCACTATTTTGGATTCAGTGATAGAGCAATATTATATTTCATCCTATTTACATGACAGAAGACAAAAGGTTACTGTAAGTGATACATCCTCGAATTGGCAGGAAATAAATTCAGGGGTACCACAAGGCAGCATTTTGGGACCTTCGTTTTACACCCTTTACACATCCACTTCCACTGAGAAACTGAAATCCTGAACTACCATTTATATGCAGATGATTCTTAGATATATTTCTCCTTTGATCTGTATCAATAGTGACTCGAATGCAATTTTGGAGGTATCTACAGATCATATGTTGAAAATCAATCCCAACAAGTCAGTCGGTATGATATTCGGGACCGAGAAGATTTGTGAGAGGACAAAGGGTTACGATCTGAAAATTGGAGATTCCAAAATTAATTTCAAGTCTCACTCTAAAAATGTAGGGCTCATTATAGACTCCAAGCCTAGATTCACTGAACATGTCACTTATAAACTCAAAGCTGCTTATGAATCTCTGAAATTGATAGTACAGAGATCAAAAAAATATTATGCGATTCACTAGTTTTGTCCCACTTCAATCACTGCGATGTGGTCTACCACAGTTGTTTACATAGCAATGACTTAAGGCGCATTCTAAAATACAAAATTCATGCATAAGACTAATTTTTGGTATAAAAAGTAGATCCAGAATTTCTCACAAACTAAAAGATTTTAAGTTTGCTCAACATGAGCAACCGCAGACGTCTACATACAGCGTACACTTTCTTTAAAATCATCAAGTACAAAAATCCTCCCTACTTACATGATCATTTAACTTATAGAAATTACGTACACAACTTGAACTTACGAAAAAAATTGGTTTTGAGTATTCCTGCCCACAAAAAAGAATTGTATAAGCGCTCATTCTCATATAATATATCTGATACAATTAATTATATAAACACCTAAATCCCCAACTGTTTCGGCCTAACGATCAGTACCTTCAAAAAAACATTCAAAAATCATTTATGTTATGCTCAGTACAACTGAAGTGATACAAACGGAAAACGGAGCATTCGCATCGAGAATCTAATGAAATGTGAAAAATGTGCACTTTCCCGACCTTCCTTCTCTCTCTCTCTCTCTTTCTTTTCCACCATTACTTCGCTGCTCCCATCTTTTGTTTCAGCCCTATAAACATGACTTTTCTCAACTGAAGGCCTTGGTAGAAGATCAGATGCGAGGTAACTTAGCAATCTGAACCAAAGGCCAATTGCTCATCACATAAGTACCAAATTTATATATATGTATATATATATTATATATATATATATATATATATATATATATATATATATATACAGGGTGTTTCCCAACTACGGTACGAAACTTCAGGGGGTGATTCGTTAGGTCATTTGACAAAAAAAAGTTCCCATGAACATATGTCCGGAGTTGCTTCGTTTTTGAGATACAGGGCGTTGAATTATAAAAAAAAAGATATTTAATAAAATATCGTGAATATCCTGAAACCGATGTGGTTGAAATGTGGTACAGCTATTTGAAGTAATAAGGCAATTATTTGGCACCAAGTTGGTCCAGGGGCGTCTCAGTGGGCACCACAGCCAACAATACTGGGAAAAAAACAGTACTTTTTTTGTATTATTTTATTTTTTCAGATTAAACAACTGAAAATACAACTCTTTGGTCCCTGTGTTCTATTCATATCAAGCTTCGTTTTCGAGGAAAAAATACTTTAACTTATTCTACAACTTATCCTTGGACAACATAAAATACAAACCTAAAGTTCGTCCGGTATCTTCGTATACAGATAAAGTTTTTCTAAGTGATCAGGGAACCATTGAAATTGCGGAATCCCGTTATTATCTCTGTTTTGGAAGCTTTGACAATTTGTGGAGACTATACTGTTCACTCGTGTTTTTACTAAGAGCTTCAATACTTGATTTGAATTGGCTGAGTTTCTATGTTTGCTGAAGTTAACTACCCTGATCTGGAAACTCTCATTATTATTGTAAGATATTGCAATTCGACTGACTTTTATACCGCACTTTTGAGGATGACATGATAGTATTAGCTGTACATCGAGATGGTTTTTACACGTGGCAAGATTTTATTTCTCGTGACATTTTTCAGTGGTACTAGTATGATATGCGTGATTACTCCAGGGACTACCAGGCTGAACTAACAACTCTTTATGCTCTCGTTGTCTTTTATAATATCTTCGATCAGGCTGGGGCGGGACTTAGTGTGTTTTATGAGTATTTTTAATGAGGGGACATCGTAAAAATGATAAGGATTCTGTTTGTCTAACCCGTTCTCGCTTATCTTATGTTATAATTGGATAATATTTTACTGAATGACAGGTATTTACGATCGCTGGCGCGTTATCGCTGAGTTAATGACCAACAAGTGTGTTTATGAATTTCAGAGGTGTCTCGATTCTCGGTGATTTATAAGTTGTTTACCTCCAGTAACGATGCGGGGTGGTGATACATCGCGTTATCTCGTTTTTCAACTGCTCAGTGTTTATCGACTTAGGACGGGTGTTTTGGTAATTATTTAAACTGACTTCCTTATCTCGCTGTGACTGTAACGGGTAGCAATAAAAAAAACTTTGTTTTGCTCTCCTAGATGAGTCATGTAAGCATTCGGTATACAATGGTTACGTCTTGGTAATTATCTTTTAAATGCATTTCTGTAATTACAGGGCATAACAAGGGGTTTTATAAACGAGAGCCTTCAGATGACCCCATGAATAGAAATCTAGAGGATTCATATCAGGACTGCGAGCGGGCCAATGTTGAGGTCCTGCACGTCCAATCCAGCGATTAGGGTAGGTGATGTCGAGATGCTGACGAGCAAGAACACTAAGATGAGCTGGAGCTCCGTCGTGCATAAACCACATGTTGCCTCTTACAAGTACGGGTACTTCTTCCAACAAAATGGGTAAATGACTTCGCAAAAAAGCCGTGTAGGATGGACCTGATAATCTTGGTGGTAAAAAAAAGGGTCCAATTAGGTAGTCACCAATAATTCCTACCCAAACGTCCAGCGAAAATCGTTGCTGAAAATGACTTTCTCTAATGTGGGGATTTTCGTCGGCCCAGAAATGGTTATTGTGAAAGTTCATAATAGAATCTCGTGAAAAATTTGCCTCGTCCGTAAATAAAATATTTGGTAAAAAATTATTATTGTGTGCCATCGTATGAATCAACCACCTGCAAAACATTAATCTTGGGTGAAAATCCCTAGGCAGTAGAGCTTGGACCCGCTGTATGTGATATGGGTATAGGAGGTTTCTTTTTAGAACTTTCCAAACGGTTTTTGGGCTTACTTCAAGCTGCAGTGCAATCTTCCTGGTACTTTTTGAAGGATCTTCTTCTATCGCATCAAGTATAGCTTCTTCTAGTTCAGGCGTTTTTTACAGTTTCTGGTCTTACATTTTTATTAAAACTTCCAGTTTCACATAATCTTGCATGTAGCGTTCTAACAGTTTCAGCACATGGAATTACTCTGTTAAGCTATCTATCCTGGTAGATTCTCCGTGCTTCTTCCGCATTTCCATTTGCTAATCCATAAAGTGCATGTCAGCCATTTCAGCGTTAGTAAAAGTATTCATGATGGATTCACTGCTAATTGACAACTCTGACTTTTACTGATATGACAATACAATCACTGACAGCTGGTCTCCATAACAGGTAATCATGATTGTAGAGTGCCTTCATTTTTTTTGGTCTCGAAAACTAAGCTAAATATGAAAAAAAAACAAAAGGCCAAAATTTTGTATTTTTACCACGCTTATAAAAACTTTTTAGACCCACGCTTTATTCAAATGCACTGAAAAAGAGAAAATAATTTTTTTCACAGTATTGTTGGCTGTGGTGCCCACTGAGACGCCACTGGACCTACTTAGGGCCAAACAATTGCCTTATTACTTCAAATAGCTGTACCACATTTCAACCACATCGGTTTCAGGATATTCAGGATATTTTATAAATACCTTTTTTTATACTTCAACGCCCTGTATCTCAGAAACGAAGCAACTCCGGACATATGTTCATAGGAACTTTTTTTTGTCAAATGACCTAACAAAACACCCCCTCAAGTATAGTACCGTAGTTAGGAAACACCCTATATATATATATATATATATATATATATATATTCTTTTTGAAATATTGTCATAAATGTATCGAACACCCCGTAGAGTGAAACAATTAGTATAATTTTCAAGTGGGTCACAATGTGCTTATTCTGCAAAACACGTATTATAAACAAGAGTTTTTAAAAGTAACGACTGATGGTTTGATCGGGGAGTCGACGTTGGAGTTTTGCCGTGCCCAAAGCTAGATTGGGAAATGGGGGCAGTTATAGAGTTGAGAAGTTAAGAAGCCCTATTATCAATTTGAAGATTATGGTTTTTGGAATTAGTTCACATTTATTTCTGTAAGTAAAAAAGATTTGTTCTATACATTTGAAATTCATAAAGGTACTAGAAGGGATTCATTGTTTCATTTTTCATTTATAATTCATTTGATTCATGTAGTCCTTTTAATAAATATTTTTCTATATTTTTTACGAAGTGTTTCCAATCTCTAAAGGGACAGAATCTACCTAGTTAGTCGTGAACAAACCCCAATTCACGGCAAGTCGTGGAGGTGCCGTGTTTTTTTTTGTGTGGATCCATTCTTCAAAATGGATCAATTTCAACTTTGGTATATATCTAAAAGTATATTGGGAGAATAAACATATTCAGTCGATAATAATTCCACTTGAGACTCGAACTTGACCTAGATTCCGGTACAGCTAGGTAGAATTTGCTGACCCATATGTTTTATTGTAAATGAATCGCTTCTACGTACTATGCGCAACAATAGCGTTTTGAATAATAACTTTGACAAAGGCATGCTAAATGGTTCAATGACTTCGACTTTTTTAAGGAAATTAAGTAAACGCTATTGATGCAAAGGTTACTCTAACAATTTAATTTCAGAAGCTGTGGTTTGATTTTTTTCGCTTGGGATACGGTTTTTGGGAGCGATTGTGTATAATAATTTCACTTTTGAAACTTAAATTTCTTCCCCCTAACCCATTGAAATGTACGTTGGCAGAAGCATTGAAGCAAGGGAGCTCCCCTGCCCTTCCAAAGTTCGTAGCGCCACAGGGTTTTGATCCCAGGAAAAATTGTGCGAATGAATTTTTCTAAAAGTACGAGAAATGTGCTGCAGCGAATGCATTTGAAAATATATTGATTGAGGAAAGCTGAAAACAATGTGTAGAAATAAGTAGAAGAGGAGATTTTGTATTAAGTGTATATTTAATTGATTAGCAAAGCGCTTTCGACTCGTCATCATCAGTGCTTCCCGAAAATTAATACTCTGATTTGAGATGAAACATAACAAAGGTTGGAAAATGTAGAAAAATGATAGGCGAGTACTTACATAGTCAGGTAACAGGAAATGTTACAATGAAAGAGGACATGTTCATAATTATATAGATATTTAGGTTCAACGAATAAAGCGTGTTGAAGATACCTAAGACCATATGGGAATGTAATAGTTTTTTTTTTTTATGTTCTGGTTCACACGAAAAGGGATATCCTGTAACGTTCAGAGAACATCGTGGGAACCAAGGGAAAGAAGGTAGGAGTTGGTGTTCTTCTTAAATTTCTGGAGGTTGTATGCCTCGGGAACACCTCCCTAGGCAATGAGTTCCAAAGCCTCGCTGTTCGTTGGATGAACGAGTCTTTGGAAAGTGATGTTCTGCAGGTCTCCAAAGTGACCACGAAGGGGTGTGATGACTGAACTTGACGGGTTAATCTCGAAGAGACTGCCAAAGCAGGAACGATTGTTGATATTTCAGAAGAGCATCGCCCATGAAAATATCTATAAAATAGAAACAAATCGTCAACTTTTCTACGGTGTTCCAGACAAGTGAGCGAGTTTGTAAGCGACCGACGAGACGAATTGCCCTTTTTTGGACAGAATCCAATAGCCTCAGGATATGTTTAGGTGCCCCGCTCCAAATATGGGAACAGTATTCCAGGACAGGTCGGATCTGTGCCTTATAGATCATAAGCAGCTGAGTGGGGGTGAAATAGCTCTTGGCACGAAACAAAAAACCAAGTTTTTGGGATACACTTTTGGCAATGGACCTCACGTGATTTTTCCCAGGAAGGTTATTGCTGATAGTAATACCAAGCATCGATATGGATGACTTCAGTGGTATGGTTACTCCTGACAGAAGTCATGTTAGGCACAGTGAGATCGGCTTTTCTAGAGAAAAGACATGCTTGTGTTTTGTTTGCATTGAATTCTACCAAGTTATTAGATCCCCACTCGAAAATTGTTGCTAAGTCCATATTTATATTATTAACATTTCTTCCTCGTTCATTTCTGGTTTCACGGGCTGATATAGGGGCCCTGGAAGAGAAAGCGGGATGGAGGTACTATCATCAGGGAAAGCTGTGTACTGGACATGAAGTTGCTTTCAACAGGTCGTTGATGTGAAGTAGAAATAGTGTTGGTGCGAGAATAGATCCTTGCGGAACACCAGCATTTATGAGTAGAGTGTCAGATGAAACTCCATCGACCACTACATGGAGAGACCTGTTTGAGAGAAAACTAGCAAGCAGAGAACACAGCTGAGGGCGAAGCCATAAGACGGAAGCTTGGCGAGGAGTCCCTGGTGCCAAACTCGATCGAACGCCTTGGAGATATCTAATGCCACAGCTAAAGTTTCTCCATACTTTTCAATAGATAGCTGCCATATATGTGAGGACGTAAGCGAGCAGGTCACCAGTTGATCTCTGATGGCGGAAGCCATAATGCCTATCGTTGACAATTCCTTAGTCTTCCAGATATTCCATGAGCTCGATGTTGAAGGCTTTTCCATGACCTTTGAAATAATAGATAGCAGTGCGATAGGTCTGTAGTTGCTAGGTAGAGGCCTTTTGCCTTTTAGGGACTGGCTGTACTCTTGCAATTTTCCAATTGGACGGAAATACCCAAATTGTAAGAGTGGTTGAACAACTTGCAAAGAACAGGTGTTAGTTCGGGGCACATTTCTTGAGAACAATCGGCGGGATTCGTCAGATCCACAGGCTTTGTTGGTGTTGAGACCCAGCAAAATCTTTCTGATAGTACGTTGGCGAAAGGTGATCTCAGGCATGTGACTGTCAATAGGTGTAATGTTCGGGGTTGTTTTCCCGATGAATCAGAGTGGAATTTCCAGCAAATAGGTGCGCAAAGATATTGGCTTTTTCCTGGGCAGTCGTTGCTAGTGTTCCATCTTCTTTGGTTAGAGGAGGAAATGAGCTGGAAGTGAAGTTTCTTCCCACAGCTTTGGCGAAAGACCAAAATGAACGGGATCCGTTAGGACATTCAGCAAGTTTTGATCTTATTTTGGCATTCTGGGCATCTTTTGAGCATTCTATTGTCTCTTTGCATATGCCTCTAGCCTCGACATATGCTGCTCTGGTCTCAGGGCCCGGATTTTTTAGCAATCGATGGTATGCTGCCTGTTTGGAAGTCACAGCTCTAGAGCAGTTTCTGTTAAACCAGGTCTTATCGGATGATGTTCTTCTTTCGGTATTCGGTATGTAAGTTTGCGTCCCCAACATGATGATTTCAGAAATTGTCTCAGCACATCGTGTTGGATCTACTGAAGAGAAACAAACTCTCTTCCATGGAAACGCTGAGAAAAACATACGAAGACCTTCCCAGTCGGCCGAATTGTAATGCCACATGAGACGGGGTGGTATTTAATGAAAACTTCAAATGTCAAGTGTCAAACATCAACTTGGGAGGTGATGTTACCAACTTGAGGAAGTAAGGAAATGAATTCAGATTACTGAAAAAGTTCAAAAGGTTGGAAAAGAGAAGAAGAATTGAGTAAAGTAATAATTAAGTGATGATCCTTTTATAAAGGGGAAGAAATCTCTATTCCAATTAATTTGGGAGTTAAGGCAAAGTTCATTTTTGGCTAATTCTTTAGAGATCTCCAGATCTTCGAACAAGTCCAGTCTCAGGTAGTTTTCATTGTTTATGTTGTGTAGAATTTTGGAATCTTTGTTAGGGCTAAAACTATGGACATCACCTGAAATTCAACAACCATAGTTTTAGCCCTAACAAAGATTCCAAAATTCTACACAACATAAACAATAAAAACTACCTGAGACTGGACTTGTTCGAAGATCTGGAGATCTCTGAAGAATTAGCCAAAAATCAACTTTGCCGTAACTCCCAAATTAATTGGAATAGAGATTTATTTCCCGTTCATGAAAGTATCATCACTTAATTATTACTTTACTCAATTCTTCTTCTCTTTTCTAACCTTTCAAACTCTTTCAGTAATCTGAATTCATTTCTTTACTTCCTCAAGTTGGTAACATCACCTCCCAAGTTGATGTTTGACGCTTGACATTTGAAGTTGTCATTGAACTATTACATTCCCACATAGACAAATTAAAAATAAAGAGACTGTTTGAAACATTGGCGATCTTGACCACCAAGTTTTTGGTACGGCCAGTCGCGCATGGAGGCGCTGCCCGCAATCAACAGACGACTGACATGATAATTTTCCATAGAATTGTAATTATAATATACTGACAACGTCGAAAATGGAATGTTTTGTTATTCGAGTTGACGCTGAAATTCCTCGAAATATTCTTTCACAAGGTAAAATATAAGCTGCTTTTCACAAACTGATACTTATTTCCATCCATCAGTTGCAGACATTTTTTCACAAACTGATACTTATTTCCGTCCATCAGTTTCCATTTCCTATCACTATTTGAGGAAGTACGGAGATTATCATCAAACTGGAGTATTTGTTAAGTATACCTACTCGTTCTCCTTTGTGCTAATAAATGAACAAAATTATTGAAGGTTTGTTGTAATGTAATTTGTTTTTATTTTGGTTGATTTATGAAGACTGAAGAATGTTTTTAATTTTGTTGTTTTTCGGAGTTTTATTATTGTTTTGTCTGTAGTTGTACCTTATCCCAGATACAATAAATGTGTTTTTATAGTGTTCAACTTATTGTTCTTGTTTTATAAGATCTTCAATTTTGTTCTTGATATCATGAAATAAAGATTTACTTTAAAACTTTATTTTAACCACGATCGAACTAACAGATTCTACGAATCGATTACTGTTTATATTTTATTGGTGATCAATTTGCCATTCCTGTATTTCATATGATACAACCATTCATATGGAATAGAAGAATGGCAAATCGATCACTTATAAAATATATACCACATCAAAAGTAACACATTTGAAAAACCCGCCTTATCTCAATCGGTTTTACCAACTGTACTTAGTTCGGCCTGTTGCGAGATATGTCACCACTGTCTAAACGTGGTGCCAACTTTTACTGCAGGTTTGACAACTCTCTTTATTTTTAGTTTCTCTATGCATTCCCATCACCGACATAACCTTAATCTAGACTGCTGATCCCGTATGATGAGAATTCATCCAATAACAAAATATCAAAGAGCTTTTAGAGCATGCGCATTTTGTGTCTGTGACGATTCAAAATCACATAATGGCTCCTCGTTAGATGTCAATGTCTGAAATGACATTATTTCTACTTTCTGCGCTTTGCGCAGACACGTTCACGTAAATTATATTTGGATGAATTTTTCGAGTGGTGGGGATATAACCTCTAGCGGTCTAGATTAAGGTTATGTCGGTGATTCCCATATGGTCTTAGGTATCTTCAACACGCTTTATTCGTTGAACCTAAACATCTATATAATTATAAACATGTCTTCTTTTATTGTAACATTTCCTGTTACCTGACTATGTAAGTACTCGCCTATCATTTTTCTATATTTTCCAACCTTTGTTATGTTTCATCTCAAATCAATCAGAGTATTTAATTTTCAGGAAGCACTGATGATGACGTTAGTCGAAAGCGCTTTGCTAATCAATTAAATATACACTCAATACAAAATCTCCTCTTCTACTTATGAAAATGTATTATTTTGGAGTTTACCTATTGGGTGCGCCTTACTATTGGTTAGAAAGGAATTCAGGTATTTTTTTTTAAAACATGGAACAATCTCAAAAACGGTTTTGTCAGGGAATTTGGCGATGAAAATTATTTAAGAAAACAAGAATGGAAGTTATATACTAGAAAACGAAAAGAAGATAGAGGCATACGGTCATACTACTACGATCTCAGAGCGTTAGCTTATGATTTTGAAAATAAAATTATGACTGATTTAAAGGTTAGGTTAGGTAAAGGTAAAGGTTAGGTTAGTTAGTTTTCAAAATTGAGGACATAAATAATTTCGAAAAACACGGTGGTGTATGGAATTTTTATTATAATTTAAATCAGGATAATTCTTTCATAAACGGGAAAAAAACTATTTTCTGTAAATTTTTAGACACAAAGGAGCATTTCACTTCCATTTGTCGGTATAAACGAGATTATCAAGGGAAAATTCATGAGGGATTAAATGTGCAGTCAAATTCCCTCAGAAACAACGAAACGGGCGTTCTTAAAATAAATGGACTTGCTAATGATAAGAAGGCAACCATAATTTGTGATACGGGGTCAGATCAGAATATAGTGTCCTGTCATATCGTTGAAAATATTCAGAAATTACGGTATTCACAAAATGTACAGACAACAGGTGGTTTCAGAGTACCAGTTTTGGGCACTACAAATATTAGTTTGAAATTGTGTAAAACGTCAACGTATTGTAAAGCTTCAGTTATCGAACTCCTACCATGAGACCTAATTCTAGGAATGGAATTTTTGAGCAGGCATAAATCGGTTATAAATTTAGAGAAGGAAATTATCAATTTAAGTCAGGGGTCTTTTGAAATTACAATTCCTTGTCAAGTAGGATATGAAAAGGACAAATCGAATTTGTTTTCAAAAGGGTATGGCAATAAGCGGCATAATTATACGAATCAAATTGAAAACATAGTCACGGAGAAATTGTTTTGGAAATAGGCACGCCAGAAGAAATTTTCATTGGGGACAGACAACTGGTAGAACGCAAAATCGAACAAGAAAAGCCTCCCCTGTCATGGAATAGAAAATCATCGGAGATTAAGCTTCGAAAATGAAATCCGAAGGAAAAATTTCGAGAAGTTGAATGAAGATATCCAGGAGGAGATGGTGCAAGCGGACGTCTTCTACATGTTTTCATTTATATATTTGTATTATATAATAATTTGTATTTTTGTTTTTTTGTTTAATATGTATATTCATTTTTCATTGAAAAAAAGTCATTTTTATGGTTTCTGTAAACCTGTATCGAATCATCAGTTGTTCTGAAATAATCGCTCGAGGCGCGCGATTTTGGCCGGGGGGGGGGGGGTATTGTCAAAAATGTGTCGAACGAACCCCGTAGAGTAGTGAAACAATCAGTATAATTTTCAAGTGGGTCACAATGTGCTTATTCTGCAAAACACGTATTATAAACAAGAGTTTTTAAAAGTAACGACTGATGGTTTGATCGGGGAGTAGACGTTGGAGTTTTGCCGTGCCCAAAACTGGATGGGGAAATGGGGGCAGTTAGAGAGTTAGAAAGTTAAGAAGCCCTATTATCAATTTAAAGATCATGATTTTTGGAATTAGTCCACATTTATTTCTGTAAGTAACAAATATTTGTTCTATACATTTGAAATTCATAAATAGGTACTAGAAGGGATTCATTGTTTCATTTTTCATTTATAATTCATTCGATTCTTGTAGTCCTTTTAATAAATATTTTTCTATATTTTTTTACAAAGTGTTTTCAATCTCTAAAGGGTCAGAATCTACCTAGTTAGTCGTGAACAAACCCCAATTCACGGCAAGTGGTGGAGTTGCGGTGTTTTTTTTGTTTGGATCCATTCTTCAAAATGGGTCAATTTCAACTTTGGTATATATCTAGAAGTATATTGAGAGAATAAACATATTCAGTCGATAATAATTTCAGTTGAGACCCGAACTTGACCTAGATTCCGGTAGAGCTAGGTAGAATTTGCTGACCCATATGTTTTATTGTAAATGAATCGCTTCTACGTACTATGTGCAACAATAGCGTTTTGAATAATAACTTTGACAAAGGCATGCTAAATGGTTCAATGAATTCGATTTTTTTAAGGTAATTAAGTGATAAATATTTTTTAATATTATTTTACGAAGTGTTTTCAATCAATAAAGGGTTAGAATCTACCTTGTTAGTCGTGTACAAACCCCAATTCACGACAATAATGTAAAATGTGATGTCCAATAAACGAATTATTATTATTATTTTATTTACAAGTATGTAAAAGTGGATGCAAAGTGAATAACAAAATTCTCTCTCATAAACGTGAAACTGATATGAAGAGTTCACAAAAAAAGATTCCGTACAATGTTATCGAAATAACCATCAACACAACCGTCAGCCTGAAACTAATTCATACATACATACATGCATTTACTCTAGCTCGTTTTGACTAATCTTTCGGGATAAACTGATAAACGTACCCATTGTTAGACCCTGTAGCTCACACCTTGTATTTCTATCGACTTCTAATCGAATCATGCACAGCTTTCCAGATAATGTGCAAAATAATCCCTGAAATCCATCGATAACAAGAACACATTAAAACAGACAGGACTGTGCTTCGAACAAGCAGTTCCCAGATATACTCACTCCGAAAATAATCCACCCAAACATGTTCTTTCATTTTCCAGAGAAGAATTTCCAGTTTGACGACCACATGCCCACGATGGAAAGGATGGTCCTGTGTCTTTCGGAAGCTGGAGGAACGGCAATTCTTGTGTTTTTGGGTTGCATGGGTTGTTCCCGCGGAATGACTGACGCAGATATTCCTGTAGGGTATATTGCCCTCACGTTCGGATTAGCCATCATGATAGGGGTGCAGGTCAGTATGTTCGACTGAAATGTATCATGTTCAGAAGTTTTCTGAATAGAATCACCTCCGATCAAATAACAGATGGAAAATATTCAAATTTCACACGTTGTTGTCGCATTTTAAAAAGTTCTATCAATCAGGTTGGGATATTAATTTTTTAATTGAATATTTGGAATTTACGCATACGACGTTCTATTAAAAAAAAATCCCTACATTTCTGAAACGATTTTAGAGAATGCTACAGCGTTTTGAAAACTCCGAGTTTCAAAACGCCCTCATGACCTTGGAGAGAGAGCGTCACAACACTTTGGGGCCCGTTGATCCTCTCTTCTGCGTGTTGCTTCCGCTAATATTGCTATAGTTTTCCCAATATCAATTGCAGAAGCATAAAAAAGTCTTGCGGCGAAATCCTGTGAGCAGCAGTGGCGGAGATAACTAATTTTATTTAGATATTTTAAGATTTTAAAAATACTTCATAAATAATGAAAAATGAAAAAAATTAAAGACAAGCTTTTATTTATACAAATACATTAAGAAAGAAACATAATGTCTTTCATTGTTTGATAGAATATCCTATAACGTATTTCGATCGGCACACACCAAGACCACAGACGCTACTGGTTTTTAATCTTTCCACACCACACCTGCAAGCATTGATGTCCGACTTGATTGGCCCAGACGAATCGATTGTAGAACAGACAGCAATCACTCAAGTCCACGTTGACCAGCGGGCTCTTTGTGCCGACGGCGACTGTATACAAGTAGTACAGATTATTTTTCGTTTCGTTTTTTTGCATATACGCTCGTGTTAGCGAAGTGAGTTTTCATTTGCTTCCTATAGAAACAGCTTCTGCAATTGATATTGGATGGACTATAATACTGTATTTATAAAATGTTTACTGCAAAAACGAGTTATCGTTGGTGTTATGTGTCTGGTTGTGAAAATTCAACAAGAAAAATTACGGCAAAAATATTTTTTTTGCGTGCCTTCGAAGAAAAAAGGAATAAAAGTAGTTTTGTGTTGTTCGTCGCAAGTACATGCTTACCAACAAAAACACAATTGTTTTGCTGCGAGGATCATTTCACTCATATGGAAAACAACATACAGTATTCATTAGAAGAAAAACACGTTCTGCCCCACATTTTCAATGAGCATTTACAATGAGCAGCTTGATGCAAATTTGAGGCTGTAATTCGACCATACCGCAACAATGAAGAGTCTTTTTGAAATCTAGTCGAAAGTTCTGCTAATTCACACAATTTTTGTGTCAAAACAGTGCTCGCGAAAATAATAAATTCATCAGTGGAAGTAATATTATAATAATATCGAGTACACTGCACGTCAATTTGTTTTTCCTGAGCGCAGCCGAACACGGCAAGTCGTGCAAGCACGGAAAAAGCATTTATGGACGTGTAATGAACGATATTTTTCATTATATCTACCTGAAAACCACAGATTGTTGAGAAACATTTATTTTGAAAGATTAACGAGCAAAAACATGTATTTTAGTTTTTATTGATTAAAATATTTATGGTACAATTTGTGTTGTTGTAAATAGCTAATCCTTTAGCAGCTACTTCATTTTCGATAACTGTAGTTGATAAAGTCGAAGGTGCTACTATATTAGTAGAAGTATTCAGTTCTTGATTTCCCCCCACTGCATTGTATAATGATGTTGGCGTTGTTTTTACTGTTCTCTCACGTGACTTTTTGGCAGTAATTCTGCACTTACTTTTGCCGCTTCAGGTGATATTTCTTTCTCTGGTGAAATCATTTTTAAATATTCCCACTAAAAATATCCAAATATTGTCACAAAACAAGCGTTATTTACCCCGTTGCTAAGGAAATATACAAACAATTTGCAATTTCTAGAGAACTGTCAATAACATATTATTTTATTTTGACATGTAAGTAGGCAGCTAATGACACTAGCGCACCGCACTTTCGGTGCGCTAAATAAGCATGTAAATATAGTGTTTTCAGACAGGTATAATGAAATAGTATATTACATTACTAGTGCGGAAAATGACATTTTTCACACGAGTGGGAAATATTGTCGCACGAGGCGTAAGCCGAGTGCGGCAATCACACGACTGTGAAAAATCACTTTCGCGCGAGTAATGTACGCTATTTTTCCTACGACCACCTATTTTATTAAACAATATGTAAATATTAGATCGTGTATATTGAGTTGCCTGACTAATCTTACGTTTTATATGTGACAGTCTATGTTTGAATATTGTTTCTATAAAAACTGCACATGAATTTAGAATTACTTTTATAGTGAAATAAAGAAATAACGATAATTAACGTTCATTTGAAAAAAATACAATAAGTAAGTACTTATTAGATATAACTGGGGAACAAATTGAATTATTTGGAACCATAAAAATTAAAAGTAAATTGGTTATTGTTACAATTTGTAAATTGTAACGGTGTTTGCGAAAGATTTGTTTCAATATTTTCTCGGATGCTGCTTGTAATTATTGTGCTCATCGAAGAAGTTGAGGGTTTTAAATTTATGTTTTCTAATATGGCTGATTGAGCATCAGTGTCTTCCGAAGTTCTACGCACAGCGCTGACAATTTTAGTGGCGGATTTCCATCCTCCGTGTCTCTTGAGAGAGGTAATATCTCCTCCTGCATCTACTAGGATCGTAGCTGAGGATCTTAGGAAACAATGACTGGAGTAAGTTTCTGGATTCTCAAGTTTTGAAAATTTTGCTACTAAGGTGGGTACAGATCACATTTTGTTGATACCCACCACTTGCTTGGTGCATTTTTGGTGTTGGTAGTTAAGAAAAAACCTCTTTTCGTGGGTTGCTGGTCTTAATTTAGCATATTTTTTATATTTTTCATAAAATTCATCCGTAATATTTAATTTTCTATCTATTTTATTTTTTGTATTTTCAATCTTAACTATTGCTGCTGAACCTAGATCTTCAATGTCGTCTACAGTAATTTTTATTAACTCTTGCTTGCGACATGCTCCTGATATACCGAAAATTGAAGCAACCTGTAAGTTAACATGATTCTATTAGTAAATTAATGAATATCACATTGCTTCAAACTCACCTTAATAAGTAGAAATTGATCCTCAGGAGCTGTTGTAATAAACTGATTTATCTGCTGGGTTGTTAAGATCATTGATTTTTTTGGTTTATAACCGTCATTTTTTCTTTTTAAAAGAGCTTTCACCTTAAGATATTTTGAGATATCTACGTTATGATTAATGTATAAAGTAGTGAGCAACATAGAGTACAGAGACCACAGTGTATTTGGTCGTACTTTCTTAGATAATTCATCTATGTATGCTGAGATCACATTTTCAGAGAAAGAACTTTTGATTTCTTTTATTTTTCTCCAGTTGAGAAATTCATTATAAGCTCGTTCATATCTATCTCTAGACTTTTCTGGTAAAATTTGTAAAAAGGTTATTTTTGCTGCCTCTATGATTTTTGGTGGAGTGCAATCCAATTCATTTTCAGACTCCATAATTATTTACGAAGGTATTTAATAAACTAAACTAGAACTTTTGTACAACTCTGAGATTTAACAAGGTTTTACTTTCGATCGTGTACCAACTATCACGAAATGTCTATTTTTTGTGGTATTGTGTCGTGGAATTGTTTCAAAGCCTACTTAGCTTTTTGAATTTTCAAATAATGTGCCCGCGTCTGGTTCTCTGGTTGCCTATCTTAGATACAGGTAGTTCGTATTAAAACAAACTACTGAAATACTCATAAATTAACAGTTCAAGCTTTCGTTGCTATGCTTTAATTATATGAACTTCAAAAATAGCTAAATTTTGTTTTAATAAAGTGAAAATACAAGAAATATCATAATTCTATTAATGTAAATCGACTTATGAGATATATATATATATATATATATATATATCTGATAACGTTAATTCAAATCTGAATTAGCTCAGATGGAAGAGTATACGGTAGATGACCGCAAGGTTGTGGGTTCGATTCTCGGCGTCAACATTTTGTTTTCTTCTTTTCTTTATTTTCTACAAATAATAAGTTTTTAGTCCAGTTTTTATGTAAATAATATCAATAAGGAAGAGCAATTAATAATTAAATCTGTAAATCTTACAGGATTCACGGGTTTGACGGCTTATTGACAGCCGTGCGGAAAGTACTTTCCGCACGCGTGACAATAAAGGAGTAGAGAGTGCGATATGTGTTACTTTCCTATGTGGTCGTACGAAAAGTATTTTTTCGCATCGTTTGTGTATGGCGCAGAAACAATAGCAGAATTATCGAATTCAAATAGGACTTTTATGAATTTTTTAGTTGTTCCTACTGTAGAAAAAACGGTTTTTTCCAATAGCACAGTACTTCGGTAACAGCAGGTTCTTCGTTCCGGCGATATACCCATAGACAAATTAAAAATAAAGAGACTGTTTGAAACATTGGCGATCTTGACCACCAAGTTTTTGGTACGGCCAGTCGCGCATGGAGGCGCTGCCCGCAATCAACAGACGACTGACATGATAATTTTCCAATTTCGACATTTGTCAGAAAATGACAAACCACGTAATAATTTCAGAATAATTCTACTGTTTATTGTCATCGAAAAATTAATTATAGAAATTATACTATGGACTTGAATTATGAACCCAACGTCGAAAATGGAATGTTTTGTTATTCGAGTTGACGCTGAAATTCCTTGAAATATTCTTTCACAAGGTAAAATATAAGCTGCTTTTCACAAACTGATACTTATTTCCATCCATCAGTTGCAGAAATTTTTTCACAAACTGATATATTTCCGTCCATCAGTTTCCATTTCCTATCACCATTTGAGGAAGTACGAAGATTATCATCAAACTGGAGTATTTGTTAGGTATACCTACTCGATCTCCATTGTGCAAATAAATGAACAAAATTATTGAAGGTTTGTTGTAAATGTAATTTGTTTTTATTTTGGTTGATTTGATGAAGACTGAAGAATATTTTTAATTTTGTTGTTTTACGGAGTTTTATTATTGTTTTGTCTGTAGTTGTACCTTGTCCTAGATAGATTTACTTTGAAACTTTATTTTAACCACGAACGAACTAACAGATTCTACGAATCGATTACTGTATATATTTTATTAGTGATTGATTTGCCATTCCTGTATTTCATATGATACAACCATTCATATGGAATACAAGAATGGCAAATCGATCACTTATAAAATATATACCATATCAATCATATAAAAGTAACACATTTGAAAAACTCGCCTTATCTCAATCGGTTTTACCAACTGTACTTAGTTCGGCCAGTTGCGAGATATGTCGCCACTGTCTAAACGTGGTGCCAACTTTTACTGCAGGTTTGACAACTCTCTTTATTTTTAGTTTCTCTATGGATATACCTAACCACATTAAAAAAGCTATCGTATGTTTACAACACCCTGAAGGCAAAAAAAGCTTCTCAAAAAATGTTGTTACAAAAGTTAATGACATGTTTTATGAATTTTCAGGTGGTTTCCGACAGCGTAAAAAAAGAGTAGTAGTTTTTTTAAAATAATATTCTTTCCATTACTATCGATTCATCTCATATATTTACCTTCCACAGCTGCACAATCGTAACAGGAAACGTTTGGAATGACATCTTCTTCATCGACTGTCATTTCCACACGATGCATGTGGCCGGTCCGAGTCCCAACAGTTTGGCGACGTCACGCCGAAATGCCACTACGATTGGACGGAGAATTTACCGATTTGTAAAGTAATTTTTAACGAAAAATTGATGGCGAATATCGTTTTCTCAACGGTATTTTTATAGTGATCAATATTTGTATTGAATGTGGATTTATACTCATTTTCCACATCATGTCCCTATTAATTCAATGGGTATTATTTTAGTTCTTGTTTGTTATATTTACATCGGCGTCGTTAAACAAAATAAAAAAGATGGCATGCAACTCAGTACACGTGACAGAAGTCAAACTTCTATGGCGATCTAAACTTCGATTTGTAAGTATAGCGTAAGGGGTAAAACGGCAGAGAGGACTGAAAATTATAACACTATTAAATTATAATTCTAACATAAGGATTCTCAATCACGTAGGAAAGAAACGAAAGCAGAAACAGAAATTATTGAACCCAGAGATATATAATTAATAAAATTTGATATATAATAGAAACCATTATGTAGAAATTGTGTCCTTCAAGTTAATTGGACAATAAAAGTGGTCCAAATTTTAAAAAATTGCAGACGTTACGATGTGTATTCATCATCTTCTTCAGGGCTTTTTTCCGTTATCCAATCATATATTATTTATCTGATGTTGAGTATCATTGATAATAATCATTGTTGTTGCTGTTCACTGTCTGGTGAACTGGACCACTTTTATTGTCTTTGTTCCCGCTATACCAAATCTCCTATAATAGGAACATTCAGAAGAATCATTAAAATAATCTGAGAATTTCGGTTATTCAAAAGGTTTTCAAGAAAAATAGGAAAACTATTTAATTTTCAAGAAGTTATTGAATAGAGTAAAAATGGAAGTGATTCCACTCAGAGTCCCAAAATGGGAGCCGAAACGTCGAAATTATAAAATTTCTAGACGCTGTTCAACTTTCATTATTGAGAATAATCATGACCGCGGAAACCTATGCGAACGGTATATACCAGCTCATACCAGTAACTTTGCAAGTATGGTTTCCGAGGAGGTCATACTTTCTTATACCCCCTTTAGAGTTACATTTCCGAAAACCCTGAAAAACGTGTTTTTTAAACTAATTAACAAACACTTATTTCTTTGAAAGATAAGTGCCATGTGAAGTGGAATGAATAGAACGTTCTGCGTGGTATTTGCCAGGAAAGTAGTTGTTTTTCACCTGAGATCTACCATTTTCTGGTTCAATTTTATATTGAATCCTTTATGTGAAGAAAACCGTTTAATTCGATTTTTCTACTTATTTCTTTATTTGTAACAGAGACCTCAACTACCAATTTTTATGACCCTGCCTTAAGAACTAACGGAACCCTCATACAAACTTTCACCCCCCATTTCACCCCTTTAGGGGATGGAGTTCTAAGAATACTGAAACATGTTTCTTTATTTGAAACAAAGAACTGAAATAGGTACCAATTTTTATGACCCTGACTGAGAATTAACGGTACTCCTATGAAAATGTTCAACCTTTTACCAGAACTAAAGTTGAATTCTCATAAACCCTGAACTATGTGTTTTTCTTAGTCAAAACCAACGGAACTCCCACACAAAGTTCCTCCCGCCATTTCAACCCTTGGGTTTAATTTGCAAAAACACTGAAACACACATTATTCCTTTGTAACGAAGACCTCAAATACCAATTATTATGACCCTAACTTGAGAACTAGCGGTACTACTATACAAACTTTCAACTCTCCTTCAACCCCCTTTAAGTTTGAATTCTCAAAAGCCTGAAAAATGTATTTTTCATTTGAAAATATCGATTTCTATAACTCTCACTTCAGAATTAACGGAACCCCCATACAAACTATTATCACCCTTTCCACTCCTTTCCACTCCAAAAACCCTGAAATATCCCTTATTTGAAAAGAAGAGCCCAACTGCCAATTCTCATGACTCTAGTTTCAAGACTAATGATACTTCCATTTCACTCACCCCCCTTTTATCCCCTTCAGGGATGGAATAACAAAAAACCTTCCTTAGTGGTTATCCATGTCATCTTTTCAGCTTTTTTAGGTATAGCGGTTTGGTCTACATGAGAATGTTGCACAGAAGCGTTTTGTTTGAAACGTTACACGAAAACGTTGCAATCAAATTCATCCTTGAATTTTTATATCATTGCGCCCAAAAAATGTGGATTAGAAGGTCGTGAATTGAAGTTAATTCACGGGTTGATACAACATTTTCCAACAAAACGAGCTTGATTTTCCCTTGTTTGCTTTTGGGCATTCTGGTAAACTTTTCTCCATCAAAAATTGTTCGTGGTTTCCACATGATACTTGCAGTTTCCGATGTGTTCTTGGAAGCCTGAGGACAAAACTGAGTTTATTTATTTTCTTATTTCAGATATTTGGGCACATATCTGGGGCTCACCTCAATCCAGCCGTAACTACCGCTGCGGCAACTCTCGGACATTTGCCTCTCATACAAGTGCCAATCTATTTATTTGGGCAGATTCTGGGTGCACTGGGCGGCTTTGGACTCCTCAAGGTATAAACATTCCATCACGCATCACGTCATTCTTTTTCATATTTTTCATTTAGGTTTATCTACCGATACTTTTTCTAAATTCGAAAACATCCCCCATTTCTACAATACATAATGCAGAAGATTAACGATACTGACATAATTATCGATTTATTTTCTTCAATTGATAATATAGCCTGAATTCTGGATAAAAGTATAAAAAACAGATTATTAAATTTTTTGAGGAAAATGATTTGTAATTTCCATACTTTCAGGTAAACCAAAGAACAGAAAATGCATCTTCAGTATCTCATTAGAATTAGTAGGTTATGATTTGGTATACCGGGTGTCCATGGAAGGTGGCTCGTCCCTATAACTTTTTTGTTTTCGGAGATAATGGAATGAAATTTGGAGGATCTGTTTAATGCATAAAACTGCATTTTTTGACAAGTAACTCAACTTCATGCAAATTCCGGATTCACCGGAAGTGACATAAACTTTAGATTTTTAAATGGAACACCTGGTATATTTTCAGTTTTTTTGTCTCCATATGACATTTGTTACTGTTTGTAACCGTTTTTTTTTTCGAAATAAATATTTATTCTAGAGGGCTATGGATACGTTCAAATAACTGATTTCAGTCCTAAAATGTTTGTAAAAATACAACTGTTTTCGATCAAAATGTTTCAGCTATGTGACGTTTGATTTTAAAATTTGTAGTACTATTTTTTTTCGAATGGCAACATGGTGGCTCGTCGGGTTGGAAAAAAAGAGCATTAAAAACGAGGTTTATGATGTACCTCCTGCCACACGACATGAATTAGAGGACAAAGTAAGGGCAGCTATTCATAGAATTACACCAAGATAGTTGAGAAACGTTGTAAGAGCAACAATAAGAAAAGTTCGCCTTTTTCAGCAACAAGATGGAGGTCACTGAACATCTGGAACCCTAAAGACATGTAAATAGGTAGTTTCAATATAATTATTTCATTTCCAACAGTGCTCATTTCAGAAAAGTTCTAACGTTATGGTATTCTCAGTTTTTTATTGAAAGTTTGACAAAAAAATAGTAATAAAAATTTAAAAATCAAACGTCACATAGCTGAAACATTTTGATCGAAAACAGTAAAGTTGTTTTGTTGGAAATATGAACAGGATGTTTATAAAATCAATTCACAGAAAAATCTTTTTATCAATATCCAATTGAGAATGTTTCCCTTTTCAGTAAAGTTGTATTTCTACAAACATTTTTAGGACTAAAATCAGTTATTTGAACGCATCCATGAATAAAAATTTTTTCGAAAAAAAAATTAAAAACCGGTTACAAACAGTAACAAATGATACATGGTAGTATTGTGTCATATAGAGACAAAAAAACTGAAAATATACGAGGTGTCCCATTTAAAAATGGAAAGTTTATGTCACTTCCGGTGAATCCGGAATTTGCATGAAGTTGAGTTACTTGTCAAAAAATGCAGTTTTCTGAATACACTCACTCTTGCCTCCTTCTCTAAACAAATATGCAAATGAGGGATGTAGAGTACTTTCATTGCTGCTGTCGGGGTGGTGAACATTGCCCCTGTTATGATCAGACACGCTTGCCTCTGGAGTTTGTTGAACTTTTCTCGTGCACCCTGACTAAAGGTATTGAAGCCAGTACATTTGTTTGATTGCATTCACTATGTTATCCCACAGATTCTTCTACAGTGACCGGCAGAAAGTACGCATCATCATTAATAAATTTTGACGAATATCGATATGTGCAATCGCTTCTGCATCAAAAGCAACCCCAAAAGACGTTGTACAGTGCCGTTCGTCTTTTCTTGTTTGGCAGGAAATTTAAAAAATTTAAAAATTATGTCTCAAAACACACTTATTTGGGAAAATATTGAAAAATGTTATTTGGAAAAGTTGTTTAGAACGACATTTTATAGCTATGTACGAGTTTGGAAAATAAATCTGAGATAAAAAAATAAAAACCAATTTTTTGCCATAATAAAAATTTCAATTTGGAAAAATACATTTTAGACGAAGAAACTCATTAGTAAGGCCAACAGTAATATTCTAAATGATATTTTGTAAATATTCGCAAGCTACTTCTATTTTATTCGGAAAAAAATTTAAATCTATGGATTTGCCATGTATTCAGCTGCTTCATAAGAGGTCACTGAAATATCTCCAGGACATTATAATCCTGATACTGTTCATTATTAATAAAGGTCCTTGTATCTACATAATTTCAAATTGAATTTTTTATTCAAACAAAAAATAAATTGATTACAAACTTTCGAGTATGCATTAAATTGTTTGGTTTATAATTATTTCAGCTTCTAATTTTATTATAAAATGTAATTATGTGAAAAATTGAATAATTTTTTGTTCTAATAAAAAATTCATATTAAAATTGAAATCTATGGATTTACCATGTATTCAGCTGCTTCATAAGAGGTCACTGAAATATCTCCAGGACATTATAATCCCGATACTGTTCACTATTAATAAATGTCCTTGTATCTACATAATTTCAAATTGAATTTTTTATTCAAACAAAAATAAATTGATTACAAACTTTCGAGTATGCATCAAATGGTTTGGTTTATAATTATTTCAGCTTCTAATTTTATTATAAAATGTAATTATGTAAAAAATTGAATCAATTTTTTGTTCTAATAAAAAATTCATATTAAAATTCTGTAGATACATGGTTCTCTGTCAATAATAAACAGTATCGGGATTATAATGTCCTGAAGATATTTCTGTGACCTCTTATGAAGCAGCTGAACACATGGCAAATCCACAGATTTAAAAAAATTTTGAATAAAATAGAAGTGGCTGGTGAATCTTTACAAAATATTATTCAAAATATTACTCTTGGGCTTAACTAATGAGTTTCTTTGTCAGAAATGTATGTTTCCAAATTGAAATTTTTCTTATGGCAAAAATTGATTTTAATTGTTTTATCTCAGATTTTTTCCAAAACTTGTACATAGCTATAAAATGTCGTTCTAAACAACTTTTCCAAATAACATTTTTCAATATTTTCCCAAATAAGTGTGTTTTGAGACATAATTTTTAAATTTTTTAAATTTCCTGCCAAACAAGAAAAGACGAACGGCACTGTACAACATCTTTTGGGGTTTCTTTTGATGCAAAAGCGATTGCATGTGTCGACATTTGTCAAAATATTATATTAAACAAATTTCCCATATGATGCGTACTTTCTGCCGGTCACTGTATAAGTCCTTGCCTTGCTCTATTGGATACCTTTTCTAGATGAGCATTCCACGTGAGTTTCTTATCTAGAATTACCCCTAGGTGTGACTTCTTCCTTGAATGGAATTGTTTCACCACAGAGAACCAGCTTTTTTCGTTAATCTAGCTTCCTCCTTCTGGTAAATGGTACTATTACTGTCTTGCTGGGGTTGACCGATAATTCTTTTTTTTTCACATCCCCTAGTGATAGTCCTGAGAGCAGCTAGGAGTCCGATGTCACCTCTCCAAACTTTCCTTTAACTGTTAAAACTATGTCGTTATGCTTGAAACCTCGATTCTTTCCGCTATAAGGGGTCCGATCAGATCGTCTACGAGAATTGCCCACAGTAGACTCCTTCCAGAGGACAGCCTGTCACCGCCCTGGCCAAGATTTTCTCCCGATGGTGAGAACTCGAGATTATTCTGTATCTCAACATAGCCTTGATGTAATCGAAAACAGTTCGACTTCAAAGTGTCAGTTTCCTCTTTTAAGATGTAGCAAATGAGTTCAACAACAACTTCTTTAGCATGGGCGAAAACCTCGCAAAAAAGATTACTCTAGACGTGAATTATGAACCACCAAGAATGCGTATAACACATTTTTTATATCTCTCTCACACGAATGAAGAAGAAGAAGTGATTGAAAATCTCAAAAATGGAAAAACAACCGGTTATGACAATATAAAAGCAGAAACTCTAAAACAAATTGTTCACTTCATTGCAGAGCCACTGGCCTTTCTCACAAATCTTATAATCGATAATGGAGAAGTTCCGTCAATTTCCAAAATATCAGTGGTAAAACCAATCTATAAAAAAGACGATAAATTGGCTACCGACCTATTTCCCTGACAACTAGTTTTGCTTAAACATTCAAAAAAATCATTAAGCAAAGAGTCTGGTGTTATTTAAAGAAATATAAAATTATATCCGAAAAGCAATATCTCAACCCAAAACCCAATTGCACATCTAATTAAAAAAAAAATATTGGGATCTAGATAACCAGAAACCTTCGCTATATTTTTAGACCTAGCGAAGGCTTTTGATACGGTGAGCTTTTCGCTCTCAATCAAATCCTTAGAGGATATTGAAGTACGGGGCCTACAACTAGATCTATTCCGGAACTATCTTGAAAACCGAACTCAAATTGTTAACATAAATGGAAATTTCAACACACCTGGAACGCTAAAATACGGTGTACTTCAAGGAACAGTTCTAGGTCCCATTATGTTTATCTTATACGTAAATAACTCATTTTTTTATACAGCTGGGGAAATTATCACTTTTGCAGACGATACAGTTATATATTACAACGATACAGAATGGTACAATATCAAAATCAAAGTTGAAAGAGATTTAATTCAATTTGGAAAATGGTTCAAAAGTAGATTACTTACCTTAAATTACAAAAAAAAATGTATACCTTTCACCTCGTATAAAAAAAATTACCAAATTTCAACACTCTACAAATAGAGAAAAATATCAAGAAAAATTCAGCGTGGATCGCAAAATGCTTAGGTATGTGGAATCCATCATAAAAAAACTACGATCCTTAATCTATTTATTCAATAAATCCAGAAATTTTCTTCATGAAAATGATCAAATAACAATGTATAACCACACCTCACCTATAGTTAGTTTAGTGATATCGATAGTTCATTGTTGAATGGTCCTTCAATATCGAGAAAGGCAGCTACTGCGATTTCTCCGCATCGCAGAGAGTCGATAAGCAAATGAGCAATGATAATAAAACTGTAAAGAAACAGTTTCAGGAGAATGTTAACCCTACTTTTGATTATCGAAGCCCTTCTTTTTGAGTTACAATAAAAAATTATCAAAAACATAAGAAAAACAACTACAGTGTGTACATAAAGTAAGGAATAAATTCATCATCTAGAAAAGCAAAAGCTTTTCGAAAAAATCCGCGGACACATCAACTTTTATTTTACGATGCACATCTTTTGACGTTTTAGTCGCATTGATGACGTCATTGATGTTTCGGCTATGACGTCATGGACATTTTTTTCAAATTGCAACGCTATTTTTGATAGTGCTATTTGAAAGAGCATATTTCTCTGCACACGTTAAACCAAAAGTTTTGTCATGTTACATGGGGAAATTGTCGAGAAAATTATTGTTTAATTGATTTTGAGTTAACTCACTTTATTTTGTTAATTGAACAAACTAATCAATTAAAGGTTCAAAATAAAGTCCTTCCTAGATCTGTAAAGTTCTCTTTCAGCACGCCACTGGTGTCTTCGTATTTTCAAAGCCCTAAATAAATCACTCTTTTATTATCGTAAAAAGACATTTTATTGTTTTTGTTACCTCGCTGATTTAGCCGTGTGGTTGGCGTATGCCACAGTTTGATAGTTCATATTTCATTGATACCCTGCTTTTCGAAAAAATTAAGAATAAAATGCGCCTTTCTGTTGGACTGTTTAATACTGAATACCCGGATAGGCCCATAACTCAATCAGCAGTGAGCAAAGTTGAGAGAAAGTTTCGAGACACTGGTAGTGTTGATAATCTCCCTGAAGCTGGGCGTCCTTAAATCAATGAGGAGGTCAAATTGAATGTTTTATTATCAATGGAGGAAAATCCACACAGCCTAAGAAGCATTAGTCGAAATCAAGATATCCCAGTTACAACTACACATGCAATTTTGAAATTGGAAAAGTGGCATCCCTGTAAGATGACTCTGCACCAAGAACTTGCCGAGGATGATCCAGACCGACGGATGCAGTTCTGCCAAACGTTAATGGATATGTGCAATGCTGACCCTTTGCTAGTAAAAAATATTGCTTTCTCTGATGAAGCTACCTTTACACTAACAGGAACAGTGAATCGGCATAATTGCAGGTACTGGGCTTAGGAGAATCCAAAATGGATGAGAGAACATCACACACAGTATTCTCAGAAAATAAATGTTTGGGCGGCGATTGTACAAAACAGGATTATTCGACCCTACTATTTTGAACAAAACTCAAATGGTCCAAGGTACCTTCAACTCCTACAGGATTATGTTATACCCAGTCTGGTGATCTTATTTCCTAACGCAGATAACCCTGCTATACCAAATGACAACTTATGGTACCAGCAGGATGGTGCAATGCCGCATTACGCAGCTGATGTTAGAAGGTACCTTGACCAAATCTTTGCCAACAGGTGGATAGGTAGGCGTGGTTCTATTGAATGGCCCCCAAGATCTCCGGACCTTACTCCATTTGATTTTGTTCTGTGGGGTCATCGAAAGAATGTCGTGTACAAAACTAGACCAGATAATAACGAGGAATTGAAAACTAGGATTACAAATGAATGTAACAATATTACTCAACAAACTATCACTGAGGTCCAACGAGGATTTATTGATCGTCTTGGATACTGCCAGGCTCAGGAAGGACTTCAATTTGAACAGTTGATCAATTAGTTTGTTCAATCAACTGTGTAAAATAAATTACTTAAAAATCATTCTAACATTAATTTTATCGACAATTTCCTTATGTAATATGACAAAACTTTTGGTTCAACGTGTGCAGAGAAATATGCTCTTCCAAATGGCACTATCAAAAATAGCGGATGAAATTTGAAAAAAATGTCCATGACGTCATAGCCGAAACATTAATGACGTCATCAATGCGACTAAAACGTCAAAAGATGCGCATCGTGAAATAAAAGTTGATGTTTACGCAGATTTTTCGAAAAGCTTTTCATTTTTTAGATAATGAATTTATTCCTTACTTTATGTTCACACTGTATATATTTTACTTCGCAACTCTCACCTATTTTATTAATAGGATATTTCAGTCGAGCATTGTATTTGGTATCAATAACTATTATTATTATTGTTATCTGCGACTGAAAGATAAACTTTGGTGCTAACTTCCACCATATATAAGAAAACCTCTTAGAAGGTATTCATGCTTCCCTTTTCAGTTACTTTCATGATGCGAAATTCCGAATGCTGTATGAAATATTCCGATTGTTTTTCAACAGGCATTGACACCCTCCAATCGCTTCAAATTCGCCAACGCCACTGTAGGTCTGTGTTCGCCGAGTCCGAATGAGCACATGTCATCGTTCCAGGTGGTTTTGGTGGAATTCATCCTCACGTTAATATTGGTATGGGCCTGCTGCTCCGTTTGGGACAGCAGGAACAAAAGCAATACAGATTCAGTGCCACTTCGATTGGGATTAACCATCACAGGACTCGCTTTGGCAGGGGT
The DNA here is from genome assembly GCA_018342105.1 of Gonioctena quinquepunctata. Lineage (NCBI taxonomy): Eukaryota > Metazoa > Arthropoda > Insecta > Coleoptera > Chrysomelidae > Gonioctena > Gonioctena quinquepunctata. The sequence continues at coordinate 100,547 of JAFIRS010002480.1, read as the reverse complement.
GAGATATTATTTTCATTATTCACGTAGCCAAAATCAGACCATAAAAGGGGAAAATCACGAATACAGTAAAATGCCGGGTCACTGAACTTCAGTATCACGCCAAATTTCAACTTTCTATGTAATGATTCCCGTGAAAAAATCTTTGACAAACACAAGGACAGACAGAGTCGAGAACAGTGTGACGTGAGTGACCTTATGAGAGTTCTGTGAATCCTGTGCCTGCCTATCTTGGTAACAAGTTTTTATATTACATTCGATGACCTGGCATATATTTTTCCCTACAGAATTTACTATCCTGTATCGTTCCACTTACTTCTGTTTCAGGTCTGTTATCTAGCACTCCGCCAACATGTTTGAACGATCTCAATTTTTCTCCTATCATTTATCCATCTATTGATTTCAATTTCAAGTTGAGTCTGAATGTTTCCATTCTTAGCCTATCTCTCACTGTTTTGTTTTCGGTCTCAAGAAAGAATCGCATGTGTTCATTCGTGACGTATTTCCTTACTATTTTGTTATCTAGCACTCTGCTAACATGTTTGAACGA
>JAFIRS010002480.1:0-95000 GCA_018342105.1 Gonioctena quinquepunctata | reverse complement strand
GACATAGTGGAGTAAAAATAGCTCAAAATTATGCATTATTTCGGAATCCTGGGGGACTCCATGGATTTTCCTAAAACCTTCTGATATTACTTAGAAATGGCTTGCAGAAAAAAGTTATGAACTATATTTGTGCGCTGATTGTTTATTAATTGTTTAAACAAAGAAAAACAATTTTGTTAGGCTAATTTGAAATAATACAATGAAATCGAAGTAATTTGACCCAAATTAATGCTATAGGGGTTATTGAAGTCGCTGAACAAGAATATGGTATTGAAAAAAACGATGGCGTGGCCAGTCATAAAGGTAGATTTTATGAATGATAATTTACAGCTATTTTTTATTTATGTGGACATCTCGGAGAAAAACTTTTCGTGTAAAAGTTGTGGAGCTAATGAAGCTCTATCAAACGACAGTTTGTCGATATTAGGTATGGATTTTTTTTTTTTATCTTTCAACAGCTGTCGTTCTGAAACTACTGGACCATTTCCGAAAGTAGCCGAGGTATTGATGAGAATTATTTTTTAACCGACGAAACCAAAAAGGAGGAGGTTCTCTATTCGACACATATTTTTTTTTTTATGTATGACCAAGCATAACTTTTCACAGAAGAGTCCGACTTCGATGACTCTGTTTTCACCGGATAGGATGTACTTCGAAGTTGGTCCCATTTGAATTTGAACAAAAAAAACCATCCCTAAGGGTAGCAAAATGGAGGTTATTGATCGTTCACCCTCTGAATTTTGGTCCGTTAACCGATTCTATCAGGCATAACTTTGTAGTGGGTGTTCCGATTTGGATGATTCTTCCTTTATTAGATAGGGTATACCTCATAGTGGATCAAATTCCAATTTGAAATGGAATAATCCACCCCTATGGGTATAAAAATATGGAATGATTGATTTTTCACTTGTGAACATTGGCACACATATTTAGTTGACATCGACAGATCCTCCTACATCCGTCACAATAATTACATTCTATGAAAATATGAAATTATATACAAAGTTAATGAATCAACTAACAAGAACTTTCAAAAATAATTTATATTTTAAAACAATAAATAGGTAGATAATCATATTATTCAACAGTTAATTGTTGAAGTAAGTTAAGTAAGTAAGTATTTTGGAAGTAATCAAAAATTACGTAGGTAGTAATTAGTAGATTTCAACCACAAAAAATTGAAAAATAAAAACTTCTAACAAAAAATTAAACCGACTAAAAAAATCAACTGAAAAGCAAAAAATAAAATAAAACTTCTTAGTCTTGATGACAATTGAGCTCCTAAACTAATGAGAGTAACTAATTTTGAGTCGGCGCCAAACAACTAGCAACTGAATCAGGTAAAGCGTAAAATGATGGCAGGGAGATGCATAGCGTCGTTTTGATTACTTCCTCAAAGTAATATAATAATAATTGTTTGTTTGGCGCCGAATCAAAATTAGTTACTCACATTAGTTTAGGAGCTCATTTATCATTAAGACTATGAAGGTTTATTTTATTTTTTGCTTTTCAGTTAATTTGTTCGTCGATTTAATTTTTTGTTGAAAAGTTTTTATGTTTGAATCGGTTGAAAAATGTGCCCCCCCCCCCCTAACAAGTTTCGTTATATCCCATAAATAATTTTTAATATCACATTTTGAACTAGAGTTTTTGGAATTTGAAGCATTGCCTAAGAATTGAAATTTGTAATTTTTTTCAATTATTCAATATTTTAAGCTCTGTATTTTTCGAACTAAAATTTCATGTTCTTCTTTAAATTGACCTTTTTTATTTGCCATTTTATGAGTAACATGTGAAAATTTCAGATATTTATCTAGAAAAAAAAATAAGATATTTAATAAATTTTAGACAGAATTCTGCTTTGACATAATTTTATATAAGTATTATCCCCATACTAATTTTTTTTCACTTTATAATCTCGTTAGCTGCATTTTTCTTCTTCCAGATAAATTTTTGTTAGCTTAATTAGATCAATTAGATCAAAAGTTATAACAAATTTAGTGTAAAGCGGTAGTGGCTGCGTGCTCCTCCAGCGCTGCACTTCAGAGTCGCCGCCTCACATTTTCGCAGGTTAGCAAAAAAACTTTGCAGCTTACAATTTCTATTTTAAGGATGAATTTTATAAACCTTTCCATTTTTGCGAGTGGCACCATTGGTTACACATTTTTCAAATATTCAATATACAATGTAATTTGGCAACTTATTTGTTATATAATTAATTAAGAACACATTTTACGATTGGTAACTTTCCATATATTGTTCCACCATCCCCCAATTTTCTGAAGCTAAAATTCAATATTACTCCACTTGTATACGTAGAGCGTCAGGTGAGCACTAAACTTACCGATCAACTGTTCTCTCGTGTTCTGTCTCTCATTAAAATATGATATTTTCGGTCTAAAGTATGTCGAAAGATAAACTTATATTTCTATTCAAAACAAGAATTTTAAGCAGAAACTCATTTATAAAAATGGCCATTTCGTCAATTTACTGAAAAACGTAATATTTTCGTATTTGATTAAATTTACACTTATATTAACAAAAAAAAATAATATTTTACGCTGCGTATACCTCGTCTGAGGTCATAATATGATTATATGTTGGTTGGGTAAGCTTTTTTTTCTATATAAACGTTAACAAAGTTTATTTAACAAACAATTACACGAATTTTGGAGCAACATTTGTTTATTTTTTGTTTTTGCGGAATTTTATTATTAATTTAATTTTTTTAATAAAACCAATTGAATCTCCTTGAAGTACAGATTACAAGCTTTGGAAAGTACGATTGGTAAAAATCTTGATATTACATTTTGAAGCATGGCCTAAAAATTCAAATTATTTTTTTTTTTTTTAAATAAAATTTTAAGATTTTTTTCCATCCGCACACCTTTTCGAGTGTTATTTTGGAAGTGAACGGTACAAATTTCAGATGTTCATTTTGAAAATTTAAAGAATGGCAGATCTTTAATTGATTTTATAGAAAATTTTACTTTGACGTAACTTCATATATGTACTATTCCTATCTCTTTTCACATTTGAAAACATGACTCCTCGTTAGCTACTTCTTTCTTCTTTTATTTAAATTTTGTATAGCTCAATATTATCAATTAGATCAAAAGTTATAACAAATTAAGTGAAGCGCGCTCGTGGCTACGTTCTCCTCGAGCCTGCTGCAGCTTACAGTTTTCATTTTGAATAAAAACTGTAGATACCTTTTTTATGTAAAATCTTCCATTCTTTCAAATAGCAGTATCAGTTTTTCAAAAGAAATTGAATTTTTTCGAGATATCCAATAAACAGTGTAATTTTGCAACTTATTTGTTGAATAATAAATTAAGCACACACTTTACTGTTGTTAACTTTTTATATGTTTGAAGGTTGTTGACGATGTGGTAACTTGATTACTATCGTTTCGGACGTCCATCGTCTTAATGTATTTAAAAGGTTTTCACGACGTTTCGAATGCTTGTATCTGCAATCGTCTTCAGGTGAATACTGACAAGTTTAGGTGCTACCTACCAATTTATATGACTGTCGGCGCAATGATGCGTGCAATTCCGCCATGTGCAGCGGTGCGTGTAATTTCGCACGGTGTAGTGGTGCGTGAAGTTTCGCGCCTCTGCAGCCCGCCAGAAAGAGCAATCAGGGGTTTCCATACGTTTTTTATCTCAACGCTTGGTTGACTAAAGGCGTTATTGGCTTCGATGTGGGCGGCCTCTTTGAACATTCGTTTGAACCAATGCTCCTCTCTATGTAGAACACTTGCGTCGTCCCATAGAACTTGATGGTGCTCAGTCCAGGCGTGGTCAGCGATTCCCGATTTTGATGTTTCTCCACGTTGAGTCCATTTCTTGTGCTCGTCCAATCTTACCGACAAGGGTCTCTTTGTCTCTCCAATGTAGGAATCTCCGCAACTTGTTTCCGATCCATCTGATCTTCTCGGAGACACCTCTGATGAAGGCAGATCACTGTGCTTTGTTGTTGCTCTTCAGATGTCTTCGTTCTCCGGAGTTGTTTCAATACTCCTTCTAGGAGTTTCTTGGGATATCCATTCCGGTGGAGGTCCTCTCTGATGTGGTTTAATTCGGCATCTAGTGACTCAACGTCGTTGCATATGTGCGTCGCTCTCTCTACCAATGTTCTCACGATCCCTCTCTTCGTCGAACTCGGATGGTTGGAGCTGTAACTGAGGTACTGCCCCGTATGTGTTTTTTTTTTCTGTAGAGGGAAGTGCGGATTTCATTGCCTTTTCTCTCAACGTTCACATCGAGGAAGGGTAAGGCACTGTTGGTTTCCTTTTCCATCGTGAATTTGATCGAATCCCTGATTCTGTTAATTCTTGAGAAGAAATCCTGGAGATGTTTGTCTCCGTGATTCCATATAATGAAGGTGTCATCCACGTACCTCAACCACAGCTTTGGTTTGTATTCTGCCTCCCGTATAGCCGATTCCTCGAACCACTCCATGTATATGTTGGCGATGATTGGAGAAAGGGAAGATCCCATCGGGAGTCCGTCGACTTGAGAGAAGAATCGGTCCTTTTCCTGGAAATATGAGTTCTGTAGGCATCACTGCAGTAAATCCAATATTGCGTGGGTAGGAACGTCAGTCCTCTCGTGCAGCTGGTCATCCTCTTCGAGTTTTCTTTTGATGATACTGAGAGATTCCTCTATAGGGACATTGGTGTAAAGGCTCTCCACGTCAAAGCTGATAAAACGATCTTCTTGCCCAAGTTCAACATCTGTGATGGTGTCAACGAAATGCTTGGAATTCTTGACGTATGAACTGCTATTTCCTTGTAAGGGTTGTAGTATCGGTAGGAGGTATTTCGATAACTTGTAGGTTGGTGAGTTCCGTGAGCTGGTGATCGGTCTCAGTGGCATGTCTGGTTTGTGGAAGCCCGTAGAGATGCGGTGGTTTGCTGTAGTGTGGCGTTAGATGTGATCGTTCGATGTCTGGAATGGAGTATTTGAATTTCCTCAGAGTGTTGTAGATCTTCCTTTCTATAGTGGGTGTCGGATCCTTCTTCAAGAGTTTATAGTTCCCTGTGTGGAGTAACGACTGTATCTTGTCATCATATGTTGTGGTGTCCATGATAACCGTGGCTTTTCCTTTATCGGCTGGAAGAATCTTTATGGATGAATCGATTTGTAGAATTTTTAGGGCCCTCTGTTCCCCTGCAGTGATGTTACTCCGGAGATTCCTCTCCTTCTCGAGTGTCTCTCTCACTTTCCATCTGAACTCTTCTGCCTGGATGGGATTCATTCTGCTGCTGGTTGACTCTACAGAGCTTACAATGTCCAGGATAGTTATTGTTTTAGGTGCAACTGCAAAGTTCAATCCCTGTTTTTCAGCAGGGACTCCTCTACTCCTGTAAGTGGTTCAGTTGAGATATTAATAATGGTTTTCTTACCTTTGCTGCTGGTTTGTGGAGACCGTGTTCTCCCTGCTATTCGATTCCATTTCTTCTGATGCCTCCTCTCTTGTTCCTGGCGGATTCTCGCGCATCTATTTTCAATCTTGGCAAATATGGGTTGATTGTCATCCTCTAAGGTGTACGCTCTGATTTCTTGGAATCTAGCAGTGGCATCCTGTAGCAGCATCTCTTTCTTCCAACGGTGATAGTTGATCTGCGACCTGATTAGTGCGTGACTGGCCCGCTCCGGAGATTCCTACATTGGAGAGACCGTCATCGGTAAGATTGGACGAGCACAAGAAATGGACTCAACGTGGAGAAACATCAAAATCAGGAATCACTGACCACGCCTGGACTGAGCACCATCGAGTTCTATGTGACGACGCAAGTGTTCTACATAGAGAGGAGCATTGGTTCAAACGAAAGTTCAAAGAGGCCGCCCACATCGAAGCCAATAACGCCTTTAGTCAACCAAGCGTTGAGATCAAAAACGTATGGAAACCCCTGATTGCTCTTTCTGGCGGGCTGCAGAGGCGCGAAACTTCACGCAACACCACACCGCGCGAAATTACACGCACCGCTGCACATGGCGGAATTGCACGCGTCATTGCGCCGACAGTCATATAAATTGATAAGTAGCACCTAAACTTGTCAGTATTCACCTGAAGACGATTGCAGATACAAGCATTCGAAACGTCGTGAAAACCTTTTAAATACATTAAGACGATGGACGTCCGAAACGATATTAATCAACTTTTTATATGTTGTTCCTAACATCATCACTAATGTACAGTAAAAAGTTACCGCAGTCCACTAACTTTCTGAAGCTAAAATCAATATCACTCCACTATTACACGAGGTTTGGCTATTGTAAATATTGGCTATTGTAAATATAGATAATGTAACGTAAATAAACTTAACTTGGTTTAACTAATTTATTTAACACTTAATCTACAACTTAATTTATATTACTACGCCACTGTATAGCTCGATGGTATGGGCTCGTTCAGACTGTTCGTGAGACTTGAGGGCTGTCTATTTATCTCCGTCACAGAATTCCCGATCTTTCGAATTCCGGCAGTTGGCGATCCAGCATGTTCCAATCGTTTCCAATATCGACCGTTGCTCTCCGCGGAAAAGTGACTGGATGGTTCTCGAATATCTCCGGGGATGATCTCATCGCTGTCGATGGCAACATGTGAGGCGACAGGTCCGGCCTAGGTTCGTTACATTGCCCCCTTCTTAAAGACATTTCGTCCCGAAATTTCATCCTTGGAGTGTGACGATATCTGCATGACTCCCCATATCTGCACCGTGAAGTTCGATGGAAGTAACACTCCACGGTCTTCATGATCGGTCGTGGAAGAGGGTTACAGCAAACCAGAATCCTGACGCCGCTGGATCTGAATATCGCCTCCAGCATACTTCTTATGACTCTCCAGTCCAACCCATCAATACCACAGGACAATTTTGGAATTGCTAGATCCACCAGATTCTGGTCCACCATAGTATCTCTTAGTTTGGTGAGACTCTTCCAGACATCTTCATAGGACGGTTTATCTTGGGAATGCCTCTTGGTAACTAGGTAGTAGATGTTTCTCTGGCCTTTCTTCAACTGTAGCACCCCACCAACTTCTGGATCCTGCTCCCGCAGTGTTTGGAGTTGACCAAATTTCTTGGAGAACACTACGGCGATGCCCCTGGACATTCGAAGATCTTCTGCCACACAGTGCGCTAGTGCGTAGTCAGCAGGCACCTCGAAAAGGTCTCGTGACTCCTCTCTAGTAACCCCATGTAGAACTTTCTGCCCGTTTGAATACAAGGACATAAACTTCTCGAACGTCATATCATCCTCCGGTGGCTTGAGGGTGCGAACTTGGTCATGGTTTCCAGCGTAAGGGGCCAACCTGTTGAAATGGACGACCCTTGGTTTCCCTCGGGGTGGCTTATGGATTCGGTACACAAGGTCGTTTATCCTTTTCACGATCTTATACGGGCCTTCCCACGAGTTCCGCAACTTTGGTGATAGTCCACGACGACGTTTGGGGTTGTACAGCCAAACCAGGTCATCAACCTTAAATCCTCCAGCGTCGGCCTCAGTTTATCTCGGCGGTTCGGGGTCATCATCCTTAAATGATTTGCTGGTGATCAGTGTCTTGTCCTGGCGGTATCCCAAACTTCAGGTCACAAGGCAGTCGCAGTTCTCGGCCCATTATAATACTAGCAGGAGTTTGACCGGTGGACTCGTGTACTGCGGATCGATAGGCCATCAGGAACAAATGAAGATACTGGTCCCAGTCTCTTTGATGGTCAGAGACAACCTTGGACAAGTGGCGGTTGATCGTCCTGTTCATCCGTTCCACCATTCCATCGGACTGCGGATGTAGGGCCGTGGTTCTTGTCTTGCGGATGTTCAGCAGTAGACATATTTCTTGGAAAAGGTTGGATTCGAAATTTCTGCCTTGATCCGAGTGCAGCTCCATTGGAATACCGAATCGACATATCCACTCTTTCACCAAGACGTCGGCGACGGTGATGGCTTCCTGGTTGGTCAGGGCATAGGCTTCCGCCCACTTACGAAGTAGTCCATTGCCACAGGATGTATTTATTCCCGTGGTCGGATACGGGAAACGGGCCGGCGATGTCAATGGCGATTCTCTCGAACGGGCTGCCTACGTTGTCTGACGCATCGGGGCCTTGGGGCGTATTCGAGGTCCATTGCTAGCAGCGCATACAGCGCACTTCCTGCACCAGTCCTGGGCGTCAGCTTGACAATTGGCCCAGTAAAACCGTTGCCTCACTTTCTGCAGGGTCTTCGTCACTCCCAGATGTCCTCCGGCGACTCCATCATGGATTTCCCGCAGCACTTCCTCTCTTCTGTTCCTGGGAACAATTATTTGGCGTCTGTCTTCCCCACCAATATCGGCCTCCAACACACGTTTCAGGATCCCATTGTCCAGAATAAGAGAGTTCCATTGTGCCCAATAGGACTTAACAGCCGTCGAGTAACCTGCGACTTCCTGCCATGATGGTCTTCGATTGCCCTTCTTCCAGCTGACGACTAAGCCAAGGTCGGGGTCTCTCTCTTGGTCTTTCTGGATCTTGCTGTCATTCCAGTTGTCATCCATTGCCGCGGTTCTACAAAGTGTTGCTTCTTTCTCTTCTGCTCGTCGGCAATGTGAGCAATCATCTGGACATGGTCTTCGCGACAAGGCATCTGCATTCTTATGGCTAGTTCCAGCTCGATGTTCGATCTCGAAATCGAATTCTTGGAGTCTCTCGATCCAACGTGCTACTTGACCCTCAGGATTTTGAACTGTAAGAGCCATTTGAGAGCTGCATGGTCAGTTCTCAACAGGAATCTTCTTCCATACACGTACTTGTAGAAGTGCTCCACTCCTTTACAACAGCTAACAGCTCTCGCCTGGTGACACAGTAATTGCGCTCTGGTTTGCTGAGCGTCTTGCTGAAATAACCAATGACCTTCTCCTGCCCCTCCTGGATCTGAGATAGGACAGCTCCAAGTCCCACGTTGCTGGCGTCCGTATCCAAAATGAACTTCCGTTGGGTAAGGGATAGCTCAGAACAGGTGCGTTAATCAAAGCTCCCTTCAGCTTCCTGAACGAGTCTTGGCATTCTTCGGACCACTGGAACTTTGTTTGACCTTCCGTGAGCCTGGTCAGTGGTTTAGCGATGTTTGCGAACCCCAGCACATATCGGCGATAGTATGTGCACAAACCAAGGAAACTTCGAAGTTGGTGAATGTCTTTGGGATGGGCCAATCCTTAACAGCTTTGATCTTCTGGTCATCCACGCTACTCCTTCCCAGAGACAACGTGGCCGAGGTATCGTACTTCTTTTGGAACAGGTGGCATTTCTAGGGCTCAGCTTCAATCGGAGTTCCTCAATCGCAGGAATACTTCCTCCAAGTTTTTCACGTGGTCCTCAAACGATCTGCCGACCACAATTATGTCGTCGAGATACACTAGACACGTGTTCCATGAGAGTCCCTTCAGTACTGTTTCCATCAATCTTTCGAATGTGGCGGGAGCATTACAGAGCCCGAATGGCATAACGGTGAACTGCCACAATCCTGAGCCGATGGTAAAGCAGTCTTTTCTCGATCTTCCTGAGCCAGTTCTACTTGCCAGTATCCACTCTTCAGATCAAGGGTCGAGAAAATCGTGGAACCAGCCAACGTGTCTAGGGTGTCATCTATTCTCGGGAGAGGGTAACTGTCCTTCTTCGTGACATTATTAAGTTGGCGATAGTCTACAAAAGCGTGTCGATCCATCCTTTTTCTTCACCAGTACGACTGGAGGACCAGGGACTGTCAGATGGTTCGATAACTCCTTCTTTTCCCCATATCGCTGACTATTTTGTCAGCCTCTTCCTTCCTGGCAAGAGGAAGTCTTCTTGCTGATTGCCGGATCGGTCGGGCACCCCCAGTATCAATCTTGTGCTGGACCACATTAGTTCGACCTCCTTTTCCTTGTCCGGTATCGAAGATGTCTTGGTACTTCTTAACTAAATCTCTTAGTTTGGGCTGTTGAGCAGGTTTTATATCTTTGGAAGAGATGGCAACTAATTTTTCTAGTTCTGTGGGCAAGTTGTTAGGTTGGCTAATCGTACCTCGTACACTCCGGATCACTGAGGAAACTGGCGAGCAGTGCCCCAATATTGTTCCTTTCTTCAAGGTCACTGGAAAAATTGATTTCATGACCCTTACGGGCACAAATTGGTCAGCACGCAACAAGGTCTTCCCTAGTGCAATCCTCGTCCAATTTCTCATCATGAAGTTTGGGCTCGAACATCACCACGTTTCCACTGCTCGTACTCCCGTCCAAGCGAGCCTCCAGAATGGTTTCAGCCCTCTCAGGTACGCTTACATCTTCAGCCAACAACACACGGATCAACCCCTCACTTCTCCCATGAAGCACCAGCTCTTCTCCGTTGACACGTAGGACGCCGTCTTTGAAATCCAATTCAAAACCTCTGGAATTCATGATGTCCATTCCGATGATTGCATCGTCTTCGATGTCCGCTACAAGTGCCTGATGTTTCACTTTAGTGCTGCCCAAAATTATTTCAATCGGTAGCTCGCCATATACAGTAGCTGGCTCCCCTGTTGCTGTGCGTAGCTTCCAAGTTGTCGGTTCAATTCGTTCCGGTGTTCTGGCAAAGGAAGGTCCGAGAATTGTCCTAGTCGCACCTGTATCCAGCAGCATGGTGCAAGGCTCGTTATTGATGAGACCGTCTACGAAAACACCTCTGTTCTGTCGTTGCAGGATAGCGACATATGCGTTGTTAACCAGGGCTTGCTGGACACAGGCCGACGATTGCCCCTTCTCATCGACCTTTCTTAGTTTTCCTGCATCGGAGTCGATGAATGTTGGACATTTGCTACGCACATGTCCAATTTTGCGACAATTCCGGCATCTTATATGTCTTTTCTCAGGCAACACTTCCTTCATCACTTTTCTTATGGCAGCTTCCAAGTTAGCAGGCTCCTGTGAGTCTTCCTCAATCGTTTGAACTTTACTTTGGCTTTTGCAGCATTGTTTTGCTGCCTCAAATTCCAAAGCTCGTGCCAGTGCGTCTACGAGATGTGTTGGACGGGCTAGTGTCAACGCTTGTCTGGTTTCTTGGTCACGGAGTCCATCCAAGAATGCCTGAACCGCAATCGCTCCATTACATTTTCCGGTGGCTGGAAACCAAAATTAATTTTAATTCATTTGGGTTTGTTGTACGTGTTCCAAATGGGCCTGGCCATATCGTAATTCTAGATGTTTAATCAGCTGATCATAGTCCTCCTGTTCTTGGGCGGTAAGAGTTTGTAGAATATTCGTCGCTTCTCCACGTAATGCAAGTGTTAGTGCTACAGCTCTTTCCCCTGCATTCCATCCATTTGCTTTGGCGCTGCTTCAAACTGTCGGCGGTAATTTTCCCATGGAGTTTTCCGTCGAATTGAGGCGGCTTCATGGAAAGCTTCCTATTTCAGAAATGACCTTGACATTTTTATACCCTCTTGAACTTTATCCAAGTTCAAACTCAAGTCCAGCATTGCATTTTCGTTAACCATCTCTGTGGGGCGCACTATTAATTCGTTTTTCCAGCTTACTGATCGTTTCCTTTATTTTGTCCATTTCTGCCTCGATTCCGTCTTTGATTTCATCGCTGATTATTTCCTTCATCTTGTCCATCTCTGCCTCGATGTGTTCCTATCCTTTTTCTAGACGATTCGCCACACCACAGAGTTCTTTTTTAGGCCTTCTGTGTTTTCAAGGAGCTTATCTTCCAGGCTTTCTAGAAGCTTCTCTTCCAGATTTCTAGAATTTTCTTGAAGCTTCTCTTCCAGATTTCTAGAATTTTCTTGAAGCTTCTCTTCCAGATTTCTAGAATTTTCTTCAAGCTTCTCTTCCAGATTTTTAGCATTTTCTTCCAGGCTTCTTGAATTTTCTAGAAGCTTCTCTTCCAGATTTTTAGCATTTTCTTCCAGGCTTCTTGAATTCTCTTCCAGTTTATTCATTACCAAACTTAAATCACCTCCGGAACTTCGAATAAAATGTTTCGGGGTCCTCACCTTCTTGTATAAGTCCTTCTGCAAGTCTTTCCTGAGTACTTGCTTTTACCCGTTGTTTCCAGTTCCCTTTCCTCCAATTCCTGTTTCAATTCCGCTACCTTCAAGTCCGCAAGGCGCACTTTTCTTGAACACATTTTGTCTTTGACGAGGTATCAGTCTGTTTCACACGAAAAGTTTATCAGTTTGTTAAAAATTCACTTCGCGAATTCTTTTCCACGGGCCACCAGTCTATTGTCTGTTTCACGCTAAGAGTGTATCAGTTTATATTCCCACGCACAATTGTCCACTTCGCGAAAACCGGGCCACTGTCTATTTTCTGTTTCACGCGAACAGTGTATCAGTTTATATTCCCACGCACAATTGTCCACTTCGCGAAAACCGGGCCACTGTCTATTTTGGGCGTACAAAAAGGTCTATCAATTTATTTTTCTGACTATCCACTCCACGATCACTTGTTTATTTTCAAAATCTCGCTTCCGACACCAATTGTAACGTAAATAAACTTAACTTGGTTTAACTAATTTATTTAACACTTAATCTACAACTTAATTTATATTACTACGCCACTGTATAGCTCGATGGTATGGGCTCGTTCAGACTGTTCGTGAGACTTGAGGGCTGTCTATTTATCTCCGTCACAGAATTCCCGATCTTTCGAATTCCGGCAGTTGGCGATCCAGCATGTTCCAATCGTTTCCAATATCGACCGTTGCTCTCCGCGGAAAAGTGACTGGATGGTTCTCGAATATCTCCGGGGATGATCTCATCGCTGTCGATGGCAACATGTGAGGCGACAGGTCCGGCCTAGGTTCGTTACAATAAGATTATAATAATGGAAAAAAGGGTGAAAAACTTTTTACAGAAAATTTGAGGCAACCGGTATATGGAAACTATGAGAGTTTGTTGAACACTTTTTTACATATGTTATAAATGGAAATTTTGCAAAGAAAAATTAATTTTCATTTCGCGCCCCAATGAGCAAATCATTGATGATCATTAAAATAAATACATAGAATAACTTTTTTACAAATGTTAGCATTAGAATTATCTCAAACCATTTTTGAGGACGTCTACAAAGAATCGGTTGTGCTATAAAAATTATCTCCAGGGTTTCCAGATCTCGTTAAATTTTTTGCAAATGTTCGATATTTTCGAAAGAGTTCTCATAAACTTCCAAAAATGGATTGTGCATGTTGTGGCTCAGCGAAACCCCTGATGTAAATAATAAATTAAATAAAGAAAATTTCTGAAAAATTTTGTTCTCTAAAATAGGTTGTAAACTGCAACAATTGTATGAAAAACCTTTTATCAACCATCTTCAAAAACTGAAAAAAGACTTCATTCATTACCAAAACAAATTGTAGCGCCTTCTTGTGAGCAATAACAATGCCTTTTTTAGAGATATAATATGGAAGACAAACACTGAAGAACGTTTTCGATCATATCTATTCCTCCAGTTCAATCAAGTGATTTGTTTCCTAAGGAAATTGCCAACATCATCGTCATTTGAATAGACATCGATTGATTGGTATGACTGTACAGAAAAAAAATCAAATTATTAAGAACACAAAAAATGCAACTATTGTTGATTAGTTCCATTACTGATTGGTATCGCTTGTATGACATTGAACGCCTTGTCGAAAATGCTATTTTAAATAAGTAATGGAGCTAATCATGATAAAGCATCTATAACACCCGAAACAGGAAAATAAGCCATAAATAATTGATGACTCTTATAGTCCAGTTTCAAAATCAACACAAGAAATTAGTCTAGTCTACAAATGTTTTTTTGGTCAACTTTTTTCAGCAGTCTCGGAAAAATATGAACAAGGGGTCATTCGATTCGAAATAGCATGTGGATGATTTAAAAAAAAAATAAGTTTCGCTCGCAAAAATTGCATAAGTTATAAACAAATAACTGAAAAAAAACGGGGATTGGTTTTTTGCAAATATCTCAAAAACTTATTGAGATTTTCGAAATCTAAAAATACTTTCGAAAAGATGAGGAAATTTCCTGAAATAAAGTTCCGGGATCCGGAACTCTAGGACCAATATTTATAATTTTCCCAGAGGGGTGAAAATACGTCCGAAAACGGGTACTCTGGTTTTTTATTAACAATTCACGTAGTTGCAAAATGAAAAACCTTAATTTTTTATTGAAAAAAAAATATATTTTTTGTACATTTTAAATGATCCGATTTTTTAATATCGGAAGCTGCATGGAAATGATTTTCAGAATTTTTATCTCCTATTGTTTGAAAAATTGTTATAAACAAATGTGTTGTTAGAGAGATAATTGGAATCCTAATCTTTGATGCAAATGGGGATTTAAAAAAAATCATTTCTAAAAAAAAATTTCTTAAAAACGTACTTGTAATTAACAATTTTTTTCTATCACTTATAATCAATATTCAGGAACAAATTTTTTCAATCAGAACTTGTCTTGCTTTTCGATATTTAAAGAAAAAATTCTGTTTTATTTAATAAAGAATTTGTTGTAAACAAATGAATTTTCACCTCATATTTTTTTTCTTATTCTACTTAATGTAACAAAATCAACCATGAGTTGTTTTTTTGGGATTTTTTTTCTAATATTATTTATCGAATTTTATAATTACCGTCCTCCGTAACTCCACCATTCTCGCCTGGTTTTTCATCTTTTAAATTATTATAATTTATAAACTAATGCAGATACGATCAAAACACTTTGGACTTATTTATTCTACATCAATTGAAGAACAAATTCAGATTAAAACTCAAGTTGTTACCAAATTATTTATTTAACTTATCGTAATTATTTATAAAAAATACTTTGAGAAAATTTTTTTTTAGCTTTAATGTTTAAACACCTCATGGACTATAACAAATATGACATCACTTCGGTAACTTGTCATTTATTTATAAAAATTTGACTTTAGATTTAAGTCTCATATTATTTTTTGAATTATGACTAAAAATACGTTAACAAAAGTTTTTTCTCAAAGTTTATTAGCATCTTATAAACGAAAAATGATCTCAACATTGTGTTTAATTTAACGAACTTAATTTATGAATAGTTGTTTACATTGAAAAAAAAAAATAATTCTAATGATCCGTTTTTTCATTATCGGAAGCTGCACGGAAATGACTTTTGAATTTTTATTTCCTATTGTTTAAAAAAATTGTTATAAACAGTGCGTTGTTTATGGAATAATTGGAATCCTAATCTTTGATGCAAATAATGATTTGAAAAAAATCGTTTCTTAAAAAAAAAATTATTGCTTAACAACGTATTTGTAATTAACATTTTTTTTCTAACACTTATAATCAATATTAGGAACAATTTTTTTTCATAATGTATCTTTTTTCTTCTTATGCTACTCAATGTAACAAAAACAACCATGAGTTGTTTTTTGGGATTTTTTTTTCAATATTATTTATTGAATTTTATAATTACCGTTCTCCGTAACTCCATCATTCTCACCTGGTTTTTCATCTTTTAAATTATTATAATTTATAAACTAATGGAGATACGATCAAAACACTTTGAACTTATTTATTCTAAATTGATTAAAGAACAAATTCAGATTAAAACTCCAGAAAAAAAAGCAAATTATTTATTTAATTTATTGCAATTGTTTATGAACAATACTTTGAGAAATTTTTTTTTAGCTTTAATGTTCAAACATCTTATGCACTATTACAAATATGGCAACATCACTTCAGTAACTTGTCATTAAACGTTCATTCATAAACAATTTGAGCTTTTAGATTTATATCTCACTCTATTATTTTTTGAATTATGAATAAAAATATGTTAACAGAAAAAAAATCTCAAAATTTATTAGCCCAAGCATCTTATAAACAAAAAATGATCTTGACATTGTGTTTAATTCCACGAACTTTATTTATGAATAGTTGTTTACATTTAATAATTTTTTTTTTATTTATTATACATTAGGTTAATTTTTTGGAACGTTTCTTTGATGGTGGCTCATAAAAATATTGCTGAAGATAGAATGGAAATCCCTTTTGAACAAAATGCCACACGACCCTCCTTCTGATTTAAAATTGTTGAGGGGGTGCTTATAATTCAGAGGGGGTGCAAGACGGTGGAAATATTTTCATACTGTAAATTGTCAAATTGACAATGAAAATCTACCTGTTTCAGATTTTTTTAAACAAATACATAAAAACGCCAAAAATAAATTTATTCCATACCTATGGACCGAGTTATTAATAATAATTTTTCTTTTTAGACCTATTGGTTGGGACCTATTGCAGCAGGATTCGTGGGTGGTCTGGTCTACAGAGTTATATTCTCCAAAGATCACCCCAAAAGTGAAGCAGACTCCGAAGTACCGTCATCTTTGGAGAAAACGTAATTGTCGTCTTGAAAGTTGTAATTTTTAATTATTATGAATTTATCGTGTCAATGTGTAAATGAATATATGTTATAACATAGAATAATCATTTTATAATTTTCATTTTTAATATATGAGTTACTTTCAGTTGAGCATCTGAAATTGAAACTACCCGAGCGTACGAAATATATATTTGATTTGATTGTAAGTGATTCCAAATTCAATATATTTTTTTGCTTTTACAGATTTTTAGACGACAGCAGATGTCTATATAGAAACCAAATCTTGCATGAAACACAATTTCAGGGAGTCTGAATTAGATCCATAATAAATTATAATTGTATCAACTGCGAATAATTTGAGAGATCATTTGAAATTCTAAACAGAAGGTAAGATCAATGTTGAGTATGAAAATAACAAGTTTTGAAACAGATCTCTGTGGTACATCACAACTAGTTTTTATAAATAACTCTTATTATTTTCAATAGAAATAAATAGAGCCGATTACAAAAATTGGAACCAACTATGTATGTTACCTCTGATACCAATATTATAATACGAATGTTATAGTCAACTGTGTCAAAAGCTTTACATAAATTTGCAGACAACATGGTACATTTCTGGTTAGTATAAATTTTCTGTTGGATAGGGAACCCCATATTTTGTGTTGTTCTTTTGGTATCTCTCGGCCTATGAAAATCTAATGTTCAACAATCATAATATGAAGGCGCTAATAGCGGAATGAAAAATAACTACGTGATTATATGTAATGTAACTATTGAAATGTTGAGAGAAAAACTGATGACATATTCACCCCAGTCGTCAGTGTTCTTGAACATATTCACCTTTTATTATATTACACAAACTTGTAATTATTCAACTGATAAATAGCGGGTCAGGTACAAAGGGATCCACTAAATTTTGTCGCCTTGTGCTCTAGATCCGGTACTGAATTCAAATCAGAAATATTTTGCAAATGTCCATTACAAAAGCATATTTTCTGAAAAATGTTTACATTTTCGAAACATTGTTTGAACGTGGACTTCCCTTGGGTAAATCACAGTACACAAATAGATCCAGATCATTGCCAGATAGTGAATGTGTTTACATCATATTCCATATTCTTTTCTACCATTACATTTGCTTCGAATTATCTCATCGATAGTATTAATAACGGATGACACAATAAAAGTGGAGGTGTAATATTCGCTTTGAAACCATAACAAAGGCATGTTTCAGGCTGGCAAGAAAAGTCAATGAAAATCGATATTTCGCATTCAACACCATGAAAACTTTGGTTTTTTGTCTTCAGGATCGAATATTTGTTCATTGATTTATTATGAATTATTTTGGTCCACCGTATTTTCATCCTTATGTAGTGGTAAGCATATGAATAATGATAAAATATATCGGAATTGGGAAAAAAGAATCCAGAAAAAATCTATATGATGCGTTATTGTTATGGCAAGCACTGAGAATATATTTTTGTCGCCAGCATATTCATGAAATTTCACAGATTGCTCTTTTGATGGATGCATTGGGAGTGAAACTGATTTTAAAAATATATTTGATGTAAGCACTGAGAATATATTTTTGTCCCTAGTATATTCTTCATAAATTATATTTTTAAATAGTAATTTATATAACCAGTTATGAAATGCCCATATTGGTGTAACAACGCGAGTTGAACAAAAATATTGATCAAAATAGTCTGTTACTTACTTTTTATCTCCGTATTACCTATATTATCAAGCTCAAAGATATATTTTTCCAACTCTAATACTCAGGTAATTGTTGGTTAGGCGTACATTCAAATAACCTGGGAGTTCAAAATATATAATGAAAGTTTCTAAAAAAATATTTCCGCACGCCACTGTTTCCAGGGTATCATCATCATAACAATAACTGGACAGAAAAATCGAATTTAAACGGTTTTCTTCACATAAAGGATTCAATATAAAATTGAACCAGAGAAAGGTAGATCTCAGGTGAAAAACAACTACTTTCCTGGCAAATACCACGCAGAACGTTGAATGATATTCACCTGAAAATCCATGCATACTTCCATAAAATATCAATGGACATTGAATGCAAATGTTTCTTTCTGATAAGCTCGATTATGTTTAATTCAAGTCGTGTTCACCTAACAATCCGCATACCGGTTTCAGGCTTCTTGGCCCTCATCAGTACGGAGTAGTCAACCAGCCAGAAGTCCAAAGAACTCTGGCTGAAGTGAGACACAACGTAAACAAACCATCATCGATCTTGTAACACCTATAGGTACGCCGGAAAAGATAAACTTTAACTGGCGGTACCTAGTGACAGAAAGAAACACTCGAAAATCTCCCACCTCGATAGGTTTCTAAATAAAGATTCCTTCTCAGTAGGATGGCAAGCCCGTCTAGCATATAGTGAGAGATAAGTGCCATGTGAAGTGGAATGAATAGAAAAATCGAATTTAAACGGTTTTCTTCACATAAAGGATTCAATATAAAATTGAACCAGAGAAAGGTAGATCTCAGGTGAAAAACAACTACTTTCCTGGCAAATACCACGCAGAACGTTGAATGATATTCACCTGAAAATCCATGCATACTTCCATAAAATATCAATGGACATTGAATGCAAATGTTTCTTTCTGATAAGCTCGATTATGTTTAATTCAAGTCGTGTTCACCTAACAATCCGCATACCGGTTTCAGGCTTCTTGGCCCTCATCAGTACGGAGTAGTCAACCAGCCAGAAGCCAAATTTTAACAATCCGCATACCGGTTTCAGGCTTCTTGGCCCCCATTGAGAAGGAACCGTTTAAATTCGATTTTTCTATTCATTCCACTTCACATGGCACTTATCTCTCACTATATGCTAGACGGGCTTGCCACTCCTACTGAGAAGGAATCTTTTATTTAGAAACCTATCGAGGTGGGAGATTTTCGGAGTGTTTCTTTCTGTCACTAGGTACCGCCAGTTAAAGTTTATCTTTTCCGGCGTACCTATAGGTGTTACAAGATCGATGATGGTTTGTTTACGTTGTGTCTCACTTCAGCCAGAGTTCTTTGGACTTCTGGCTGGTTGACTACCCGTACTGATGAGGCAAGAGCCTGAAACCGGTATGCGGATTGTTAGGTGAACACGACTTGAATTAAACATAATCGAGCTTATCAGAAAAAACATTTGCATTCAATGTCCATTGATATTTTATGGAAGTATGCATGGATTTTCAGGTGAATATCATTCAACGTTCTGCGTGGTATTTGCCAGGAAAGTAGTTGTTTTTCACCTGAGATCTACCTTTCTCTGGTTCAATTTTATATTGAATCCTTTATGTGAAGAAAACCGTTTAAATTCGATTTTTCTATTCATTCCACTTCACATGGCACTTATCTCTCAATAACTGGACACTTCTAACCTTCAAACAACAATATGTGCTGTGAATATAGGCAAGGCAGCTGTATATATTTTATTGCTCTGTGGAATATATATCAATTATCTGTATGTATACGAACTTCATTTGAAATGGGACTTCCTCATGAACAATTCAGAAATATGCAAGTATGCAAAATCATCAAATAATCGTAAGAACAAATCACAAAAGTTTGAAGTAATAGCCATGAATGAACGATGGATATTTTCATGAATATGCACACATTTATGTCTGCTGCAGACTCTGATACTTGATTTTCGAATCCGTAAGATCAATTCGCTTGATTGCAGCTAATCATAAAGCTTTTCTCTTCCTCGATAAGTAATTTTCACTAGTCAAAAACTTGTTATTTTAAACTGTACGCACCGAATAGAACCCGACTCTATCCCTGTCCCACAGTCAACTACAATGCAAGTAACTGGCATTTTCCTTCAGTTGAAGCATGAATTACAATCCAGAATTAAAAAAACTACTCAAAATCACAAAATGAACACTTTTATCTCTATGGTCACTTATAACGAATTACAATGTGTGCCCCATAGAGAAACTAAAAATAAAGAGAGTTGTTAAACCTGCAGTAAAAGTTGGCACCACGTTTAGACAGTGGTGACATATCTCGCAACTGGCCGAACTAAGTTAGTAAAACAGATTTATCTTCAGTTACCGATTGAAATAAGGCGGGTTTTTTAAATGTGTTACTTTTATATAATTGATATGGTATATATTTTATAAGTGATCGATTTGCCATTCCAGTATTTCATATGAATGGTTGTATCATATGAAATACAGGAATGATAAATCGATCACTAATAAAATATATACAGTAATCGATTCGTAGAATCTGTTAGTTCGATCGTCATAAATCTTTGATTCATGATTTCAAGAACAAAATGAAAGTTCTTATTAAACAAGAATAATAAGTGAAACACTATGAAAAACCCATTTTATTGTATCTAGGACAACTACAGACAAAACAATAATAAAACTCTAAAAAACTACAAAATTAATAATATTCCTCAGTCTTATCATAAAATCTACCAAAATAAAAACAAATTACATTCACAACAAACCTTCAATAACTTTGTTCAGTTATTAGCACAAATAAGGAGAACGAGTAGGTTTGTGGAAAGCAGCTTATTTTTTACCTTGTAAAAGAATATTTCCAGGAATTTCAGCGTCAACTCGAATAACAAAACATTCTATTTTTGACGTTGGGTTCCTAATTCAAGTCCATAGTATAATTTCTGTCATTAATTTTTCGATGACAATTACAGTAGAAGAATTATTCTGGAATTATTGCGTGGTTAATTGTCATGAAAAAAATAAATGTGTAAACAACAAACTTCTATTTTTCTGACAAATGTCGAAATTGGAAAATTATCATGTCATCAGTCGTCGATTGAGGGCAGCGCCTCCATGCGCGACTGGCCGTACCAAAAACTTGGTGGTCAACATAGAGAAACTAAAAATAAAGAGAGTTGTCAAACCTGCAGTAAAAGTTGGCACCACGTTTAGACAGTGGCGACATATCTCGCAACTGGCCGAACTAAATACAGTTGGTAAAACAGATTGAGATAAGGCGGGTTTTTCAAATGTGTTACTTTTATATGATTTATATGGTATATATTTTATAAGTGATCGATTTGCCATTCTTGTATTCCATATGAATTATGAATGGTATCATATGAAATACAGGAATGGCAAATCGATCACTAATAAAATATATACAGTAATCGATTTGTAGAATCTGTTAGTTCGTTCGTGGTTGAAATAAAGTTTCAAAGTAAATCTTTATTTCATGATATCAAGAACAAAATTAAAGATCTTATAAAACAAGAATAATAAGTTGAACACTATAAAAACACATTTTATTGTATCTAGGACAAGGTACAACTACAGACAAAAAAAATAAAACTAAAAAAAAAAATTAAAAATATTTTTAGTCTTATCATCAAATCAACCAAAATAAAAACAAATTACATTTACATCAAACCTTCAATAAGTTTGTTCATTTATTAGCACAAAGGAGAACGAGTAGGTATACTTAACAAATACTCCAGTTTGATGATAATCTTCGTACTTCCTCAAATGCTGACAGGAAATAGAAACTGATGGACGGAAATAAGTATCAGTTTGTGAAAAAATTTCTGCAACTGATGGATGGGAATAAGTGATGTGAAAAGCAGCTTATATTTTACCTTGTGAAAGAATATTTCGAAGAATTTCAGCGTCAACTCGAATAACAAAACATTCCATTTTCGACGTTGGGTTCATAATTCAAGTCCATAGTGTAATTTCTATAATTAATTTTTCGATGACAATTTACAGTAGAATTATTCTGAAATTATTACGTGGTTTGTCATTTTCTGACAAATGTCGAAATTGGAAAGTTATCATGTCAGTCGTCTGTTGATTGCGGGCAGCGCCTCCATGCGCGACTGGCCGTACTAAAAACTTGGTGGTCAATATCGCAAATGTTTCAAACAGTCTCTTTATTTTTAATTTGTCTATGGTGTGCCCTCAGCCGCCATATTGCTGTCGTTTTGACAGATCGCTGGACACGTGGAAAGAAATGTCACAATTTTGTGGTTATGTTACCATAATGAGAATATGCAACAAATGAAATGAGCTTGTCATACTCCAACATTTTTTTACGTCAAATGATGACTACTAGAACGAGATGGACGAACAAAATTGCGTCTGTGATAAAAAACAGATAGCACTTTTATATACCTAAATATGCTGGCTTGTGTAGATTTTGTAAAAAGCTGTTTTCTAGTTGAAAGAATAATGCAATAGGGTTAAGAATCGACATCTCAGCCAGAGTTGCCAACCCTACTTCAACTGTAGATTCACAGTTTTTTGGAAATCCATCTATTTTATCTGCTGTGTAGTCCGTACACTAACTCAGCTTCAGCAAAACCATTATACAATGGCAAAACCTACCACCATTGTCCAAAGATACACTACCACTTCCGGACCGCACTACGTAATTGTCAATCAATTCAATAGATGGCGTTAGCGGATAGAGTAAGTAGATCGTTCCATCTTTCGTTCTTCGGTCGAAGTCTGTTTTATTTACCACCGAGCCACCGACATTCTGTTGTTTGCCACTCGGGAATCCCATGCCCCCTACCTTGCCCGAGCTGCCTGTCATTTGTTTAGATTTTTGTTCGATCGATTGTTGTGAGTATTTTTGTGTTACGTGTTACTAGACTTGATAACGGAAACAGTTATGACTATGAATATAATGATTGTTATAAACCTACGTTTTATTTCGTTTGATGATCACATTATTTTTTTGTTTATATTACCTTCGCCACATGTGTTTTATTTATTACTACCATTAAATAATACAGAATAATGAAAAACTGTAGATTTACCGTTTTTTAATTATCATTTACAGATTTCTACAATTTATTTTAAGCATGTATGCAGTTTTACTCTAGGATGGGGTTGGCAACACATCTCAGCCTCAAAGCATGCCTCAGAAAAACTTTATTCCCAACTTTCCTATAGTTCCTATGATTCATGTGTCGTAATATGGGAGGAACATACGTTTTTATATAGAAAAATGAATTATTTCTTACTCCATGTTGCGTTTATGTAGGTACATGACATAGTCCCACCAGCAATTTTATGAATCATTCAATGATGATCTCATTAGAAAAGGTGAAGGCGAAATACATATATAATTATATAACATTATTCTAATTCAATGCTGTCTTTGGGTGTGCCCACACTCACAAAAAGAAATGCAAAACTGGTTTGCTATCGTTGGATTGGAATAAAATACGAGATTCATTCAATAGAAACAAAAAACTATCGATTCCGACGAATGCTCAATCGATTTGACGAGAGTGAGAAAGTTTTTTCACGAGATCATCTCCAAAATATTATGTATTAATGAATCATGTGGATAAAATAAAAAAATATTATCTACTGCAGTATCGAAATATTCATGAATGAACAAAATTTATTATTTTAAAGGATTTTCCGTAGTGGTAAAAACGTAAGTTGTGCGTGGTTGAATACGGAATTTGGCACGAATTGAATATTTGCGTCGCGAATAGAATTATTGTTGCGTAAATATATAAGTCCTGCGCCGTACAATCTGCAAATTCTTATTTAAGTAAGCTTACTGTTAATAAAATAATTAATAAAAAAATAATTGAATAAAAGCTTGTTTTTGAAACTGTTTTTTTATTAATTATTTTATTTTGTGCTTTTCAGTAAATACCCCTAACATCCACATACCAATTTTGAATCGAATCGGACCATAATTACAAAACTCGTTCGCCATCTTGGAGCCGCCATCTTGAATTTATGAATTCCCAATCTCCAATCCCGAAAACCCCCACATACCAATTTTGAATAGAATCGGACCATAATCACAGAAATCGTCGGTCATCTTGAAGCCGCCATTTTGATTTTATGAATTTTGTCAGAAAATTCATAATCTTTGAGCCTGAAAACCCCTACATACCAATTTTGAATCGAATCGGACCATAAACACAAATCTCGTCCGCCATCTTGGAGCCGCCATTTTGTTTTTTTTTTCTCTAACGAATGCATAATACATTGTCACGGGAACTATGAGCACCTGCCAAATTTCACGTTACAACTAGAAGTGGGTCAAATTTAACTTGCAAGATTTGATGACAAACATCGGGACAGGTGAAACTAAATGAAAGCTTGTAATAGAAATATCTAATTTGTCCGAAATCTTGTGTTTCAAAAATGTGATAAATCTGTACTGATTTACAATTGATAGTCAATTAGTTTTGTATGCACAAAAAATTATCAAAATCCGATTACTGGTTTAAAAAAATATAAGCAATTAAAAAAGTATGTATTTATTCTGAAAATATGTTATATTTATTCTCAAGTTATCGGTATGATAATAAGTTTATTCAATCTCAGGAAATAGACATGGTATTTAGTTACATATAAATGATCTAAAATGTAAAAAGAAACTACTTGTGTGTGGTGTGGTGGTAGACTCACTAACATTATAACGTCCAAGATGGTCTGCAGAAAAAATTCCATTGTATGAAACCTATCTTAGTATAAAAGTAATAATTATAAAATTTAGAATACGATATGGAAGTAGTTACAGTATGTATACAGGGTGATTCAAAAGTACTTTGACAAACTTCAAGAGGTGATTCCACACAATATTTTAATATGAATTGTTCAAATAAATATATGTCCGGAAATGCTTCGTTTCCAAGATACAGGGTGTTAAGGTTTTATTTTTATTTTCGTTTTTTTGTTAATTAACTATCCAAATACTGACCTTAATTGAACGAAAATTGGTATTGATAGGTTTTTTGAGGTTTCGAAATCGAACCTGATGTTATTATTGCTCTTACTCGTAGGGGGCGCCACCTACACGTCTTTTTCTTTTTTGAAGACTCATAACTTTTTTGAGCGTACTTCTAGCACATTTTTCAGTGAAAAAATCAATTTCCATATCATATCTACGTAAAAGTCTACCCCTGTTACAAGTCGCTATAAGCAACCGTTTTCTAGATATTTGGAATGGAAAATTTCAAGTCGATTATTTGATAATCGATGCGTGTTGAAGTTATTACCATTATTATGCATTTTTCACAAGAATTCTTAGGAAATAAATTTGACGTTTAAGTAAGTAGTTTTGGTAATTACATATTATGTGACAGTTGAACGTTTTGTTGTTCTGTTGAAGTTTCTGTAAGTTTTAAAACACTAATTTTGAAAAAATGGATTATTTAAACAATAATACTCATTTAGTCGATATGCATTTCGTGTATGGCCTGGGGGATGGCAATGCGCGCGAAGCAAGACGTATTAACCAGGAGCGATTTCCTAATCGAGTACTGCCTTCAGCTCCAACCTTTACCAGTCTCCACCGTCGTTTGGCAGAAACAGTTAGCTTTAAGAGGGCAGCTGATATTATTGGAAGACCACGAGCAGTCCAAACCCCAGAATTGGAAGAAGCTGTTTTGAACGCTCTGGAGGAGAATCCATAAACAAGTACAAGAATAATCGCTGAAGCTCTCAATTCTACTCAGTCCACAGTTTGGAGAATTATCCACGATCAACAATTTTATCCATACCATATTCAAAGGGTACAAGCTCTTTTGCCATGAGACTTTCTCCAACGCATTACTATGTGTCAGTGGTTTTTGAGAAAATTGACTGGAAATCCCCAATTTTTAAGATATGTACTCTTCATGGACGAGACAAACTTTTCCCGAAATGCTATCACAAACTTTCATAACAACCATGTTTGGGCTCTGGAAAATCCGCACGCAGTTAGTGAAAGACATTATCAGTATCAATTTTCTGTAAATGTATGCGCGGCAATAATTGATAATTACTTGTCAGGTCCTTTCTTTCTTCCGTTCTGACTGAATGGCGCAACTTACAGAGACTTTTTAGAAAATGAATTGCTGGGACTACTTCAGAATGTAGCATTAGAAATTCGTATCCCCATGTGGTTTATGTATGATAGCCAGGGAATTCCTTGACACTGTCTATCTAAATCGATGGATCGGTAGCTGTGTAGAAGAACCTAACCAGGCGTGGGCACCAAGGTCCCAGATCTAAACCCGCTAGATTTTTATTTTTGGGGACATTTGAAGTCACTAGTTTATAAAACTCCAGTACGAACGAGGAAGATCTAAGAAACCGAATAGTAGACGCCTGTGAAACAATAAGAAACACACCAATAATTTTTGAGCGGGTAAGAGATTCAATGACTAGACGACTGAATGCATGTATCTTTGCTGAAGGTGGACACTTTGAACAATTTATTTGAATACAATTTAGTTTCCTTTATTTTATTTTATTCTACATATACAACATTTCTTGAAATAAAATGTTGATATTTCTTGCAAATTTTATTACAACAAATACAGATTTTGCACCCTTGATACAAAAATAACTATTTCAAACGAGTAAAAATAAATAGAATATGTAGCGCCTCCTACAAAAAACCAAAACTACTTACTAAAACGTCAAATTCATTTTCTAAGGATTCTTGTGAAAAATGCAAAATAATGGTAATAACTTCAACACGCATCGATTATCAAATAATCGACTTGAAATTTTCAAGTCCAAATATCTAGAAAACGGTTGCTTATAGCGACTTGTAACAAGGGTAGCTCTTTTACATAGATATGATTGAGAAATTGATTTTTTTACTGAAAAATGTGCTATAGAAGTACGCTCAAAAAAGTTATGAATCTTCAAAAAAAAAAAGACGTGTAGGTGGCGCCCCTACGAGTAAGAGCAATAATAATATCAGGTTCGATTTCGACACCTCAAAAAACCTCTCAATACCAATTTTCGTTTGATTAAGGTCAATATTTCGAAAGTTATTTAAAAAAAACTAAATTAAAAATGAAACCTCAACACCCTCAACACGAAGCGTTTCCAGACATATATTGATTTGGACTAGTCATATTAGAATATTGTGAGGAATCACCTCCTGAAGTTTGTCAAAGTACTTTTGAATCACCCTTTATGTTAAAAAGAATGGACGAGGAGATGTGTATATGAAACTTAAATTAAATAACTATCATATAAATTTATATATAAAATGAAAAAGAAAGCACATTGGTATAGGTATACATGAAAAGGAACAAGAAAAGACTACAGAACAGAAAGATACACTAATCCTATCAAAATACATTAAATGATGATTTGTCAAACTCAGTTCTTAAGACGGTCTCAGGTAAAACGTCTATCCATCGAAAATTTGCTATTCTCAATTCTTCATGAAGGATGTGGAAGTTGAACTTCATCGAATATTTTTTATTCGTCGTTTTTCTGTCGACTATTGGTAGATTGGCGCGAGATAAAGGATGATACTACCTTAATTGTGAATGTCTCCACTACACGATTTCCGAATGATTTAGGTACCTATATGGAATTTAGAAGTCATCTCACATCCTGAACTATTCCAAAAAAGTAGGACTAGAAGATTAGCTATAAACGTCGAGAAATTCTCAACCACATAGTAAGAAAAGAGGAAACACAATTTATATCATAGTTTGCAGAGCCGGCCTTAAGGGTGGCTAAGCGGGACGCCGGCCCCGGGCCTCGCGCCTCTAGAGGCCTCGCGCTACCGAAGGTTTCGTTTCGTTAATAAAATCACTGATTACAATTTTAAAAACACTTTTACACATTATGAATTTTCTGCTACTACTTAAATTCTGATGAAGAATGGCCTCTTTGTGCACTCTTCAGAAATTTCAATTTCTAGTTAATGCTCGCAACGCCTGCTTTTCTTTAACAGAGAGGAACCAAGCTCCTAAGTACGGAACTGTACTCTAGGCCCTACCACTCTCCCGCCTATCTACATTTAGGATGATCACATGTTAGAACGACATGTTATTAGTCATTAGTTGCGTTCAACATCATAGTTTCGTATTTATGTTTGACCGTTCACATGTTGAATAGAGAGTTTTATTTGATCCAGTCGTTGAATAATAACTGAATATTTCGTGTATAGTCCCTCCAATATCAATTGCAGAAGCTGTTTCTATAGGGAGCAAATAAAAACTCACTTCGCTAACACGAGCGTATATGCGAAGAAACGGAACAAAAAATAATATATGTACTACTTGTATACAGTCTCCGTCGGCACAAAGAGCCCGCTGGTCAACGTGGACTTGAGTGACTTCTGTCTGTTCTACAACCGATTTGTCTGGGCCAATCAAGTCATACATCAATGCTTGGAGGTGTGTCTATACGATGGGAGGTCATAAATCACGCGTTATATTTGTGTTTTAATAGCTCTGAAAGATTAAGAACCAGTAGCGTCTGTGGCCTTGGTGTGTGCCGATCGAAATACGTTTTAGGATATTAGAATAACTAAATAAAATTAGTTATCTCCGCCACTGCTGCTCACAGGATTTCGCCGCAAGACTTTTTTATGCTTCTGCAATTGATAATGGGACAACTATACCTATATTGACGACATTAACGTGAACGTGTTTATGTAGCCCTTCCTTCCTTCTTTTTTTATTTAACGTCGGCCTATTTCTGCTACCAAGACACCGACGCCGGTGAGCACACTCCTCCCAACCGGAAATTTAGCTGAATCCTCTGTTGTTTCAGAGGTGGGGTTCTTTAACGAACTCAACATCAAATGAACTCGGGACCGACATCTTAACGTCCCCTCCGAAGGACGGCATATCTATCGTCTTATCTCGTGCTCATTGATAAGACGTCTGCAGCTGCGAATATGCTACTACTCTACAGTTGTTAGGATATTTAACGTGTAACTTCCTTGTCCGGTGGTCACCCATTCAAGTACTAACCACGCCCGACGTTGCTAGACTTCAGATATCGATAGGACTCTCGTCAGCCTGACCAGCCATCGGTGTTTATGTAGTCGTAGACAGATTTATTATCGTTATTATGGGCCGAAACATTTCGGTTTTTTATATAATATTTCAAAATTGCGACAAATTAGATGAAGATCTGAAAAAATGCTTTTGATTTGGATTTGTATCTCGGTAGTGGGGAACATCGGGATGTAGATGGAGGAGAACAATTAATCGAACTGAGAATGTTGAGAGAAGTTTTGCCACCAGAAATACTAACTGCAATTGACTTGTTGACACGATTGAAAGAAATGGGAAATCCGTTTCCCAATACTTTCATCGCATATAGGGTACTGTTAACAATTCCTGTTACAGTTGCTAGTGCGGAAAGGTCATTTTCTCGTCTGAAATTAATCAAGACCTACTTACGCACATCCATGTCTCAAGATCGTTTAAGTTCATTAGCCACATCATCGATATAGTCTGAAATAAGTGCGAGGCGATGCCATTATAGATGAATTTTCGAAAATTAAAGCTAGGCGTGTGATTTTTTCACAAGATCTCATGAGTCTCACATGTACGTTTCACGTTTCATTTTCACTCAGTGAAAGAATTCAAATTATTATTTTATTTTGAGTTTAACATGTTTTGTTTTTGAATATTCAGAGTCTTATTTTCGTTTTCGTTATTGGTAGGTATATTACGTAATACATTATATATTGTTTTGTTTAGATTTTGTTACCTTTCTCATATCATTTTATCTAGTATTGATTATTATATTGTCATTGTCAAAACATTCAGAAGTGTTTTTCTCGTCAAATAAATTATTTATTTAAATTATGTGTTTTGTATTTTGAACATATATTTAGTAGGCACGCCATCCGAGGGGTAGTGAAGGTGAATAAATGAGAACATTGAGTAGGAATTTCTTCAAAGTATGAAAATATCAATTTATTAATAAATAAAATATATAAGGGCCTCGCACAACAAGTTGGCCGCCTCGCGCTCACTAAGGCCGGCTCTGATAGTTTGCAGTGTACTTAACACCCTTATCCACATATACCGGGTGTCAACGAATCTATTAGAAGAGTCAGAAATTTTAGAATATAAGATGTATCAAAATGAGATTTGGTATAGGTAAATGGCATGTGAAGAGGACAGTTCTCGCATATTTTTCACTTTCCGGTCACTTCCGGTTTCACAGTAAATGGCTTCGGTTTTGAATTTTTGAAGGGAACACCCTGTATATTGTAACATTTTTTTATTTCTGAGACAATTCTGGATCAAAATGTGACATTTTCAAAAGTTTCTACGCCTACTTCATTTTTTTCAAGTCACTTTGATTATTTCATCTTGGTTTCCATGATCGGACGTAAACTAATCTGAGGACCTCAGGTGATGTCAGAAAATTACAATCGCAAAATTTTAGATAGGAATAAGACAAGTTGGCAAAATTACATTTTTGTGTCTAACTATAATTTTTCAAATGGCGACCATTTTTTTACAAGCATTTTCCGAAAAAAGGATTTTTTGACGAATCTCACGATACTAATTTATTTGCGATTGGATTAAAATTAAAAACATAAATTAAATATTACTAAGGAAAATACTGAATAATAATTTATTCAATTTTGTCAGGTGTGCCATGGATAATAATGTATTTACTTTCACTGTAGTAAATTTTCAAAGTTCATTCCCCCTTGTTCAAGACACATTTTAGCTCGTTCAATTGTTTCTCTGAACACGTTTCGTAACATTTGAGGCGTTATACTTCTTAATGCTCGTAGAATTGTTTCTTCTGAGATTCCAAGAGTGGCTGGGTTTACTATACATAATAAGGAAATCGAGCACAGTGAGATCCGGTGAGCGGACAGGCCACCGTACTGGACCATTGGTAATAATTAAGAACTTCCATAGTGCTCCATCTTGTTGGAAGTAAATTTACTGCTGAAGGTAGATTATTGAGATGATCCTGTTAACTGACCTCGAAACAATATTGACCCAATTATTCTGTTTCCAACGATACCAGCCCAGACATTGACGCCAAACCTTTCTTTAAAATTGCCCTATCTCATTGCATGTTGATTTTTTTGGGTCCAGTACCGAGTATTTTGCTTATTGAACATACCATTATTTGTAACTTGTGATTCGTCGAAAAAATAGAATAAAGTTGATGAAATTTGTGTCAACTCTATGATTTTGAAGCATCAATCACAAAACACTACCCGTCTATCGCCATCGTCAGCATACAAATGTTGATGTAACTGATATTTAAATGCTCGATATCCGTACTTTTTCAGTATTTCTATTGCTGATTCGTGACTTATCTGCATTTCTTGACTAATTTCTCTCAAAGAAATCGTTTTATCAACCTCAATCATAGCAAGAACGTTAATCTTATTATCAGTTTTCCTAACCAATATCTAAAGAGAAGTTTCGACACGATTGTAAATATTCAAAGTCGCGTACAACTTCGTGGGCACTACGTTGGAATTGAATCCGGACCCAGAAGCGTCCCTAAGAGACCTACAATGACGTCCTATGAAACACAAAGTATTGCAAATCGCGATTTTTTACAAAAGAATTCCCTAAGACCGTTTGTTTTTTATCCGTGTCTAATCTGGCGAGAATAGAGAATGCGTTTTTAGTCGCCACTCCCAGAACTAAACAGCGCAACCACGTGGCCGGGCTCCAGGAGGTAGGTAGACGTCGGAGAAGCTTCGATCGTGGTTTTTCAGCACTATGTCAGCCTGTCAGCCGAAGAAGTCTAATCAGTGCTACTCTCGGTGGTGGACGGTCGTTCTGGTAGACTGGTCGCGTGTATTTCTCTGAACCTAGGGTCGTCCGGGTTTAGGTTTCCGTGGATGTCTTGGATCACCGGGTTCCCGTGGGTGTCCGTCTTCTGGAAAGTTGCGTCGGCGTGATTCCGTAGATGGTCGTCTATGAAGTTTGGATTGACATTCAGGTCCCTGAAGATGAATCTATTCGGGACGTATCAGCGTTCACTGCCATTCTTAGGCTCACGTTCAAGAATCGCTGGATCTTGGTCCTGTATGTTTCTGCGCAATGGCCCCATGCGGCAGATGCATACAGGATGATGGAAAGGAGGATGGTCCTGATGTGGAGCAGCTTCAACTGGAGGTCCATGTTGCTTTTGCGTCCTATGAGGGGGTTGAGGTTTCTTAGGGCTGCCTTCGCTAGTCCGAACCTCTGGTCTGAATGTCAATCTCTTGTGCAGGGTTACTCCCAGGTATTTGGCTTCGTTTGCCTATGGGATGCGTTGGTCGTTCATGATGACATGTCCTGAGATACGCACTTCTTTTTCATTTCATTTCGGGTCGTTGGTTTATATTAAGTGAGAGTTGTGCCCTTTTACTCTGTCGCCTCTGTGTAGTGGACTCAGTTGATTTCGATGCTAACCAATTACGCAATTGGTAGCCTTGTGTATTCGCGAGATTTACTAGCCATGACTTATTATCGCTCGGGGGGGCTTTGCGGCGTAAGTAACCGACAGTTTCCCTCACTGGAATGTTGTCATGTGTTCATTGTGTATTTCAATGCCTTCTTTGATCTTATTGATTTTTGGATCGGTACGGATAGTGTCATTTGAGACGAATGACGGAGCATTTACTAGCATCCGCAACACCTTCATTTGGGCTCGTTCCAGTATTTGGATGTTGGAGAATGCGCTTTGGCCCCATACAGCCGAGGCGTACATCATGACAGGTTTGAATATTGTTTCAAATAGCAAGATTTTGTTGGGTACATTTCATTTACTTTGGCGGTTGGATAAAGTATTGCTATTCTTTATTCGATTTTGATTTTTATGGTCTGGGTATGTGGTCTCCAGGTTGAGCGCTCATCGATTGTGACGCCCAAATATTTAGCCTCATTTGGCCATTCGTTGTTTATGTTGTTTTGGGGCGGGTTAGCAAATCTACCTAGCGTGATTGCTTGAGTCTTGTTGTCGTTAATGTTAAGAGTGTTTTGCATGTATTATACTACCACCTCCTTAGATTTCGAAAAAGATAGATGAGCCGTGTCGTCGGCAAAGAGTGAGAGTTTCGCATTTCTGAAAGTGAGGAAGTCGCTGGTGTACAAATTGTACAGCAGTGGTGACAGTACTGCCCCCTGAGGAACGCCTGCCATTATGGGCCTAATTGTGGAAAGAGTGCCATTTAATTTGATTTGAACTTTCAAATCAATCTTTTTCGAGGAATGAGCTGAGCCATTTTATAAGGCCTTGGGGAATCTGAAATAGATTCAGTTTGTGCAACAAGCCTCAGTGCCATACCCGATCGAAGGCTTTGGCGACATCTAGCAAGACTAGATGTACATGATGATGTTTATTGAGCTCGGTGATGGCGTTTTCTATTAGTCGTAAGGCTTGTAGCTCAGTCGAGTGGAACTCACGGAACCCAAATTGGCAGGACGTTCTTATCCTCAATCTAATAAACTGATAGGTCGATAGTTTTGCGGAAAAGTGGGGTCTTGGTCATGTTTAGGGATCATAACAATGATGGCTTGTTTCCATCTTGATGGAAAGTATCAAAGTTTGATTGAATTATTGATTATATTGAGGATAGATTTCAATTGCTCTTCTGGGAAAGCTTCAACATCTCATTTGATATTTTATCAATACCCGGAGCTTTTTTGCGTTTAGCCTTTTGATATAACCTTTGAGCTCCTCCAGCGAGCCTGGTCTCATTTCATCATTGTCATGGGCCCTATAAGCCTTCGAACCCCTCTTTCCAGCTCGATGTCTCTATCAATATCGCCATTAATGTTCGTATTAGTTTGGAACTGATCTTCCATTTTGTCAGCAGGGGCCTGAGCTTTCTCGGCATCGCTGAAGCAGAAACCTTGTTCTCCATGGATTGGAGGCAGATTGTTTTTTGTTATTTTTTCATTCAATTTCCAAAGTGCATTGGTGTCTTTAGGATCTGGATTCTCTAAAGTATCCGACCATTCTGAGTTTTTAAAATCTTTTATAAGGTTAACGAGTGCGTTGTATGCAATCTTGTCGTTCCTAGCAAGAGTCCTTTGGTAGGGGCGTCTGGCCCTATTTTTATCGCGTATCTTATCCTTGATTGTAGGTGGTAGTGCGTTGTGGGATGGACTCTTGTTAGGAACCACAATCGAGCTTTGTTTGACAGCGCTTAGTATGGTGTTTTCGTATCTGCTTACAGCGATGTCGAGGTCATGAGGGGCAAGGATAATCTAAGGGACGCAGTAGGCGTCCCTAAAGATTTGGGGAAGTTTTCCCAGTGCGTGATATTATAGTATTTGGTGACTTAATTTTGAGGGCCTTCCCCAAATTCTATTTTCATTGGGTTGTGATCTGAAAATAAATAGGTCATTCTGGAGATTTCGATATCCCAGAAAAGGTTTTGACAAGTGCAATGTCCAGAACGTCTGGTCTATTAGGCCCGTAGTGCGTGGAGCTATCCGGTGCGCTAATTAGATGATTTGAGCTGTCACAATGACGCCTCAGCTGATTTCCGTTGCGGTTGCTAGTAAGGCTCCATGTCGTGTGTTTGGCATTAAAGTCGCCAGCAATTATGGAGGGAGTGTCGTGTTCCGCTATGATCATGTTTAAAAAATTGTCTGATTGTAAACCGATATTAGCCCCAGGGGACCCTTACTAGTTGCACACCAAGCCCCCCTAAAGGTTGAGTGCCCATGGATGGTAAATCCCCTTCACATTATGTGTGAACGAAATTTACCTTCCACTTGTCATCCTCCCGCACACCTCCTTGGAGCGGTCCTCAACTCGCAAATTGGCACGTTTGCAAGATTGAAATAGAGTGGTATGAGTACTTTAAACCCCTTGTTATCGTGATTTTCGTATGTTTTCCTGACTTGTGCTGTGTGTGCATGGTGGTGATGAACCTGACGGGTGCGTAAGTGTAAGGTGAGATGTTTTTGTGTGTGTGGATCTCACGTGTGTATTGAGTTTTGGTTACTCACCTGACGCGCCGGAGTGCTACTCTCGGTGGTGGACGGTCGTTCTAGTAGACTGGTCGCACGTTCTTACTAGTTGACACACACCTTACCCCCCTTTAGGTTGAGTGCCCATGGATAGATAGTAAATCCCCTTCCCATTATGCGTGAATAAGATTTACTTTCCACTTGCCTTCCTTCCCCGCCCCTCCTTGGAGCGGTCGTCAACTCGCAAATTGGCACGTTTGAGAGATTGAAATCGTACCTCCTGTGGTATGAAGTCAGTCTCTGAGTGCTTTAAACCCCCTTGTTATCATAATTATTGTTTGTTTACCTGACTTGTGCTGTGTGTGCATGGTGGTGATGTACCTGACGGGTGCGTAAGTGTAAGGTGTGATGTTTTTGTATATGTGGATCTTACGTGTATTGAATTGAGATTTTGGTTACTCACCTGACGCGCCGGAGTGCTACTCTCGGTGGTGGACGGTCGTTCTGGAAGGCTGGTCGCATATACTCATCCCTTTCTCGTGGATGTCTTGGATCACCGGGTTCGTGTGGGTGTCCGTCTTCAGGAACGTTGCGTTGGCGTGATTCCTTTAATGGTCGTCAATGAAATTCGGATCGACATTCAGGTCCCTGTAGATAAATCTATTCGGGACGTATCTGGGAGCGTTCACTGCCATTCTTAGGCTCACGTTCAAGAATATCTGGATCTTGGTCCTGTATGTTTGTGCGCATTGACCCCATGCGGCAAATGCATACAGGATGATGGGGAGGAGGATGGTCCTGATGAGGAGCAGCTTCAACTGGAGGTCCATGTTGCTACTGCGTCCTATGAGGGGGTAAAGGTTCTTTCGGGCTGCTCTCGCTAGTCCGAGCCTTCGATCCACGTGTTGCCTGAATGTCAATCTCTTGTCCAGGGTGACTCCAAGGTATTTGGCGTCGTTTGCTCATGGGATTCGTTGGTCATTCATGACATGTCCTGACGGTGTTGTTCGCCTTCTGGTGAAGAGTATGGCTTGGCTCTTTTCCGCGTTAATCTCGATCTTCCATAGGTTGAACCAGTCCTCAAGTTTGTCTGCTTGATCTTGCAGGTATTGGGTTACCCTTACTAATTGCATCGCGTGCGCGGTTTTTATATGTTCGGTCGTGCCGGACACTAGGCCACGCCCACTTGGGCTTGGCGCTGATTGGCCAAAGAGTCTGCATGACTCTCTAGGGTAAAATGTGTTCATTACAACTCCTGAATTAGAACGAACAACACGAATCTAGTTTCGCTTGGAAAGTTCGAATCGAGGACTTCTACGAAGAACTCTTGGTACAAATATTGTCATAAGATATAGGTACTTATTCATTATTATGAAATCTAATTGAATGAAATCACTTTTTTTTAGGGATAGGTATTATTGGAAAAGGTAAGTTTGGTGAGAAAAATGATCTCGATAAAATTTTGAAGAAAAATTTGGAATAACATTTGTTTGATTGTTTTTTTTCAACGGCTTTTGCCGCGGATATTGACGGTTTTCTGTCGCCTATGGCGTTGACACACTCTCGAACCGCTGCGCGCGTCATATCCAAATCCAATCCAAATCCAAAAACATTTATTGCGTAATATTAAGATACATTTCAAACTAAAACTAATATGTACATATCACAGTTGGTCCTTCCTGTCCTCTTCTTGTTGGGGGTAGGAGAGGAAGGAAGGGATTTTTGCTCTATTGTTGGGGGACTTTGACTGCCCTCTTGCCCTCCTATGGGGGCGGAGTGACAGCCCCTGCAGTTGTTAGCAGGTGAGCTTGTTGACATACTAGTCTATGCCTGTTTAAAAAAATTCCTTTTTTTAAAACGCCTCCTGCCTGAGCTTATGCGTTTGTGAGCTTGTTTTTTTTATGTTTCAAAAATTCCGGTCATTTGTGTTTCCCTTGTCTTATTAATTATTCGCTCCTCACGCTGGGAAAAGAAATAAAAACCCAGTTTAAAAAAATCAATGCTTGTCAATTTATTGCCCTTTCAGGCTTCCTCCGTTATTGGTCTTCGATCTCGTTGTAAAGGTCCAAACTTTTGTAGATTACGCCATGTTTCCTATGGTGATTTGCTCTGATACTTGTTATATTCGCCGTGAGCGGACTTTTAGGGATATGCGTTCTATAGAACTTGTCAGAAATTCTCATGATAAAGTCATGCAATTTTTCTACTCCGGCTAGTTCACGCAGATTATCTAGTCGGATGTAACTACTGCTGTTAGTGGCTATACGGAGCGCTTTGTTCTGCATTCTCTCCAGTCTCAACAATTGAGATTTGGAGAGGCTAGACACCGGACAGGCGTAAGTCATCGCTGGCCTAATTATCTGCTAATAAATGCGGATTTTATCATCATTAGATAGGTTGGAGTTGCGTGCAATGAGGTGGTAGGTTCGCCTTATTGCGGCCGCCCCCCTCTGCAACGCCAACGTTATGTGTCTATGCAGATTCATACGTCTGTCCAGTACGATTCCCAAGTATCTCGCTGAGGGCTTTTTCGTCACTTTGCTATTATCAATCTTTAATTTCCCGAGGATCTTCACGTTGGTTCGTTTCCTCGTGAAATTAACGACCTCTGATCAACCGATCCAGATGAATCTGGAGCTGTTTGGCAACCACTTCGCTATAGAACGAATGGGCGTAGATCGCGGTATCATCCGCGAACATAGCCGTATTCGTCCGAGCGAAGGTCGGAAAATCATGTGTATACAGTGAATATAAGATTGGTGACAGCGAAGACCCCTGTGGGACCCCCGCTCCGACCGCATGTTCTGGCGAACTATTTCCGTTTACTTTTACCCTAAAAGTCCGCTCTTTAAGATAGAGTTTTAGGAGGTAAAAAGGCATGCCTGCCTCTGCCATTTTCGTAATTAGCCCTTCTGTCCAGACAGTATCAAAGGCTTTCTGCATGTCCAAAAGGACCATAACCGTATTGTGATCTCTGCTGAAGGCTTCTTCCACCCCATGAACAACTCGGGCTATTTGAGAGGTCCTGAACCCGAACTGCTCAGGCGGGATTATTTTTAGCTCTTCTTCGAAATCGACAATACGTTTCAGAAGGATTTTGTCCACCACCTTGGCCACCACGCTTAGAAGCGAGATGGGCCTGTAGCTTTCCAGATTGTTTTTATTTTTCCCCGGTTTATGTAGGGGGATGACTTCCGCTTTTTTGAGGCAGTCCGGGTTGTGCTGCCACTTTGAGATTGCGTTTATAATGTATAGCAGCTGAACCAGCGACTCCTTTGGAAGATTTTTGAGCAGAATGGCGTCCAGGCCATCCAGTCCAGGAGCTTTATTGCGTGGTAATTTTTTTATTACCTCCAGAACTTCCTCGTAGCTTGTCAAAACTTTCTGGAGCTCTGAGGGCAACAATCTTACCGCTGGTGTTTCCTTTATATTCAAGGCTGTACTTGTGATTCTTCTATGCTCAACTGTACTGTCTGGCTCCGTGACGTGCACCCTACTAAAGTACTTCCCAAATAAATCGGCTTTCTCTTGCGGCTCTGCCACCGACCGCCCCGAACCAGTCACTATGGCTGGTATGGGTTCTCTTTTCCTCTGAATTTTTTTGGCCATATCCCATAGTGAATGGTCTCCGACGTTGAGGCTTTCAAGCTTACGGTTCCATATCTCATTCGTAGTTGTCCAGCAACAGCTCGCTGGCTGAGTCCATTTTCGATTAAAGCAATTACTTGGGCAGCTTTGTGTAGTGAGCATTAAACACACTTGGAAACCAATCAAATTATGAAAAACTAATAATGTGCAAATTTTAATTGTAAAAAGCAATTATTTCAATTGTTAT
This sequence comes from Gonioctena quinquepunctata, assembly GCA_018342105.1. NCBI lineage: Eukaryota > Metazoa > Arthropoda > Insecta > Coleoptera > Chrysomelidae > Gonioctena > Gonioctena quinquepunctata. Next base: position 56,148 of record JAFIRS010002480.1, on the reverse strand, counting down.
TCTCGTTATAACCACCACATAAATACGTTTCATTCATTTACCGGTTGCTACGCATATAAACGATAAGCACTCTTGATAAATTTGAACTGATCAAAGCACATAAAATTGTCGTTCAAACAGCATAATTAATTTTTGATCTCATGAATGGGTTGAAAAATATAGTTCCAGTCAAAAGTTTATAAACACTTGAGGGTATTTCTTTGTCACGCTTCTCAATTTCGATGGCTGGTCTGGTTGTTCTGGAATAGAAGTTATTGTCACTCGCTGATTTGATGAACATTATATTGTTCCTTTGTAGAGCTCGTCCGATATTGAAACGACCACTTTGTCCTTTCCCTACCCAACAACCAATTCTTCTCGAAGATGCCCGAACTGTTATTCATAGAAATTCCTAGAGAACTTACACTCCTATAATATAATTTCTTTTTCCGCTACTGAATAGTACTTACCACTGGGCAATTTGGCAAGGTAACGAGTAAACTATTGCGAAGTTGAATAAATAACTGCACTACCTATTTATCAATCAAACAAACCTAACCTTTCAAACGCTGCATGCCAAGACACTGGTGAAGATTCGCCGTAGCATAAGCTGCCACAGCAAATCGTGTCCACTCGTGTTTTCCCCCTCTCTACCTACCAAACGGTCGTTCCAATATTGGACGAGCTCTAGTTATTCTCTTATAGTCATTTTTGGTTCTAGAAATAAAATTAAAACGATTCAAATAATCGACGTGTCGAGGATTTTTCCCTAAAATATTCAATTCCAAAGTTATTTGGGATGTTACGTTTTAAATAGGATATACAGTTCATTCAATTTGGTGTACTTACAGAATGAAGCGATATTCTATATAATGAATAACTATTAATCGCAGAGATGAAGTTGGATAATTATTATGACATTATTTCCAATGTTCTGGTATTGATTTCAGAAAACAAACCACGACCTTCTATAGAGCTCGAATATCAAACAGAAAAATTTTCTCTTATCTATTTACCATATCAGAGGTCAGTAGGGTCAGTTCATGTTATCGGGATGAATAGATATAGAAATATCACAGTACTTTTCATCGTTATGTACAATGTTAATCAATATCAAAGCTGTTGATATATTCAAAAATTAGAATTGCATACTGCCGATAAACAATTCAGTCGAGTAAAAATAGCTTAAAATTATGCATTATTTCGGAATCCTGGAGGACTCCATGGTTTTTCCTAAAACCTTCTGATATTACTCAGAAATGACTCGCAGAAAACTTATTGTTTATTAATTGTTTAAACAATGAAAAAGCATTTTTTTAGACAAATTTGAGATAACTCAATAAATTTCGAAGCAATTTCACCCAAATTGATGGTTTAGAGTTTTTTGAGGTCGCTAAACAAGAATATGATATTGAAAAAACGATGGCGTGGCCAGTCGTAAAGGTAGATTTCATGAATGATAATTCACAGCTATTTTTTATTTATGTGTACATCTCGGAAAAAAACTTTTCGGGTAAAAGTTGTGGAGCTAATGGAGCTCTATCAAACGACTTATAGTTTGCCGATATTGGGTATGGAAATGAAATATTGCTTTTTTTTTTTCTTTCAACAGCCGTTATTTCGAAACTACTGGACCATTTTCGAAATTAGCCGAGGTATTGATGAGAAGTATTTTTGTGCCAAATTTTGTTTTATACGGTTGATAAATGTGGCCTCTGCTCAACAAGTTTTATATCATATATTTACATATATATATATATATATATATATATATATATATATATATATATATATATATATATATATATATATATATATATATATAATATACAGTGTCACACATAAATTTCGCAACATATGGAAGTTTTTTTTATTATTAGATATAATGAAAATTTTACTTCGCAGTTAGTTTGTGCTTGAAAAATGAGTTAGAAACAGCCTCTTTCCTTTTGTCATGTGCTACTCTAAACCTGTCAAATTTGCCATTTTTTTCGAAAATCCTCAAAATATCAGTTTTTTTTTTTTTATTTCGAAAAATGCCAAATAAAAAAGTTGCTCGGTTTCCAATTTTATACCTTTGCTCCAAATTTGGATTCTCTACTGTCACTTCGACTTTTTTCCTTTTTTTTTAATTTTTCGAATCTTTCGCTCTACCGATTCGAACGAAACATGATTCAAATTTCATAATTTTGATGACTACGAGACTTCAATGTTATATCTTGCCCAGAAAATACCCACATTGGCCTGTTACCAAAAATAAAAATAAATTCACCTCCAGAAATTCGTCTTTGTTGTTGCAAATTTCATCTAGTTTTTTCATTTCATTGTGAAACTGATTCGGATTTCCAATGTATGGACGTTAATATGTCAGTAATCGAATAAACAAATTTCTTTTCATTCTTATTACACTCGTATTTCTTTTTTTAACAGATTTGTATCCCGTTAGCTGCAGATGAGTTCGAAATATTTTGATGAAGCTTACACCCAACAGTGTGACTGTTGGATGTAAACTGTTAGATGTAATTTTCGGGCAAATAATAATTTTTCGCAACATTTTTTTAATTAATTTCATAAATCTCATATTCTTTATTTTCACCATTATATGTGTAAAAAACATTAAACCAAAATAACTATAACCAAATTTACAACAAAACATCGTAACATTCATTGATTTAACTCAATTATCTCATAAAGAACCGGAATTCATCATTCAGTATGCCGTCCTTTCCGTTCTATAGTCCTTTCATTCACATACTTTGTGGCATTTTTATTAAATGGGGGATTTATGTTAGCACAACACTCCCGAAAGGTATTCTCTAAATGTTCTTTGTTTGCAAATGGTCTGTGCTTATAACCCCATAGAAAAAAGTCCATTGGAGATAAGTCCGGTGATCTTGGTGCCCAATAATCTTTCCAATCTCGTCCTATCACTATTCCCCTAAACATCTGACTGAGACACTGTTTCACTTCTACCGTTTGGTGGATCAGTTTACATCCAACAGTCACACTGTTGGGTGTAAACTACATCAAAATATTTCGAACTCATCTGCAGCTAACGGGATACAAATCTGTTAAAAAATGAAATACGAGTGTAATAAGAATGAAAAGAAATTCGTTTATTCGATTACTGACATATTAACGTCCATGCATTGAAAATCCGAATCAGTTCCACAATGAAATGGAAAAACTAGATGAACTTTGCAACAACAAAGACGAATTTCTGGAGGTTCATTTATTTTTTTTCTGGTAACAGGCCAATGTGGGTATTTTCTGGGCAAGATATGACATTGAAGTCTCGTATTCATCAAAATTATGAAATTTGAATCATGTTTCGTTCGAATCGGTAGAGCGAAAGATTCGAAAAATTAAAAAAATTGGAAAAAAGTCGAAGTGACAGTAGAGAGTCCAAATTTGGAGCAAAGGTATAAAATTGGAAATTGAGCAACTTTTTTCCCTGGCATTTTTCAAAATTAAAAAAAAAACTGATTCTTTTAGGATTTTCGAAAAAAATGACAAATTTGACAGGTTTAGAGTAGCACATGACAAACGGAAAGAGGCTGTTTTCCACTCATTTTCCAATCACAAACTAACTGCTGAGTCAAATTTTAATTATATCTATTAATAAAAAACTTTATGTGTGACAATGTATATATATATATATATATATATATATATATATATATATATAAAATATTGATTGATATCACAATTTAAACTAGATTTTGGTCTTTCAAGCATGGCTTAAAAACTAAATTTTTAGAAATTATTCAATATTTTGAGTTCTGTATTTTTCAAAATGAAATTTTAAAGATTTTTTAAATTGCATCATTTTTCATTTGTCATTTTGAGAGTGATCTGTAAAAATTTCAGATGTTCAGAATTCTACTTTGACGTAATTTCATATACGTACTATTGCTATACATATTTTTTTACTTTTAAAAACATGACTTGTCGTTAGCTGCTCTATTCTTCTTTCAGTTTAATTTCTGTTAGCCTAATTTGATCAATTAGATCAAAAGTTATAACAAATTTAGTGTAAAGCCCTCGTGGCTGCGTGCTCCTCCAGCGCTGCACTTCAGAGTCGCCGCCTTACATTTCCGTATTCAAGCAAAAAAAAATCTACAGCTTACAGTTTTTACTTCAAAGGAAAATTTTATATACCATTTTAATGTCAAATTTTCCATTTTTGCCAGTGGCGCCATTAGTTATTCATTTTTTTAAATATTCATTACACAATGTAATTTAGCAACTTATTTGTTAAATAATTAATTAAGCACACACTTAACGGTTGGTACCTTTTTATATGTTGATCCTAACATCACCACTAATGTACAGTGAAAAGTTACCGCAGTCCCCTAACTTTCTGAAGCTAAAATCTAATATTACTCCACTAATATCTACTCAAGGAAAATGTGTCTGAGCTGTTTGTTCCACAGTTCCTTGTTGAGCTTGAGCTTGCGCTTGTGTCGCATGCCAAAAACGACGGTTATCGTGTACGGTTTTTGGAACAACCAATCCTCTACCCGTAATTTCTGAAGGCACTCCAATCAACGATTTCATTAGAGCGTTCCGAAATTCAAGCAAGGTTATTTTGTTGTTGATTGACTTTCGGTATAAAATGAAGGAGTTTAGCACAGCCAGGTCCAACAAATGAAAAATAACTTTCTTATATAGTATTTCTAATCCCAATTGGACCGACATAAAAAGTTTCGAGAAGGCATTCTCTTGCACACGACAGAACTTTTTTATGATATTACCAGGAACGCTTTGAAAGTAAAAACACTGGTAGTATATATATTTTCCATTTGCCGGGCAGTGCATATGAACACTCCTCGTAGTGCTCTTATTTTTATTGCCGTTCCAATTGGGATTAGGATAACTATACCAGCGAATGGTTTTACGTGGACAGGAGTGGTATGAGGTGAGTTGATCACTACGATCAACTTCAGCAGCCTATTCTTGTTATATTCACAAATTACGATAGGTTTGGTTCAACCAAAAATCTATGTCAGGCTTTCAAATCGGATTGTACTCGAGAACTTTGAACATGATTTAAAACATAAATATACTATACATTTTTTACCAAACATTCGACTTTTTCCATTGCACCCGGCAAGCATTGCCTCTTCATGTTTCCTTTCTGTATGCTGAGGAACAAGGAAAGCCTACCATTTTTGTTGCTCCCTACATTATTTGTTCATATTATTATACTCAGCACTATTAAAATAATTTTTGAAAAATATTCAAATTAAATTAAATAATATCTTGGATCACCCTGTATTAGACCCATAAAAAAATCTTACTTGAGTATTCAAAGAAATGTCCACAAAAACTTCCTATGGAAGTCATGAATCTATCACGGGAGACAGATGAGAGTTGAGTTTGATGGATTCAGAGAACAACCCCTATCCAAAATATTATAATTAACGGTCTTCGACGGATGTCTTATAGTCACTGAGCAATATTTGATTTTTTAAAGAAATATTGTAATAAATCTATTCGGAAATTCAGGAGAAACAATGTAATTGTTACTAGGGATCTACTGTATCGTCAAATATATGAATAAAATAAGGACAATTAAGGACAGTGGTGATACAGGTTTTATCTGGATTCCCCTGTATTTGTCACGCCGAATGTGCGCCACTGAAAATGAATTATAATTCACGTCCCATATGGACAAATACATGATAAATTAGCCTCTTATCTCATAAAACAAATACATCTTTTTTATATGCCAGCTCAGGGACTATCAACTCTGAGGTACTATTTCTACAGTTGGCAAGACACTGTAAGGTTTCGAAGAAGATTTTTCAGTGGATTGAAGGCAGTTCATTTCTAGTTTCCCTCTGAGAAGGGTAGTAATAGTATTATTTATTACATAGTCTGATTACAAGTTACAAAACGGGTTAATTCTTGTTCCCGGTTCTAAAAATATGTTCGGTAGCTCATTCGATTCGGAATGACGTTTGGAAAAAAATTTCTCGAGCATTTATAAGCACATAAAAAATTGCAATTGTTATTAACAAAATAAGAAAAAAAAAAGATATGCAGTTTTTCGTTAATAACTATTGATATTTGAGAACTTTTGAAACAAGATTCTTAAAGAGGATGAAATTTCCAATGAAAAATTTCTAAATCCCGGAATTCTATCTCCACTATTTATCATTTTTATTCAACGCCGAATATAGGTCTCCGTGCGGCCGTTACGGCATGAGCGCAACACCGCAGGAGACAGTATATCACAGAATATGTTTTTTTATAATATTAAATATTAATTCAAAAATTTGAAAAAATAATTGTGTCATCAGAACACTTGAAAGAATGAAGCCCCGTTAGAAAAACATTTCAACTTCGAGTTTTGAAAAAGTTATACGCTTGTTAATTAACTATTTTTTATCCAATCCCTGTTTCTACAAAAGTCGACATAAAAGTTTAAAGAATTGACCTATATTTTTTTTGCTTCTTTTAGCCCTTCTCATATACATACTTAACAAGATCACGTGATGAAAGTTTATTGAAGTTTTATATTTTTTTGTTAACAAATGTTATCATACAGCTGTTCTTGCATCTAACAATGGCATTAATTAACGTAGGAAAAAAAATTATGTCATTTGTTAAGAAATTGTTTTTAAAGAAATAGACGAGTTTAATATTTTCAAAAATTTATTTCTTATCATTTTATTGTCAGGACAAAATGATGATTTAAAAAAAACCTTAAATAATTCATTGTTTATAATCGTTTTTTTATATTTCGTTTGTTTAAATAATTAATTGAGAAATTGTTTCATCTTTAAAAATCATAATTGGCATTTCTCTATGAGTTAACAAAAAAATATTTTTTATGTATAATTTCATTGTTTATTGAGTTAACAATTTGTTATAAACAATTTGTAACCTTCGGTTTATTTTTTTCTTGAAAGTAAAAAAAATTAACAAAAACAGCCATATATAACAAAGTACTGAAAAAAATTGTAATATTTAAAAATCTTATAAAAAATTAAAGACAATTTTTTTCAGTACTTTGTTATATATGGCTGTTTTTTTATTTGTTTCTTACTTTCAAAATAAACTGAGGGTCACAAATTGTTTATTACAAATTGTTAACTTATGAAACAATTGAATTATTGATACAAAAAAAATTGTGTACCCATAGAGAAATACCAATTATAATTTTTAAAGACAAAAAAATTCTCAATTAATTATATAAATAAACTAAATATAAAAAAAACTATTATAAATAATAAAAAATGTATTTAAGATTTTGTTTTTTTTTAAATCATCATTTTGTCTTGAATATAAAATGGTAAGAGTTTTTTTTTTAAATATTATATGTCTATTTGTTTATAAACAATTTCTTAACAAATGACGTAAATAATTTTTTCCTACGATAATTAATGCCATTGTTATATGCAAAAACAGGTGTATACTAAAATTTGTAAAAAAAAAAATTTCAACAACATTTTTCTAATATTTCAATTTTTGTTAATTTAAAAAAATTATAACAAACAAAATATAATACTTTAATAAACTTTTATCGCGTGATCTTGTTAATTATAATAATAAGTTTATTTGTTATAAAGAAAGAAAGAATGTGCAAATACAATTTCATTTAGATGACGACGAATACAATTTTTTCACAAATAAACAGAAAACCACAAAGTCAGTGACTGTCTGTGGTGTGAGTGTAGCCTATGTTTAAAATTAGTATCGATGAATACTGAGTTAAACGATGAGAAAGTATGTTTGAATTCAATTTAAGATTTTCTCACATTATTGGATTTGATAAATTACACATGTACGGTTTAAAGCAAATGAGCAGTTACCAACGCGAAACTGTAAATTACAAAATACATACAATTTAAATACACAGCCTTTTTGCATAAAAGTACAGGAAAGTATATGAAAAATGATATAGTGAAGACAATTGAAGTTTTACATCAACAGGAATTGATAAAAAAATATATACATATATATATATATATATATATATATATATAAAAGGAGGGTTCCAAGAAGCAAAACATTTATAGGTCAATTATTCAAACTTTTATGTCGACTTTTGTAAAAACAGAGATTGGATAAAAATTAGTTAATTAACAATCGTATAACTTTTTGAAAAGGCGACATAATTTTTTTCCAACGGGGCATTATTCTTTGAAGTGTTCTGATAACAGCATGATTTTTTTAAATTTTCAAATTAATATTTAATACTATAAAAAAATTATTTTGTGTGATATACTGTCTCCAGCGGTGTTGTGCTCATGATGTGACGGCCGCGCGGATACCTATTTTCGGCGTTGAATAAAAATTATAAATAATGGATATAGAATTCCGGGAGTCAGGATTTTTTTAGTGGAAATTTCCTCCTCTTTGAGGATCTTGTTTCAAAACTTCTTAAATAGTGATAGTTTTTGAGTTATCAACGAAAAACTGAATATCTTTTTTTTTTCATCTCATTTTGTTAATTACAATTGCAATTTTTTATGTGCTAATAAATGCTCGAGATACATTTTTCTAGACGTCATTCCATATCGAATTATTTTTAGGATCGAGAACAAGAATTAACCCGTTTTTTAACTTGTTAATCGGACTATATAATATTAGTTCAAACTTTATCGCATCCCATAGTAATTTTATATCACAATTCAACTGAATCATTTCTATATCACAAAGAAACCTTCTGAAGTTTTTACAAATAATATTGTTGAGTAACGAAAGGTCAGGGAACTAAATCTTACGTCATTCACAGTCAAGAAGAAGAAAAGCTTATGTGTTATTAAAAATATGTTTTCTTTCAAAACTATCCGACTATCACCTTCGTTTCTCTTGACAGCAGAAAATTCCCAAAATATTTATGAAATCATTTCATAGTATGAAATAACAATAACGAGTTATGCAAAAAAATTGCTTTTCTACTAGTAATCAGGAAGAATGATAACCAAATGTAATTAAATAAAATAAAAATCAACCTTGAAAGAAAATATTAGCCTCATAATATGGCTCAACTGAATCATCTATCACTTCACGAAATGAAAGTGATTGATTAAAACTATGTATTTTCTCATCTGTCACGTGAGGAATGTTGTTTTCTGAAGCGATTTCAATCGGATATATTGTTTTATTGCATCCTCCTTGATGTTTTCTGGTATTATATTTTCCAATTGTATATCGATAGAAGTGTATTCGGAAAAAACAATAACAACCTAATTGATTATCGAACGCATCCGTAGAAATGTTTCCATATTTAGGTGTTGACTTCAGAAGTCCTATCAATCAACGAGTATTTAATGGTTTCTTTCCAGTCTCAAATTCATCTGTGGCTACTAGTATTGTATGGAAAGATTGTTAATGGAATCGACAGGCCGACTGCAAAAACAAACTAACACTCGGGAATATTGGAATATCTAAATCGACTATCCCTGATTCATATTGTTTTTTTTTTATAAATCCATAAAACCACAAATGCGTAATGAACATGGTAAAAGTGGCAAAACTTACATGAGTACAAATAAGAAGAGTTGAATGTTTCCTTGGATGTTCCATAGAATACATGTTCCTTGTGAAAGTAAGGGTGAATTGTTAAACAAGTGAAGAGAAGTATTTTCTTGGCTTGTGGAATTTCCTCGAGCTTGAATACCACTTGTTTCAATCATCATACATGCTAATTTTTTCTTTACTTGATAAGTAAAGTAACTTGAAAACGATCAAATGATAGCATGCCGTCCTGGTAGCAAATAAATGGCCGAAATAATTTGATAAAGTAATTAATATGTCGAAAAATCGAGGTTGTCGAGGTTTATGTCTATACCTCAGCATATGGAACATCAACTGGAGTACTCGTTTCCCATGTAGGAAAGTCTCTACAAAATGTTACAGCAATCCGAGGTAATTTATTGGATTCTCCTGAATCCAAACCTATAACAATATGCTAATGAGTACAGAGCAGCAGCTAACCGAATCACAGTTTAGATACGGATTTAGTCGATGTAGATATCAGAGAGTGTTCAACTATTTCCAATGATTAATATCCTTCAGTATGTCAGTGGAATACTATGGTTTGAGTACCACATATCACAGTGAGCGTGTAGGTATTCATCCTGTTGCAGTTGATGAAAAGGTCCTAAACTTACTGAATGAAAATACTTATTATTGGAACGACGTTCCTTATCGCGCGTTGCGAAAGGGGGCTAGACGGAATAAATTAAGACCAAAAGTTGTAACGATACTTTTTGCTATAGTGGTAAGCCGTGCGACGTGCGCGTGTTTCTCTGTCTGTCTCTCTCTCTCTCTCATAGAAAGCAAGCCAATTATTTTCGTTTCGTCTTTCTATTTCGCATTGAACAGTGTGGTGTCGCGACGATCATTTTTGTTGAGTGAATACAGGTTTTTTGTACATAATAAATAATAAAAAATAATAACAATAATGAATCCTGACAGTGTTTCTGCACAAGTTCCGGATATTGCTGATGGAGTTAGGTAAGTAGAGATTTTATACAGACAATAATAAATGCTTATGTATTTTTAGCAAGTACGCATTATAACATCTCTTTACTATTGTGCTAACCAAGTCATACGCGTTATAATCTCTCCATTATTGTGTGTTTAGCAAGTGTACGCGTCATAACTTTAATAAATTTAAAAGCAAATTATATTTTAATATTACAATATCAATGCGTATGTACTAAAATTGAACCTACTGATTAAGTTTATATTACATTATATTTGTTAATAATAAAAAAAATATTATTATAACTTAAAAAAAAAAAAAATTACAATTCCTTCACTAATTAATCGAAAGGAACTTCGTTCCATCTGGGTGTCCCTTGACACCTCTCAACTTTTTTATTATTGTTATTAGTGTCCACCTAATTCCGCCAGATTTTAGATAAAAGATTGTAGGGGGGTCGATGTGGCTCTTCAGCCTCTTCGTACCTCATCTGAGGTCTTTTGTACATCATCCTTCATCTATTCAAGACCCAGGTTTCAGAGACCCCTTGCGAAACGTCCTGGGACCTTTCCTAGGAGCTAAGTTCCTGATGTCTGAGGACCATCTGTTAGCATTGTGCCATATTTACCAAAAATGTATTTCTCAAATTTCTTGTACGCAATCAAAAAAAAAAGTTTAGGAAAATTTTTTGTGGCATGGAAGTATTTGTAGAGCTCCACAATTGATTCAAAATTATTGATATGGAAAATGTCTTGTATGTATTTGATAAATGGCAAATACTTTCGAATATTGGAAAAACACAAATACATTATTAAAAAAAAAAATTATCAAAAAATAAAAACGAAAAAAGAAACCGAAAAGCAAAAAATAAAATAAACCTTGTTAGTCTTGATAATAATTGAGCTCCTTAACTAATGTAAGTCATTTTGAGTCGGCGCCAAACAACCAATCAACGAAAATCATTCATTAAATTTCTTTAAAAAAAATATCAAAACGCCGCCGTGAATCTTGCTGCCATCATTGTATGCTTTATCTAATTCAAAATTAGTTACTCACATTAGTTTATGAGCTCAGTTATTATTAAACTAAGAAGGTTTATTTTATATTTTGCTTTTCAGTTTATTTTTTCGTCGGTTTCATTTTTTGTTAAAAAGTTTTTATTTTTTGTTGCTAAAATCCACTAATAACTACCTACTCAATTGTTTCCAGGTATCCATGATGTTGTAGTGTCATCAGAACTACATATGTGTACCAAGTTTCAACAGAATCGGTTCGCAGATGAAAAATCAATCATTGCCTATTTTCTACCCCCTTAGGAGTGGATTATTTCTTTTCAAATCCAAATATGACCAAATTTGAAGTATACCCTATTCAATAAAAAAAAGGTTCATCTAAATCGGATAACCCAATACAAAGTTATCAGTGGTAAAATCGTTTAACGGGTAAAAATTCAGTGGGTAAACGATAAATATCCCCTATTTTTCTACCCTTAAGGGTAGAATTTTGTTTTCAAATTCAAATTGGACCAACTTCGAAGTATACCCTATCCAATGGAAAAGGAATCATCGAAATCGAACAACTCTGTGAAAAGTTATGCGTGGTCTTTAATAAAACTAAAAAAAAAATACGCGTCGACTAGAGAACCTCTTCTTTATTTTTTCGTCGGTCAAAAATTGGCATTTTGCGTAAACAGTATGTGCAGAGTTACCGGTCTATTCATTCTGTAACGAATACGAAGTTAGTTGTTTATATCTAAATACCATACTGGACACACAGATCAGATTTTCTTTCTTGTTTCAATTTAATTCATTAAAACGTGGAGAAATATCGATTTGGAGTGATAAAAATCGTTAATTCTTATTGTGTTTTCAATAATTCCGCATATCCAAAGCTTCCATGGACTATAAAAAAAGTGTTATTGAAACTGTCTGGGAATATAATCCGTCCTTTCACGCTGCGCTCGACTAAATCTGAAATTGCTCAACATTAAGTTATTAGGATTAGCTAATCTCCAAGTGTTTTGCCGAATCATTCAATCAATCAATTTATTACTCATACTTCCAGGATTTTTTATTATTATGGAATATTTATCTTCAAAATTGTTTTATTCACATGCACAACAAAGACGCTAGAGGCACCGACATAATTATAGATCTGCATTTCGTAGAATTATTTCTTGGGATATCACTTATTAGTTCAAGGTTCATCGAACTACCTGGAAATCTGCTGATTGTATCACTTAGCCTGAAGTATTTCCGGGAAGTTTTTGGAGGTCACGAATATTTTAAAAATTACACACAACACATTGAAAATTTTCCTTAAAATATTCGTAACCGCTTGGAAGTTGGCGAATGAAGCAGTTTGAAAATGTGATAGTTTACAATATTCACCAATATGGGAAGAAGTGTATGTAATTTGGAAGTGTGTTAACGGAATATCAAGATTGTTTGCAATAGCTCGAAGACACAAATAAGTTTTTTTTTTTAATAGTTAAAAGTTACCTATTAAAAATTATTAGATTAGACGACTATTCGTGAGAGCATTAAAGTCGATAATATGAACATGGCGCTCTGAAAGTAGCTGTCAGTCTGAAATCACTGTAGAGGGAGATGATTATGCACCTTAATACTCCTAGTTGTGTTTCTACTGGCGATACAAACTTGTATATGATAAATTCAAAGTGAAACTAGAGGAATCAGAAGAAAAATCAAATAAGGTTCCTATTCTCTTTCATCCTTTTCCATGATACACTCAAAAACTGGTTTCGAAGGTGGAGTTGAAGGCGAACTGCAAAGTGCTCAGCTGAAAGGGGTTGTCACCAACCTCAATAGAATCAGCAGGATCCCAGCGGGGGAAATATTTACCACCCAAAAGATAAAATGGGCCATTAAGAGCATCAAACCTTTTGGATCGGCCGGAAAGGACGGAATATTCCTCGCCTTATTACAAAATGCCCTTGAATTAATAGAGCCATTCTTGAAAAGGCTGTTCAAGACCAGTTTCATTTTTGGTCACATACCAAAAACGATGGAAAAAATTATAGATTGCTATATGAGAAGTGAAATCCTTTTGGACAGACCGCTTCACAAAATACGGTTCGCCTATCAAGCAGGCAAATCAACGATTAATGCTCAGTTGAAAGCTTTGAAGAGCCATACTTGGCCAAAGAAATTGCTCTATTGTGTCTATATTCATAGATATAGAGGGTGCTTTCGATAAAACCCCACATGACTCCATCATCAGATCGCTCGAGGAAAGGAATATGAACACCTCAGTGATCAGATGGATACATGCAGTGCTGAAAAGCAGAATCAATGTCGCTGCTTTCGGAGAGGAAACGGTCAGAATGACAGCGGAAAAGGTTGTCCCCAAGGCTTCTATCGCCTTTGCTGTGGTCACAGATCTGATATGGAAGCTACATGAATCTGGAATTACGACTCAACGTTACGCCGATGACCTGGTCGTCTCTATTAGGGGCAAACATGACGGGATAATATCCAATCGCATGCAGACATCCCTAAATATAAACAGAAGCTGGTGCGCAAAGGAGGGACTGAATGTTAATCCTAGCAAAACAGTGCTGGTTCCATTTACATAGAGGCGTAAGTACGAACCTAAACCCCAACCCTGAATGGAACTCAGCGAACTTTTTCCAATGAAGTCAAATATCTGGGAGTCATAATAGACCACAGACTAACATGGAACAGTCATATTAATAATATTATTTCCAAGGCTACAGCGACAACCTGAACGAGCCGCAGAGTTTTTGGCAAGAAATGGGATTTGAAGCCGAAAATGATATATTGGTTATATCAAACGATCACCAAACCCATGGTCACCTATACCTCATCAGTATGGTCAAAAACTCAACAGCACTCGGCACAAATCAAGCTGCAGAAAGTGCAGCGGTTAGCACGTGCCCCACTGCAGCACTAGAGGTAATGCTGAATCTTCCGCCACTGCAGTTGTGTGTAATGAAAGAAGCTGCAAAAAGTGCCTTCAGATTGTACCAGGCATCAAGCTTCAATGCTGGAAATCTGATTGGACATCTGAAGATTCTGGAAAATATTTCCCTAGAATCCAGGTACAAGCCATCAGATATTAGGCCAGCTAGGCACGACTATGAAGTGAATTATTAAGTGGTATAAACAACTACCATATATTCACAACGAACGGGCCTCAACTTGAAAGGAATCCATCAGTATGGTTTACTGATGGTTCCAAGCAGAAACACATGCTAGATAAATTTGCGCCAAAGAATGCCTTGAAAGATGCTTCAGGGGGGCAAAGTTCTATATCCTATCAGACAGCTAAGCAGCACTAAAAGCTCAAAGTCACACACTTAAGAGTCTACACTGACTTGGGACTGCAAACTCTCCCTAAGGCAACTGGCTACGAATAATCAGGTTACTCTGATGTGGATGCCAAGTCACGAGGGAATCAAAGGCAATGAAGAAGCGGACAGCCTCGCCAATTTTCTGGCCTAAAATCCTTATGTGGTCTTTCCAAAGAATCAACGAAGAGTTTCGGCGCTGGGAAGCTGACCAAATTAAAACCCACTGAAATAAGGTTCCAGGGCAAAGACAAGCGAAAAGGCTCTTGAGACCATCGCTAAAGAAAGCTGAACAGATTCTCGAGTTGAACAAGAAAGACTTGAAACTGGTAAGAGGACTGTTCACTAGACATTGTCCTCTGATGTATCACCTCAAAAATATTGATAGATCAGACAGTGGACTGTGCCGTAACTGCGAGAATTTCGCTGAAACTGCAGAACACCTGTTTTGCGACAGCTGAGCGCGGTTTTGCACATTCCTTGAAGGGGTTTCACTAAGGCCCTCAGACATTAGGAACTTAGCACCCAGGAAATTGATACGCTTCGTAAGGATTCTCGGAATCCCGGGTCTTGAATAGATGAAGGATAATGTACAGTTGACCTTAAAGGACGAGGTACGGAGAGGCCAAGAACCCATATCGACCCCCTCTACAATCTACAATCTATATACAGGGTGACCCAGGGGTAGGTGCAAATTACATAATTTTTTTTCTATCCAAGCTATCAACTTGATTTTTTTTTAACGATAGGTCCGACAATGAGGCACTTTCTAAAGAAATTTCTATTTATATACAGGATCTCTCAAAATAACATACAAATGGCAACCCCCCTATTGTTGTTACATTTTTGGATTCGCCATTGAATTGTCAGTAGTAATATCCCTAGGACATTGATAATAGACGAAATAATTTTATGACAATCGAAAGCTCGTTCCTTGGTAACAGCCCGAAGCTGAAGGCTGAGGGCTGTTACCAAGCAACGAGCTTGAGAAATTTGTCATAAAATGATGAGGCGTTTGTCAATGTCCGGGGGATACTCGGCGGAAAATTTTTTGACAAAAAATTTTATAACTCAACACAATAAAAGTACAGTTAGTGAAAGTGCAATTATAAAAATTTATCTTAAAATTAGATTTGTTGCTGTTCTCTACTATAGAAGATCTATTACCACGCTTAATATTTATGATCTTGTTGTGGTGTTCTTGATCAAGATTTAAGTATGGTTCTATAGAATTTCGATTGCTATGACCAGTAATTTTCAGCAATTGTTGTTCTTCTACACCACTTTTTGCCAATTCGCTAACAGCAGTTGATCTATTCGAGTGATTTGTTATCTTTTTGTCCTTCACATTCAAGCCAATTACCTCAGCAGCAGTTTTAGTCCATCCATTTATTGAATTTCTTTCAACAGATACATTATCGTACCATCTGTCAGTTTCATTTTTTCAGTGTCGATTTGGTTTCAAGAACAGTCGTGGTGGGGTAATATTGTCGCCTCGTTTTGATATCAGTTTATGAAAAAGACGTACAGGGCAGCTTTGTCTTTCACTATTGGAAACCAACCATTCACTACTTGTACATCATTTAGAACCACCTTGGCACGTTTTACTGGACACCGGATTGTATTCAATGCGATTTGTTGGAGAGTCATCGTTATTTTTCTCGATTTGAAAAAAATCCACTATACAAGCAACTGCCTCTCCTCCTCGCCACGCCAATTCTACAGGAGTAATATGGTAAAATTTGCGCATAAGACCTTCAGGAGTATTTTCATCCCATAGCAATATTATTTTGTTAACTTCAGACAAATTTAACGAAACTGAACTGGACTTACGTTTATATGGATCTGCTTGTAGTTTTTCCTGATTGCATCGCGGGCATCTCGGGCTGGTTCAAATACTATATTGTCAAACGGGTCAATCATGATATTATAGTTACTATAGTACTTTTCTTGCAAAAGTTTGCACGAAACCTTCCACATTGTCTTCACCGTTGCTTCTTTAAATTCGGTCCTGTCTTTTTTTCTCATATTGACCGCCCAATCTTTTAGTATCAACGCCAATTCTTCTAAACTTCTATGTTCATTTAATTCATATTCTCGCTGGCAGCAAAATTCCATAAATATTCTCCAAATATATTTGTGACTGTAGGTTGTATTTCAGGGAATTTTTCTTTGATTAGCGCATTTATACTTTGAAAATTCGCATTGCCAAAACGGGACATTTTGAAATTTATTTGGAATGAAGTTGTCAAACTCAATCGTGTTGTCATAGTGATTGATAATTGCACCAAATGCAATTATCAGTGTAATGTTGACATGATTGGGTGGAATTGTTTCATATGACACAAAATGACAAAATTTGAATGGTTGTTAGAACTGTCAAAAAATTTTCAATATAACGCACCCGGTTTTGTTAAAAATATCTGTAATAGTTCTTGACTTATGTGAATTTATGTGTCAAAATAGCATCCTGCATAGACCCACAGAAACACAACCAACTTTTTTCCAGTTGATTCATTAGGCATTAACGCATCTTTCTATATAGTCGATGTTCCATCGCCCACTACGATTTTTGGATAGCGGCAAGAACTCGACTTTTTCAAATGCAACACCCTATATTTTAGTGCATCATTGCGTGGCATTTTTCAAGAGCGTTCTGCCGAAATAAACTTTTAGGAGTCTACTTTGTAAAATTTGCAAGATGTGTTGCAAAATAAGAAAGGTTGATGGTTTTTTCGAAAAAAAAGGAATCGAGTGGGCCGCTGTCGAAAAATTTGACACAGTGTACTTTCAATAATTGTACATGTCTATCTGTTAATAATGAATTTATCCCGCGAAGAATTCGTGTAAATGGACAGAAATCATTCATTAACAAGCAGAATCTGCTATCAAAAATATCCAAAAGCAACAACTCCACGAATGTCTGCATTCCGAAAGTTCATTCCAAAAGTTCAGACTGGTAGTGTGTCTTATACCGAAAAGGAAATTGATGGTTGTCGGATCAATGGGGAAAATGAGTTGCAAGTTTTATTGATGCTACAGAAAAATCCTCATCTAGTCACTAATAGCAGCGGAAACGCATATTTCACAAAGTAGTATGAACAGAATAATATTGAAAGATAAGTTCCATCCATATCATCTGAACCTACATCAAGAATTATATGGTGAAGATTTTGCAAATAGAGATGTGTTTTGTTATCAAATGAATGGCATGATTCTGTTTTCTGATGGAGCAACATTTAAGAACAACGGGTCGGTCAACAGACATAATATACATTATTATGCAATCTAAAATCCTCACCGGTTGCAACACGATGGTGCTGCAATGAATAACCTATCCTAATCGTTGGATAGGCAGAGGAGGTACTATTCCTTAGCACGCGCGAACCCTAGACCTTACTTCAATAGATTTCTTTCTTTTGGGGGTACGTGGAGAAGAGGATTTTCAGAGATCCACCAACAACTACAGATGATAATTAACAGGATCACGGAAGCTGGAACAATACGTGCTAGAGTTCGGGGCTCATTTACTAGCTTGTGACTTATTTGAGTATTTATAAGTAGCCTTTCCCCAACATTTTTGTTTCCTGTTAATCACAATTTCCTGTTTTAATTTGTGATGTACTCCCATTTCTATTTCTAAGTCTGTGGCTACCAAGTAGCTACAAGCTTCTGCAGAAGTATTAAATGGCATGGAGGTGTTGTTATACTCACTAGGCCAGAACACCTAAAATTGTGCAAAGAAATAAAACAAGTCAAAAGTTTTTCCTCGAATTGAATATTGAATGCAGCGCACTCTCGGTAAACAATGAAGTCTGCATTATGGTCATTTACCGATCCACAAACGGAAATATAGATTCATGTTCTATGAATTTCTGCAGGATTCTTGATATGCTGAGTAATACTTATAAACAAATAGTTATTTGGAGATCTCAACATTAATTATCTACAACCAAGCACATACAAAAACATATTGTGTGATATTCTAGAGTCACATAACTTCGAATCACTCATAACACAGCCTACCGGTTTCGCAAATATAAAGGGAAAAATAAGTGCTTCAACAATCGATTATATAATTACGAATTAAAAAAATGACATAAAATTTCAAATAGTTGATCCATGTATTTCAGATCATTCAGCCCAAATTATCAAACTCGCCCATCCAGTTATTGAAAATACAAAAAAAAAATTGTTACTTATAGGAGAAAATTTACTGACCTGAATATCAGACAATTCAAACATTACCTAACCAAACTTGAAATAAGATGCTTGCATACCCCAAATATAATCGAATATTTCGAACTATTTGGGGAACATTTTTCATTTGCATTCGAAGCTTCTTTTCCAAAAACCTTTATAAAGTCGAAATCATCCCGAAGGCCTGCCCTTTGGTATACCTACCAATTCAAATCCGAATCAGAGTATTTACAAAATTTTAATATCTTACGGAAAAAATATCCCAATAATATCGATTCACAAAATGAATATAAACACTCCCAAAAAATCATACAATCAACACGTAAAGGAGGCGCAACAAGGTTGTTATAAAAATGTTATAGAAAACTCTACAATAAAACTAAAGCTATTTGGGATATAGTAAATTCACGTCTAAACAAGAAAAAATTACCGGAAAATATTGAACTTAAGGGAAAAAAATTCTAATGAAAGAGATATAGCTAATATATTTGGACACTTTTTGTATCAATTATAGATGAACAACTCGAGAACCATTTCAGCAAAAATTTGTCTATGAGTTGAACAACGTCCCGTTCCGAACTTAATAATCCATTCTTCTTCGAACCTTTCACCGCTGCGGAGATAGAAGAAATAATACTAAAATTGAAAAATCAGAAAATCACCGGAAATGACGAAGTTCCAGTTCATCTCCTAAAAAAATGTGCTTCAGACATAGCACCATACTTAACATTCATTTTGAATGAATCAGTTGAACTAGGGCAATCCCAAGTCGACTAAAAATATCACTAGTATCACCAATCCACAAAAAAGGAGACAGACTATCGCTGATAAATTACAGACCCATTGCGCTCTTGAGCATTTTATCCAAAGTTCTGGAAAAAGGTATATCGAAAAGGATGAGTAGCTTCCTAGCTAGGTTCGACATAATAAATAAAAAACAACATGGGTTCGGAAAAGGGCATTCCACTGAAACGGCGACAACCGATTTTATTCAAACAATACATGAAAAACTAGAGGAAAGATTCCATTATGGGATTCTTCTTTGATTTTTCACGTGCATTCAACACGCTAAACTTTGAGGTCATCATAAGAAAAATAAATGCACTCGGGATTCGCGGACACATATCACATTGGATTCATTCGTTCTTAGAAGGACGTAAGCTTATAGTGAAAATAAAAGAGGAAACTTCTGATGAATTCTTAATTGACTCGGGTATTCCACAGGGGAGTGTTCTCAGCCCTCTCATATGCTTATTATTCATCAATGACCTTCCTGATTACATAAGCGACGGAGAGGTCTATATGTTCGCAGACGATACATATATAATAGTATCTAGCCCAGATATGAATGAACTACTTATAAAAACTAATAACGTTCTCCGCCAATTCGACAACAGGTGTAGAAAGAACTACTCCAAAACTACCGCTGTACAATTCCAGAGACCTCAGTCGGGAACCCTTGTTACCGAAAAATTGGATATCAATAACCACACAATACTGTTCCAAGAAAACTGTAAATTTCTAGGTACAATTATTGACAGCAACCTCAGATGGGAAGAATGTATCAATACGATCTGCTCCAAATTTAATAAACACTATTTCGCGATAAAAAATCTGACGAGTTGTCTTGGAGATGAAATGATTGCTGTTTACTATGCATTGGTTTATTCAACTATCAGCTATAACATTATAGCTTACGGCTTGGCGACCGATAGTGCTCGAGTCTTCCTCGCCCAGAAAAGGATAATTCGCCTGATCTTTCACTTGGATTCACTAGTATTTATCTATATAAACTTTTAACTCACACCTACATTCATGGAAACAGTCTCACGAAAAATTCAAATTTCCATAGCTACCAAACTCGCAAAAAAACGAATTCAGATTGGAACTAGCCACCTACACAAACTACAAAAAATCCACAAAATATGCAGGCGCAAATTTCTTCAATTTATTGCCCAATGAACTAAAAAACCAATCGAATTAGTCGAGTTATTGCCATTGGCAAATATTCATTTAAAAAAATCGTAGTAGGCGATGGAACAGTTTGCCTTTATCTCAAAAGATGGGCTAAAGCCTAGGGAAAAGTTGTTTGAGTTATTTTTAATAGTTCTGCAGTTATGAATTTTTCTGTGGGTCTATGCACGACGCTATTTTGACACATAAATTGACAAAAACTATTGCTGCAGATAAGCCTAAGAAACCCGGGTGCGTTATCGACAATTTAGTGGCGAATCCAAATATGTATGAAAAATTCGGGGAAGGGGGTTGCCATTAAAAAAAACATAACTCAGTTGTGTATCCTGTATATAAATAGAAATATTTTTAGAATGTGCCTCATTGTTGGTATAATACATCCTTGATTCCTTCATTTATTAAATGGAAGAAATGGTTCAAACCAATAAGTATGGAGTTTCACGATGGACCTGTGAGTAGATAAAATATCTATAAGTTCTCTTACGACTTACTGGTATAAAAACGTGTGAAATCGTTTATTGAAATAATATAATAATAATGTTTATTCATAATGCTGTGAAATCAATTACTTTACAGTTATTTTGTAAGCATCTAATAATGTAAAATTTTATAAATAAATTTTGTTTAAATTTATCTGAATTTAACACTGCTTGTCAATGATATAGTGTGAATATTATGTGTGATAACATGTTGAACATCTATGAATAAACATTATGTATCAATTGGTAAGTATCAAACACTCAAAATTCATGCTGAATATTGAATGGATATATAAAATGTGATTCAAAATATCAGGCATAGAATATAACAAGTAAGATGTAAGATATAGACATTCAATGTGACAGGCAATATCCGGCTTGTTGGAGGTTGAGGTATCAGAAGTTCATGGGAGCTACATTTTGGTATATTTTCAAATAAACAGGGTGTTTCATGTAAGTGTTACAGACCAAAATATTGTTTTGTGTATATTATCATATTTACAAATATGTTAAATTCTCATATAATTGCATGTACTTTTTTTTAAATTCGGAAAAGGTAGTGTAAGTTATTGACTTTTCCTAGATACATTTTTTAAAATACTTTATACTCTAATACTGTCTGTGTATTTCATTAAATCCTACTGTTAGAAGCTTCGTGTCCCAATCTGTTTAATCTGGAAAATTTTATGAATATAAATATGGTGAAAACAGTTTTTCCTCACCTCTACTATATTGGACGGAATATTGATCAATATTTATTAAATATGACGTTGGAAGTGACTTTTAATAACTTTTGCTTGAATCATTGCACATTTTCATCAAGTAGTTCATGCTTGCTTATGCACCTACGTTCACCTACGTTCCTCTTCCTCTTGCTTTTCTAGCCGCCGTCGTCCTCCATCCTCTTATTTTTCTTTCAGTCAACGTTCCTCTTGTCGCTTGATCGTTTCCATAATAGCCTCCATATCGTCATAGGATGTATTTCTTGTCAATTGTCCTCACTTCCTATACCAACTGTTGCGAAACTGGGCCGATAAATGTAATCCGTTTATTCCACTTTGAAATACAACTCAATGATATACTTTAACAATAGAATATTTATTCACACTTACGATGCTCAACAATATTCACAAGACTATCTTCTGACTGCCTGACGACTCGCCTATCGTATATGACACGCTTATATAGGACAGCGGAATGTTCTGGAATAGCGGCGATCGAGAATATTCCATAACGGCCGGTTTTCTCCTCGAATCTTCGAATGACGTTTTCGAAAGAGCTGGAAGATGACGTCACTCCCAACGGTCGTTTCTCGAATTTTCCAATGGCGGTTATAGAACATGTGGGGCATGATGTCATCGGCAACCAGCACAGTGGAGTACCTGCTTACATCCGTAACAATATTAATTACCTACTGATGTTGTGTTGAAAAAGAGAAAGCATCGGCTGTTTTAGGTTTTAGTTGTGGAGGGCAAAGGTAAACTCAGCCGCTTCAGATATTTAAATCCATACGGTGAAAATAAGGCTTAAGCTGTAAAGGTAATCTCAGAGGGTAGGTACACTGCCTTTTTCGAATTTGGTACAAATGCCCTGTGAATACTTTGCAACTTTACATACCTATATTTCATTTTGAAAATTATTTAGAAATCAATAAAGACAAATACAGAAGGATGTGGATAATTTGGAATGATTCGCATGCGTTGGTGGTGCGAGCGGCGCTTGTTGTTTTGATGTCCATAAATAGGGTTGAAAAACGGCATCCTCGGATGTGTAAGGTTGATCAAATAATCAGCAAACAAATCAACTTTATCATTTCCTGCTTGAATAGCAGATACTGTAGAAACATGCACATCACCATCTTGTGGTTCTAGAAACAACAGTCCAAAACAATAACCATTCCATTTTCAAACCTCGCTTCTTTCTTTATAATCTGCTGAAAATCCAAGTTTTTGAATTGCACGCCATCAAGCTTGCGTTACATGAAATCTGCATCCAATTATTTTTATTTTTTGCTAAACAATGTTAGATGCATTATGAATAGCCAACTCAAAATCACCCACAATTCCGGTGGGACCAAACAACAGAAAATATTCACTACACTTTTCAGTCACAATTTTTATTTTACTTCAGGAAATACACGGGTTACTCCATTACAGTAATATATAGTGGCCGGCATCATCTAGAAAATTCTTTTATTAATACATTTTGACAAATATCGATACGTGCAATCGCTTCTACATTAAAAGAAACACCAAAAGACGTTGTACAGTGCCGTTCATCTTTTCGTATTTGGCGGAAAAATTTAAAAATTTTAAAATTATGTCTCAAAACAAACTTATTTGAAAAACTATTGAAAACTGTTATTCCGAAAAGTTGTTCAGAACGATATTTTATAGCTATGTAAATGTTCTAAAAAAATAAAAATAATTTTTTTGCCATTGAAAAAATCAATTTGGAAAAATACATTTCTGACAAAGAAACGCATTAGTGAGGCCTACACTAATATTTTGAATGATATTTGTTAAAAATTCGTAAGCTATTTCTATTTTATTCTGAGAACATTTGAAATTTGTGTATTTGCCGTTGAAGCTGCTTCATAAGAGGTCACTGAAATATCTCCAGGACATTATAATCCCGATTCTGTTTATTATTAATTAAGGTCCTTCTATCTACACAATTTATATTAAATTTTTTATTCGAACAAAAAATAAATAGATTTTTGGCAAATAGTTGGAATTATACATACCTACAATATTATCATGTGTCAGATTTCCTCATTATCGAAGAGACCATGAAACAATTGACTAATAATGCTAATATGTTATTAAGAGTTGACAAACAATTTAGTAGTGTTATTATTTATCCAGGTATTTCAATCGTCTTTCTTGTATAGTTTTCATTGTAAAAGTTATTTTACATTTTGTTGTGCATTAACAATAATTAGAGATGCCCCAAGAAAAGCTAAGTTTGCAAGAAAAAATTGAGCTCGTCTTAATATGTGGCGAGCGTTTCCATAGTTCCAGAGAAGCAGCAGATATATTCAATGCTAGATATCCAAATAATAATATCCATGGATTTACTGTGTCGCGTATTTCAAACAAATTTAAAGCTACAGGCAGTGTAGAAAATGGTTACAAAATTCCACATAGTAAGCCCGTCACTAATGAAGAAGGTACCTTCAATGTTTTGTTATCGGTCACAGAAAATCCACAGATAGCACTATCGGAAAGGCAGGAACAAACTGGTGTATCTGAAGAATCCTTAAGAGGAATTTTGAAGAATAATAAATTTCGAGCATACAAACCAAAATTCACCCTCACCTTACTCGACAGAGATTTCGATGCCCCGATTTAGGGGTAACCTTAATTCACTTAAATATTATTATTAGTTTTTAAATAACAAGTTTTTTATTTCTTACCTGGATTACCGCTCCAAAGAAGAAATGTTTTTTTTTCCAACAAGACGGAGCGTTAATACATAGTACCCTTGAAGTCAGAGCGTGGCTTAACGAATACTTTCCTCATAAATGGATAGGACGATATTCAGAAAACCCGTGGCCTGCAAGATCCCTAGATTTGATGCCCTTGGATTTCTTTCTATGGGCGTACCTTGAATGTAAGGTTTTAATAAACATCGGTCATTTCATAATATCGACCATTTGGAAGAAGTAATATGACAATGTATTAATAACATTACTCCACAAACGCTGCGAAATGTGTCCAGAGAAATGAAATCCCAAACAACTACATGTATTGAACGTCAGGGTAGATATGTCGAGTAATGGGCAATCACAAAGTTTCGAGTACGTATTCAATTGTTTGGTTTATAATTATTTCAGCTTCTAATTTTATTCTAAAGTGTTTGGAAATAAAAAGTTAAAACTTGTAAGTTCTTGTTATGTCAAAAATTAAATCAATTTTTTGTTCTAATAAAAAATGCAAATCGGAATTGTGCAGATACATGGTCACATTAATGATAAACAGTATCGAGATTATAATGTCCTGAAGATATTTCAGTGACCTCTTATGAAGCAGCAGAACACATGGCAAATTCACATATTTCAAATTTTCTCCAAATAAAATAGAAATAGGTCGCGAATCTTCACAAAATATTGATCAAAATATTACTGTTGGCTTTTCCAATGATTTTCTTTGTCAGAAAAGTATTTTTCGAAATTGTTTTTTTTTATTGCAAAAAATGTATTTTAAATTTTTTTATCTCAGATTTTTTTCAAAACTTGTACAATAGTTTTAAAATTTTCTGAACAACTTTTACGAATATCATAATTTTTATTTATTTTTTAATTTCCCGCCAAACACGAAAAAAACGGACGGTATATATATATATATATATATATATATATATATATATATATATATATATTTATATATATATATATACTAGCGGACCCGACAGACGTTGTCCTGTCCAAATTTCTATGTTCCCCAAAATATTTTTCCCGAAAATTTTCCCGTTATCCAGTTATCCCATTTTCCTGTTACCCCTTTTTGTCTTCACCCCGTTATCCCGTTTTTCCGTTATCCCCTTATCCTGTCAATCCCGTCATCCCGTTTTTTCGTTATCCCGTTATTCCCGTTATCCCGTTTTCCTGTTATCCCATTTTTTTTATCCCGTTATCCCATTTTCCCCTTACCAACTTATCCTGTCATCCCGTTATCCCGTTTTTTCGTTATTTCCGTTATCCCGTTATCTTGTTTTCCTGTTATCTCGTTTTTATTTATCCCGTTATTCCCTTATCCTGTCATCCCGTTATCCCGTTTTCCCGTTTTTTTCGTTATCCCCTTATTCCCGTTATTTCGTTATCCCGTTTTCCTAAAAAAAAATTAAAGATAGGAGTTGATTGTAGAAGGGTGAATTAAGAGTTATATGAATTTTTTTATTCCAAGTCATGACAAAATAAAAATAAAAATTTTGCCAAAAAAATAGGGGTTGATCGTAGAAGGGTGAAAATTTAGGGTTATATGTATTTTTGAATGCTGTATCATAAAAAAAGGAAAACAAAACATTTTTTCTACAAAATAAAAATCAGGGGTGGACCACCCTTAACATTAAGGGGGATGATTTGTGAATCTAAACCATCCAGGGCGCCACCCAAACGCATACACAAGAACTCATTCAAATCGGTCTAGCCGTTTAGGAGGAGTGCAGTGACAACACACGTACATAGAAATATATATATAAAGACTCCGTTGATATGTCGTTTTCTACCAAGTGTTGTTCATCCTTGCACTTCTCACCGTACTGATGAGGGGCCGAGAGCCCGAAACACGTGTCTACGGTTAACACTTTTCTCTGAGGGTTAGGTCCATTAAATTGCTTCCATTTTGTTTTCAACAGTCCCCTCGATAGTACTATCTTTCATATTCATATTCCTGGACTCGGATGTCACGCAGGTAGTTATAGCTGCCTCCGTGGTGACGTTGGTTGTTGCCCTGGAATTCAGGGTCTGCTGACCGAAATCACAAATGAGCGGCTGGCTTCTGTTTGTTGACTCCGTTGATATGTCGTTTTCTACCAAGTGTTGTTCATCCTTGCACTCCTCCACCGTACTGATGAGGGCCGAGAGCCCGAAACACGTGTCTACGGTTAACACTTTTCTCTGAGGGCTAGGTCCATTAAATTCCTTCCATTTTGTTTTCAACAGTCCCCTCGATAGTACTATCTTTCATATTCATATTCCTGGACTCGGATGTCACGCAGGTAGCTATAGCTGCCTCCGTGGTGACGTTGGTTGTTGCCCTGGAATTCAGGGTCTGCTGACCGAAATAACAAATGAGGCTGGCTTCTGTTTGTTGACTCCGTTGATATGTCGTTTTCTACCAAGTGTTGTTCATCCTTGCACTTCTCCACCGTACTGATGAGGGCCGAGAGCCCGAAACACGTGTCTACGGTTAACACTTTTCTCTGAGGGTTAGGTCCATTAAATTCCTTCCATTTTGTTTTCAACAGTCCCCTCGATAGTACTATCTTTCATATATATATATATATATATATATATATATATATATATATATATATATATATACAGTGCTTCCCAAAAGTCCGCTTCCCCCCTCTTATTTTTGGAACGATTATACATAAACAAGTGAAATTTGGAAACTAAATATAAAAGGTTGTAAACTTCCCTACTAGTGATGATAGATGATGAAATCGTCAAAGATGACGTCACAAGGCCATTGTGACCAATAATTTTAAATGGAACCCTACGGCAAGCGACACCTCTTTTGAAAGGTATTGAAACAACCTATTCAATGATACTAATTTTGTTTGTGTTTATGGCAGTTTTAATGGCTCATTAGTAAACATTGAAATTCAAATTTTTGCAACAGCTCCAGATGAACCTCACCAGTTAAATTAGTATTTGAAAAAAGAGGCCCAACGATGTGGTTTCCCAGGATACCTGCCCAAACATTCACCTTTTGGGAAAATTGGGTATGTGTTTCACGAACCAGGTGAGGATTTACGTCACTCCAATACCTCACATTCTGTGTATTCACATTTCCATTTAGATAGAAAGTATTTTCGTCACTAAAACAAATTGTTTTGACATAGTCTGGCTGTTGGTTAATTTTAGTTTCCATATTTTCACAAAATTCTAGTCTTCGGTCTGGGTCGACGTCTGAGGGTTGATGAACCATTTTTAATTTGTATGGATGAAATTTGTTTTTTTTTCAACACCCTGTGTACTGTACTTCGACTGACTTCACGGGTAGATGCAACGTGAGTTGTTGAAGAAGTAGGATTAACTATTACTTCTGCCAGTATATAAATTTTTTTCTCATCAGAAATTTGTGGTCTGCCAGATCGTTTGGCATCATTAATACTACCCGTTGTTCCAAACTTACGAAGAAGCTCCCTTAAATAAGTCCTCGAAACGGGGCGATCGGGAAACCTCTCATTAAAAAAGGGTTCTGCTGGATGAATATTTTGTCCAGTTTCACCAATAATTAGGATAGCTGCTACTTTATCACCTGAAGCACGTACCATTTCGCTTCTTGAAGCACTTAAACGTTCGGCTCACAACAGTTTAACATATTATTAAAATGTACAAAAATATTAAAAGTTCCAAAAGCTGCTGAAACAGTTGAACGTTCGATCAACAATACACAAATTATTAAATGTACAAAAACTTGGACAATTACAAAAACGTCGAATTAGGGAGACTAACAAAAACGTCAGCTTATTTGACTATCCAGAGGCGGAGCTTGAATTTGGAATTTTAGTATTAACTGATTTAATTCATCACAGCTTTGCGTTTTTTAAAAGCGAGTTGCCAAAACTGCCATAAACACAAACAAAATTAGTATCATTGAATAGGTTTTTTCGATACCTTTCAAAAGAGGTGTCGCTTGCCGTAGGGTTCCATTTAAAATTATTGCTCACAATGGCCTTGTGACGTCATCTTTGACGATTTCGTCATCCATCATCACTAGTAGAGTTTACAACCTTTAATATTCAGTTTCCAAATTTCACTGGTTTATGTATAATCGTTCCAAAAATAAGAGGGGGGGAGGGGACTTTTGAGAAGCACTGTGTATATATATATATATATATATATATATATATATATATATATATATATATATATATATATATATATATATATATTTATATATATATACATAAATAACAAATCGGCTTTTCTAGGCTATATCTCAAGAATACAGAATGAATAAAAAGACAAATACAATATATACATATAGAGATCACTACAGAAGGACTAGTTTATTACGTGCTGATGTCACAGCAAAGCAAAGAGAGTGCTTTCAAAGATTTGGCAACGAATCATTGAACAAATCTTCATTGTGATCCTTTATAAATTTCAATTATCTATCAATAGGTGAATGTTTGCCATAATTGCTAGCGTGGAACATTGTATGGAAGATATTGTTACTACGAAGAACTTTGTGGAAGATTGAAATTTATCAATTGGAGCAATTGGGGATTAATTAACAATCCATTCAGTAATTTGTAATTGACTGTTCTACGGTTTGTTGATGAGTGCATATTGAGCATTCCAGTTATAGCAGAGTAACCATGATTTTCAATATTGACATGAAGTTTAAATGCACAAAACCTCAAGAACTTATTTTGAATCGTCTCAATAGGGTATTTGTGTGACTGATAGTAGGGAGACCAAACAACTGATGACATGTAAACACAATCTTCACAGAGTGGATGGAGAAATTATTACAATTCCTCAAAGAATAACCTAACAGCATCGATGCCTTTACAGATACCCTATTTATATGATCGACATAAGTTGGTTGTTCATCAAAATACATTCGAAGATCTTTTACGGTTGATGTTGATTTCAATAAATTATCGTTAAGAGTGTACAATGGATTATGTTTTTTATTAGATTTGGAGAAGATGTTGGAACAGCATTTCTCTACGTTCACTAGTAAGTTGTTCAGATCACACCATTTAAAAAACAATTAAGATCATTTTGAAGGAGCAATTCGTCAGAGTAAGAGTTTACGGGCCTAAATATTTTTAGACCATCAGCGAATAATAAATATTTACTGAAACGAAATAGGGAATCATATTTCGTTCATAAATAAGTTGAAAAGGAGTGGTGCCTAGTGAGAACCCTGTGGAACCCCAGATGACACATTAATTATATTTAAAAAAAAAGAACCTAATTCAATCCCCTGATTGCGCCCAATTGAAAAACTACGGAGCTATTTCAGTAGGGCATCACTGAAGCCAAGGTTTTCCAGTTTTCCAAGTAGTATCGAAGGCTTTAGAGTAGTCGGTATATATGGAATCGATTTGGAGTTTGTTTTCTAATGCCTTCAAGATTTCAGACTCATAGATTAATAGGTTAGTGACACACTTAACTGGCTTAAGCGACCTGTGAACTTTAACTTTTCTGGAATGGAGAGAAAAAAAATATTTACAAGGAAAGATAAACCAAATTACATATTTTGTGTACGGAATTATTTTATTAAATGTTCGAACAAACTACCATTTTTGGCCAAACAATAGCCGAATCTATTGTACTTTCTCTGCGGTTGTGTAAATAGGCGGCATGTTTCAAAAGGTAATAATTGTCACGATCTTGTGTTTTCGCAACCACGGCTCGGCAAGCTGTGCGCGACGCATTGCCACGTGGTCAGTTAATGCGTCGGGTGGGGTAACAGGAGGGGCGCACAGCAGTGCGTCTCTCTTGTTTATGTGGTATTATCATATCATTGCGTTCCTTGTTGCTCGTGTAGATTTCTGTCTATACCCCAGATAAAATGTTTCCTATACTGTATATACTCGTTGAATCTTCTTTGGCAATAAAGGATCGCAAATTACTTGGTTAACTGCCAATATCCTCCACAGCTTTACGTTTTTCTGCACTTGTAATCAGTTTTCGAATGTTGCGAATGTCACATGCCGGATGGTTATGAAGTTAATTCGATATTGTGTTCTCTGGGCCCACTGATTAAATATTTGCTAGACACTTGGCAGTGTCGCACCTCCACTTTTTCTCGCCACTTTTGAATTTTCCTTAAAAGAAAACTCATAGTTATCTACCAAGAGCATAACTTTTCCCTGTTGACTAACTATTTTTTTAACACTCTGCATTGTACGTAATGAGACTTCAACTGCAGTTTTATTGGTAATAATTTGTTGGGAAAATGTGTTTGAAGAAAAGGAAGAAAGTTATAGGCCACTCCTTCATAATGCAAAATAAACAATGAAAGTGGGTTGCTGTCATTTTATGGGCCACATAGGGTCAAAATAGCAGGTAAGTGGGCGTAGGTATTTACCGGCAGAATTTACCTATGAAGATTGAGGCAGAACATTTATAGCAGGCACAGTTTACCTGTGGTATTAGTACATGTTTAGTTGAGCGACTGAGTCACTATCGCCCGTTGTGGAGTAAGTTATGTAAGGAACAGTTTTGATACAGAGACCATGATCCACCCAAATAGGTTAAGTTAAGGAATAAGAATGGTGACGAAGTTATCCGGGCCGGATCAGCATGATGCTGCGACTCTGCCTGTTCGATCTGTTCCGACAAATCAGATATTCACAAGAAATCCAACAGATGGCTTTCGTGAATTACCGCTGTGAACATGTTCCAATATAACTGTGATGTGTGCAATGTACTATGAGTTGTTCTACAGTTTCGTTAGGACATTAACTTTATGATCTTCAATGTAGCTAAATTTTTTTTTTTTCGATATTAGTAAGGGTGCGACTAAGCAATTTTTTTCATGACTCAATTGGCTCCTTGAAATGAAAATGTAAAAAAATATCTAGATCTTTCTTCGCAAATATTCAGAGTCAACAAACATAACTACCATCATAGTATGTTATATCATTTATATTTCGTGGAGTTCGATGCACTCTCAAAATATGTAACAAAAAAAATCTGCAATACTATTCGTGAACAAAATAAAACAAATTTACGCCGTTCAGATTATAAAAGAGTCTGACAAACAGTCGGACTGACTGATAGCTAACGAGGAGGGACAAATTATATTTCATCAATCCTTATTTCGAGATTGCTGGGTATTTTCATGAATCGAATCAACATGTTGCACATATGATGAACTGAATAAATCAGTAATGTAATTAATGCGAGTTTACGTTTGACCGCAGGACTCCAATTGCCACTCATTCAATGTCCACTCTCTCAACGTGAATATTTTCACCTGAATATTATTTATTCACATAATTTGAAATTCCAGCAGCTCGCATATTGGGTATAACAACTTCTGTAAACATTTTTCAAGGTTCACTCAGTACATATAATCGGCCGATTAACACCTGGCCTGAACATTTGTTCTATAACATAATCTGAACTATTGACCTGCTGGTAGTATATTTATTTCCAATACACAAAACAGGGTGAACATAGTCATTGGGATAGGAAAATAGTAGTAAAATTGGACAGTTAGACATATTTTACAAACTTTTATTTAATTTCACCTGTCCCGATATCTATTGGTTAAATTTGACCCACTTCCCGTCTCCCGATTACGTCGAAATTTGGCAGGTGTTCATAATTCCGGTGACAATGCATTACGGAGAAAAGAACAAAATGGCGGCTCCAAGATGGCAGACGAGATTTGTGTTTATGACCCGATTAGATTCAAAATTGGAATGTGGCGGTTCCACGATGGCTGTGATTATGGTACGTCTATTCAATTCTCGTTTGTAGGGAGTTTTTGGGGTCGGAGATTATGATTTTTTTGTCTAAATTCATAAATTCAAGATGGTCCAAGATTGTGGACGAGTTTTGTAATTATGGTCCGATTCAATTCGAAATTGGTATGTGTGGGTTTTCGGGGTCAAAGATTATGAATTTTTTGTCAAAATTTATAAATTAATGATGGTGGATAGTTTTGTGATTATGGACTGTTTCTATTCAAAATTGGTATGTCGGGGTTTTTGGCGTCGCAGATTATGAATTTAGTCGGAGATTATGAATTTAGTCGAAGATTATTGATTTTTTGTCAAAATTCATAAAATGAAGATGGCAGCTCCAGGATAGCCGAGTTAATCTTTAGATGGCCTCCTCATTGAAGAACTAGATAGCTCAGAACTTACAGGAAGAAAGCCTTATAATAACTATGCTTTATAGATTAGCCGTACTTACTAAAAACTCAAATCAAAATAATTAATAAAAAACCTTCTTAAAAACAAGCTAAAAAGGAAAAATAATTGCTTTGGATGTGTGACGTAGGTTTTTGAATGGAATGAACAATATACTGAGTCAAGACAGAGAGGACTCTCATTATAATTTGTTTTTAGGAGATATTAACATTGATCTTTTAGTCGAAAGTGATGATTCAAGAAATTACCTAGATTTATTATGTGAATTTGGTTACCGCTCAACAATCAATATACCAACCAGAGTTCAAAAAGACTCAAAAACATGTATAGATCACATCTTTATTAATGCGAAAAATAATAATTATAATTATGATTTACTTTCACCTATTACAGTGACTACTACTATAACGGATCATTATACAACTATAATACAGATGGTACTGAATTAAAAAAAAGAACGAGGACATTAGATATTTTTTTTTGAATAATTGAAAAATAAGCTGGTAGAGTCGATTAAGAATATTGATTGGGATGAATTAATCGAGCAGCAACATGATCTCGATACTACAACAAACATATTTCTTGAAAAAATAGTCGAATCTGTAAAAAAATACAAAAAATATATCATTTTAAAAACTAGGGAAAGAAAAAGAAAAAAATGGATAACAAAATCTCTGATTGACACCGTTTATTAAAAAAATGATCTATACCACAAGTGGTAAAAGACTCCAAACAATGAGAAATAAAAAAATGATTATCTAATAAATTAATTTGATTAAAGAAGCAAAAACCAAATATTACAAAAAACGCGGGGAAAATGAAAATAATATGTCAAAAAAACTTTGGAACACGGTAAATGAAATAATAAAAACTCCTGAACAAAATAAAATAACTGATATCGGGAACGGAAATGGTGATTTGGTAAATGACTCCAAAGAAATGACAAATATATTTAATCTTGTTTTTGTAAATGTAGGGAAAAAAATGTAGCTTAAAAAATCAACAGAAATCCAAACTATAATGCTAAGAAGAAAATTTCACTAAATTCAATCTTTCTGGAACCAACAAATGAACTTGAAATAATGAACACGATAGCCCAACTAAAAAAAAAAAAGTTCCGGGTATGAGGTGGAAAAAAACATTGAAATTATCTCAACCTATATATGTAAACCACTAGCATACATAATCAACAAATGTTTCGACACCCATATACAAAAATGGAGAAAAACAAAAAGTGACAAACTATAGACCAATATCCCTAATAACATATCTTAAAATTAAAAATTTCTAAAGAGTAGATTAAATATATTCTTGAACAAATATAACCTTCTATCAACATCCCATAAATCAACACAAGACGCTATTCTATTCACGTTTCAACAAATGATATTTACGAATGATTAGACAAAAACATGCCATGTTTAGGCGTATTTGTAGATTTAAGTAAGGCTTTCGACACAGTTGATCATACTATCCTTCTAGCCACGCTAGATGATATAGGAATACGAGGTGCAGCAAACGAATTACTTAAAGATTATCTGACAAATAGAAAACAGAAATTACAAATATGAAATGAGACAAGCTTAGAAGAAATGATTTCTTGCGGTGTGCCTCAGGGGACAGTGTTGGGACCGATGTTGTTCACGATATACTCAAATAACTTATTCAGGAAAAATTTTAAGCTTTGCCGATGACACAGTCATTGTTTATAAAGCAAATAATTGGTATGATTTGAAGACAAAAACCAAAAATTATCTGAATGAATTGAATGATTGGTTTGATAGCAGACTTCTCTCAATTAATTTCAGCAAAACTCACTACCTGCCATTCAGCAGTACAGAAATTATTCTTCCAAATTTTGACTAAACCATTCAACAAAATTTTCATATTAAGCCTGTCAAAAAAATTAAATATCTAGGTGTTTTCTTGGACCCCCACCTGAGATGGGATCAACATATAATATACCTCACAAAAAGCTACTGTATTCTGTATAGATTTAAACAGGTAAAAACATATCTCGATTTGAAGCTTAGTAGAGTCTCACTTGAATTATGGGATTATAGGATGGGGAGGGGTTTCGAGAACCTACTTGAATATGCTTGAAATCTCGCAAAAAAGGTTTCTAAGAATGATACTGAGTAAAGATTATAGATACCCTAGCGACTCTCTATATGCTGAAACAGAAATGTTAGATTCCATTCAAGTACTCATCATGCAACACCTGAATAAAACCCAGCTGAATGTACTGACACATTCGTATGCTACCAGACAAAAACATAAATATGTCACCCCATTTATGAAAAAGGCAATAGGCCAAAAAAGCTATAATTATATTGCTCCAAAGCTATACAACTTCCTACCTGACATTCTGAAAACTGAAACTTCCTGCCTGCTATTCAAAAAACAGTTAAAAAAATTCGTAAAGGAAATGAAAGGAAATTAATAAAATGATTGAATTAATAAAATGATTGAATGAATTTTTTTTTATATAATACAAAAACTTCAATTATCATGTAATGAAAATAAATATGTACCAAAAATCGAAATAACAAAACTGAAACATCTATATATTATTTTACATCTATTTACATCTATTAACATTTAATTACTTTTGCATTATTATTATCATTACTAACATTATTATAATTAATTATAACATTTTATAACTCGTTCTTTGTGCATTGATAATATTTATATTTTATATAGTGTTTTATACTACTTGTTATATGTTTTACCAAAATATTCAGCCACACACAGGGCTCGCCCCTCAGTGGAATAACAATTTATTCATCTATACTTCTCTATACTCTATTTATTGTATTGTCATGTTTATGTTCAATGTTATAATTGTATCATCTGACTTCATCTGTAAAACGAAATAATTAATAAATATAATCATAATTATTATTATTCCGTTGTCGATTTTGTATTCGAACTGAAAACTTTGCGCGACCAGTTCTTGAATCTATAACTCACGGAATAGCCTACGTCACACATCCAAAGCAATTATTTTTAATTTTTTAGCGCGTTTGAATAAAAGCTTGTTTTTAAAAAGGTTTTTTATTAATTATTTCAGCAGATATTGTGACAAAAATAACAATGGAATAGGCATCAATTTAGAGGAAAGGTTATAGCAAAGAGCTGAACGGTTATAGCGAAGAATTCAATTAGTGACAGATTGGCAAACTGCGTAGATTTATTTGAACTAGAGAAATGAAAAAGAAAATAATTAACATTTCAATTCAGCTTCAAAAGTTGATAATGACGCAGAAATTATTCGAAGGACACCTCAAAAGTCTGAGGATATTCTATTATCTCACCAAAAACATAAATGTCAAAAGGGGTCCAAGTTCCGTAAAACGACGTTCGAGTTGAGATAAAAGAGTTGAGATTTTAACGAGAGCCAAGTTCCATAGCAGTTCCTTAAATCATAGCTATAGCAATGTACAACGTTTTTCAATCGATTAGAAAGAAACTTTTTTACATTCTTTGATATTGAAGTCATCTAGAAGTGGTCTAGGTTTTTGTTGAGTAGGTAAGTTAGTGATATTAGGCATTTAAGTGTGCAGGTCTGATAGTTTTTGAGTTATGGAGTGGTCGAAACTAGTTCGAAATGGTTCGTGTAATATACATACTGCTGGTGCATCGATCGCCCTCCCGAACTCGGCTGATACACTGCTGTGTGACTAGATGTTTTCTATAATTGCCTCTATAATTGCCAATTTATGTTTCGTTTACCGTGTTCAAGGTGCATATTCATCAGAGCAAATTTGCGCGCACGAACTATTTACGCGCACAAACGATTTACGCGCACAAACGATTTACGCGCACAAACGTTCGTTCGCGGAAATTTTTCAAGCCTATATTTTTGCGCGTACAAATCTGCACCAGTTGTTGTGCGTGTGCCGAAAATAATGCCACGAAATAAATTGATTCCCATGCATCTACTTTTTGGTTTCTTGAAAAATGAAAAATGTTTTGGATTCCATAAAATCGGCCATTATTCATATTCATCAATTAATTGCAAACAAATTCATTATTCCATTCTTATAACTATTTACGATTGATTGAATCCCAATTTGGTCCGCACAGGACCCACACTTCTATAGCTTAAAATTATCGTCCACACTGAGGACATTCACACGTAAACCAGAAACCGACAACTGGCGGAGCACGTTCGTGCATCCTCAGACCCTTCGCGAACAGTACTTTGCCCAGTACACACCTGAGCATTTTTCCCAGACCCCTACAGCCCCCCAAAGCCCCCAAAGTAATATTTAATTAGACCCTTGATAACGTACTTGACAGATCTATTGAACTATTTGCCAATTGTGACAGATATCATATTTTATATATGTACGAGGTGTGCCTGAAATGTGAGGTCACGACACTCAAGTAGCTTTCGACAAACGAAAACACAGAAAGATCATAGTCGGCAACTATCCTCAATAGGACTGTTGCGCGAACCCAAGGAAAAGTTGCAAAAGAGCGCCGATAACCTGATCACATCCCGAAAAAAAAATATATATAAATATATAGATATATATACAGTGCTAGTCAAAAGTCCCCTCCCCCCCTCGTATCTTTTGAACGGGTATACTTATAATAATGAAATTTGGAGGGTGGAAATAAACCGATGTAGGCTTCTCAACTGGTCATAACAGGTGACGCAATAGTCATAAATGACGTCACAAGGCCACTGTGACCAATAATTTTGAATGGGACCCTATGGCAAGTGACAGCTCGTTTGAAAGGTATTGAAAATACCTATTCAGTCATACCAATTTTGTTTGGGTTTCGGCTGATTTTGATTGATAAATTGAAGAAATACGAAAATTATAGTTTCGCATTTAATTAATAAAGATTTAAGAACCAGTTCTTATAATAAGTGTTCAAAATGTGCTCCATCTACTTCCTGGCAGTAATGCATCCTATTGCTAAACTCTTGTCGTACTCGTCCCAGTGTGTCAGCGGAAATTGCCCTACATTCTTCAACAATTCGTTGTTTCAGAATGGCAATACTGTCAGGTGCTGAGTAACCTTAGATTTCAAGTACCCCATAGAAAAAATCTAATGGTGTAAGGTCCGGTAGACCGAGCTGGCCATTCGATCGAACCTCGTCGTCCAATCCATCTACCACGATATTCTTCATCTAGGTAACGTCTTACTGCACCGTAATGTGTGCAGGAGCACCATCTTGTTGAAACGTTATTTCCAAGTTGTCGAATTCATCTGGATTATCTTCTAGAATTTCAAGAATTAACGACTCAATATCATTTTGTAACATCTCCAGATACAATTCACCGGTTAAGTTAGCATTGAGAAAAGAGGCCCAACTATGTGGTTTCCCAAAATACCTGCCCAAACATTTACTTTTCTGGAAATTGGTATGTTTTTCCCGAAAGATGTGAGGATTTGTGTCACTCCAATACCTCACATTTTGAGTGTTAACATTTCCATTGAGAAAGAAAGTACTTTCGTCACTAAAACAAATTGTCTGTATGTAGCCTGGTTGTTGGTTCATTTTATTGGACATAGTTTCACAGAATTCTAGTCTTCGGTCGGGTCATCATCTGAAAGTTGGTGCACCATTTTTAATTTGTATGGATGAAATTTGTTTTAGCCAACACCCTATGTACTGTCCTTTGACTGACTTCACAGATAGACGCAACTTGGGCTGTGGAAGAAGTAGGGTTTACTACCATTTCTCCAATTATGTCAATTTTTTTGTCATCACTAATTGTTGGTCGACCAGATCGTTTGGCATCTTGAACACTACCTGATGCTTCAAACTTCCGAAGAAGCTCCCTCAAATAAACCCTCGATATAGGGCGATCGGGGTACCTCTCATTAAACAGTCGTTCCGCTGCATGGAAATTGTTTCTACATTCACCAATTATTAAGATAGCTGCTACTTTGTCGGCTACAGTACGTACCATTTTGCCTATGTAAACACTTAAACGTCTCGTTAAACAATAGCTTAGGTAAATTTTCAAGGTATAAACACTTTTGACAAGTAGAGAATTCAAAAACGTCAACCTTTTTGACAATTAACCAGAGGCGTACTTTAAAATCTTTATTAATTAAATGCGAAACTATAATTTTCGTATTTCTTCAATTTATCAATCAAAATCAGCCGAAACCCAAACAAAATTGGTATGACTGAATAGGTATTGTCAATACCTTTCAAACGAGCTGTCACTTGCCATAGGGTCCCATTTAAAATTATTGGTCACAGTGGCCTTGTGACGTCATTTATGACTATTGCGTCACCTGTTATGACCAGTTGAGAAGCCTACATCCGTTTATTTCCACCCTCCAAATTTCATTATTATAAGTATACCCGTTCAAAAGATACGAGGGGGGGAGGGGACTTTTGACTAGCACTGTATATATATATATATATATATAATGTTATGATTGGTCGTTTATATGATTTTAAATTTGTATATATTTTTGGTGAATTTATTTCACAGATTATAATTTCTGAATCCCTATCATAACAAATAAAAACTCCGGCTATGTTATGTTACCTTTCTCTTTTTCAACCTCTTTCACCTTATCCCAGCTCAGTCAGGTACGACTATGAACATGAGTCACTCCTTCTCAGCAGTAAATTCCTGCGATCTGTATTGCCGACTTGGCACTAACGATTCGATAAGAAAAGCTGTTCAGTGAAAAAAAGTGAGGTTAGAAATTGAAAAATAAACCCAGGTTGCAGATAATAATTGAATTGGTTGGTTTTATTCCGATCAGAACTTAAAAATATACCCTACTCTGCGGTAGATACCTTATACTAGCAAAACAATGGTGCAATTTGGATGTTTGTGACGATGAAAGTTTGAGGAAGATAGTTCGAACTCATTATCAGTCTTTCGGCATGAATTTCATGAAAATTCAACCCAAAACAAAGTAACCAGTGATTTAGACACTTAAAGTTATTGGTTTATTGTGAAAGTTGCACTTTGGTGAGTTCAGTAATTGAATACCTTGTTGCTGCTTTTCTGTTGAAGTTTCCTGTCCCGTGGACGTATCTCTGGGATCCCAATGACAGCTTACATGCTCTCTTTCCAGGATTTATCTTCTAGACCAGGTAGGTGGAATTTTTATTGACTATTTACTTCTTCAGTTCTGCTTTTCAAGAATTTTTCTCGTTCGGGAATTTTTATAACAGTTTTCTTGTATATCTATATGCTTCTTTGAAATTTTCTACTGGCTTCACTTTTTAACTTTTTTCAATTTCCAAAATTGTTATTCCTCCATAGCAACACTCACAATTTTTTTTTTCAGATTTCCGAATTTGTATTACTTCCTACCTAATTATTTGCTGTTCTAATTGATATTCATGATTTTATGAATGACATCTAATTCTAACTCTTAGATACATACCATTTACAAATTCCTATAAAATTTTAGTTTTTCAATTTCTGCCATTACATTTTATTATATATCATCACTTTTCCCACACAAACTCTTTCGAATCCCATTGGTGGGTTTTCTGTTGATGTGAATTGTCATACAGGATGTTCAAAACTTATCTATACGTTGATCTTTGCTATAAATATGTTTGCTATAAATTTCAATTTTGATATGGTTTAATTGTGGATTTTTATCAGATATATCGTTGGATATATATTTTTGATACCAGAACTACTTCAGGACTGCCCTCTTGATACATGCATCGACCAGAGCATAGTATAATAGTAAAAAGGTAAAGAAAATTGCAAAATAACATAGCTTTATCGACGATAACTAAAATACCTAATGATAATTATAAGTTTAATTATTCTACAACATTGCTCAACATAACAATAAATATATATATATATATATATATATACATATATGGAATGCAGGGTCTGCTGACCGAAACCACAACTGAGCGGCTGGCTTCTGTTTGTTGACTCCGTTGATTTGTCGTTTTCTACCAAGTGTTGTTCATCCTTGCACTTCTCCACCGTACTGATGAGGGTCGAGAGCTCGAAACACGTGTCTACGGTTAACACTTTCAGCAAATTTAGCCGAGAGCCATTTTCCATGAGGATTTTGCGGGGTCCTTTGCTCCAATGAATATGTACCTTAACACATGACAACATACGCGGTATTGTATTCTGATGTCAAATTTCAGTGAGTGACGTAATACAAATTGTGTTTTTTTTTGTGTGTAGTTTATGCATTTTTCAGTGAAAATTGTTCACATTTTTCCATAGACGTATGAGTTGAAAATCTTGCATAATGGTTTGGTGATGTATTTCAAAACCGTTTTACTGAAGACGTGGTCGGTTTCAAATAGATATAATGCATTTAAGTTGGTTATTTTTCCTTATCTCCGTAGTTAGGGATTCCTGTTGAAACTTATATTTTTTCTGAATACTAGTTTCAGTTCATTGATGCTATTGTATATATATATTTATATATATATATATATATATATATCATAGGTTAGAATTGGAAAATGTATTTTTAAAAAGAGTTTAAAGAGTGAGAATTTGTACTGGAGAACAAAAAGTGATGGTTGCCAGGGAAAGAGGAAAAT
The DNA here is from genome assembly GCA_018342105.1 of Gonioctena quinquepunctata. Classification (NCBI taxonomy): domain Eukaryota; kingdom Metazoa; phylum Arthropoda; class Insecta; order Coleoptera; family Chrysomelidae; genus Gonioctena; species Gonioctena quinquepunctata. The sequence goes on along the minus strand of JAFIRS010002480.1, from coordinate 14,620 downwards.
AGGAGTCGAAAAAGAAATTTTTGGAGAGAAGCCGTGATTGAAATTTATGGAGAGAAATCAACGCAAATACGCTGATAACAGAAGTATAGCTGCAATTGGACACTCAAAACCAGATCAAGAAACAACCAGGCACAGATTCGACCAAGCAACCAATTCAGGTTAGATTTCCTGTACATGACGTAACCAGCAGCAAGGGGGCTGAACTTTAGCAAAATACACTTCCAATAGCCATAGAATAACCCAGGACTCGCGTGAGGGTACAAGCTGAACTTACAACAGGTACTTTATCAACAAAAACTAAATACAGTGATAATATTCGGGTCACAAACTTTATGATTTATTTTTAATAACACCTTTTCACAGTGGTGAACTTTCTTTCTTATTCATTATTATGATATCAATATAACCTCTAAATATTTGTTTTGCATTGTTCCTTGATTGCGCATGAGCAAGTTTATTTGATGTTGTTTACTAATAAGGTAGATATCGCAGGGATAGGTATTTCAAGAATTGATCTGAATAAAAAAACAATCGTTTAACTATATTCTCGACTCATTATTTATCATTTGACCATATTACAAGCTATCGTTCCACAAAAACAGTACATTGACTTCAAGCAAAACAACTAGATGGCGCAACTGCAATCCTCCTGAGATAGAGACGATCATCTCTACATAGGCGTACCGACTGAGCTGGAAAAAGGTAATAAGAGAGAGGTAAATAGTGTATTGAAAAAGGGTAGCCGGAGTTTATTGTTGTGATGGGTATTCGTTGAGCAGATAAATAAAAGCAATAATATTAATAATTATATAAACAAATACAACACATCATAACAAATGTCGCCCAACGCGGAACATTGATACTAATTAGATAATGCGGAGCGACTATATTAATTAGGAGCGAGTATAATAATTTAATTTGTGAAGTGGAAATTTTATAGCAATTGATGAGAAAAATATTTGTTCAAAATCAGATATTTATACAGGGAAAATTTCAATTTGACATTTTAGAATTCTTAAATTGAAGTAGTAAAAAAGGTTAGAATTTTGTAAAAGTGTGGAGAAAATTGATTTGAGAGATGGAAAAAAAATTGGTGTGGAAGAAGGTGCAGAAGGTAGAGAAAAGGGTGGGTGATCAGGAACAAGGAGAGAGTAGTAATGTGAGAGAGAGAGAAGCACAAAGTGAGAAAACAGAAATGGAGTCAGTTTCAAAAATTGATGGATTTCATAGGAAATATGCAAGATGGATTGAAAGAAAATATAGAAGGTGTGAAACAAAATATGGGAAGAATGGAAGATAGAATGAAAGAAAATGTAGAAGGTGTGAAAAAAAATATGGAAAGAATGGAAAGTAGAGTCCAATTGAAATTAGAAGAAAGTAAAAAGGAATTTAAAAAAATGTATAAACAATTTGAAACATTGTATAGAACAAAATAATAGGGAATTCTATGGATCAATTAGACAAGAAATAGTTGTTTTCAACAATTCGTTAGAAAAAAATGATAAACAAGTTCAAGATATAAGAATAGAGCTTGACAATAGTAATCAAAGAGTTATGAATGACATAAACATGATTAATAAAAAACAACACAACACAACAAAGGGACACAAATGATAAAATAATAATAGTTGAAAATGAAATAAAAAATATTAAAGAAAGGAATATTTGAGAAGAGATGACAATCAAAATCAAGAAAAATATAAAAATTTAGAGGAAAAATTTAATTATTAGAGCAAAGGAGATTTGATAGTAATTTAGAAACCAGAATAATCAATACATGTCAAGGGGTGCAAATACACAATAAATTTGAAGGTTATATTAGAAAACTACATCCAATAACCTTCATTAAAATAATAAAGAATAAAACAAGAAATATAACTTCAATAGAAGAGTTAAAAGAAATTATTAGACCATATTCAATTAATCAACACTGTATTTGGTCTAATAGTCAGGAGAAAAATATTAATAGTTCTGAAGATTTTGAAAATTTGTTCATAAGACAATATTGGGGAGAAAATGCTCAACTTATTGTCAGAGATAAATTACAATTTGGCAAACTTGATGAACATCGAAGTATAAATTATAATATTTATGCAATGCAACTTTTTGCCATGTCGCAATATCCTAATCCTATAATGAGAGAAGAAGAAATAGTAGGCAATATCAGCAGATATTTCAAACAGAATTTTTTTTAAATAATAAATATGCATGAAATCAAAACCATGGATAGATTGCGCGAATATTTATTAAGACTAGAAAGAACTTTATCTTATAGAAGTTGAGAAAATAACAACCAACATAGAATTATTAATATCAAAATTATAACAATCAAAATAATAGGTACATGAATAACCAAAATAATAGTAGAAATATGACAAATGGAAATAATTACCAAAATAATAGGTATAATTATAATAATTATTTTTATAATCAAAATAGGAATAGAAACTACAATATGTATAATAATCGCAATGACAATCAAAACACTAAAAGAAATTTTAGAAACCAATATATAAACAATAACTATGACAATTATAATAATAATGGAAATCATTATCAAAAAATAAATAAAAATGGGAATCAATTTATAATAGACACGGACAACAAAATCCATTTATCAACAATCAAGAATCAAAAGAACAAACGGAACATGTGCATTTTCATAGAAGAAGTAATAGTATAGAAACTTTGAATGAAAGAGAAGTATGAACTAGTCCTGTGGAAAGCAATCAAGTCGGTTTAATTTTTTATTAATTTATTTTTTATTTTTTTGTGGCTAAAATCTACGAATTACTACCTACTTGATTTGGATTACTTTCAAATTACTTACTTACCCACCTTACTTCAACTATTAACTGTTATATAGTATAACTAGCTGGTACCAGCGACTTCCTACGCGTTAAACTTTGTATTTTTTGTGACGACTATTACAAATTCACTCACCCCTTTAGGGACGTAATTTATGAAAATACTGAAACTTGTATTTCTTCACTTGTAACAAAGACCTCAAATGCCAATTTTTATGCCCCTTACTTCAAAACTAACGGAACCCTCACACAAACTTTCACCCCCCTAGGGGTTGCATTTATAAAAACACTGAAACATGTATTCTTTATCACTTACAAAGACCTCAAATACCAATTTTTATGACCCTAACTTGAAAACTAACGGAACCCCCATACAAACTTTCACCCTCCATTTCACCCCTTTAGGGATTGAATTTCTAAAAACACTGAATACATATTTCTTCCATTTTAACAAAGACTTCGAATATCAATTTTTATGACCCCAACTTGAAAACTAACGGAATTCCTATAAAAAACTTCGAATCCCAATTTAACGCTTATATCACCCCTTTAATTCCCAAAAACACCGAAACTCGTATTTTTCATCCATAAAAACCCCAAATACCAATTTTCATGATCTTAACTTAAAAACTAACTATACAGACTTTCAACCCCCATTTTACCCCTTTAGGGTTGTATTTTCAAAAACCCTGAAACTCATTTATCTTTAGTTGTGAAGAAGAACCCAAATACTAATTTCAATGACTCTAATTTCAAAATTCCACCATACAAGAGTTCTATACTGATATAGACCGCAAACTTCTTCTGTTGGGTTTCTTGGTTTTCTGACTCTTTACGGTGTCAATTTCACCAGATCAGGTATTTCTCTCTTTCCGACAAATCCGTTGTCATCTGGCCTCGTTACAAATATGTAAATATTTCAGCTCATAACTATGGCTGAACACGCACATGAACATAAACCTGACTCCCAACCACGAGGCCGCCACGTGGTTGGAGTCATGAACTAATCAATAGGCGGTAATTTTTGAATTCGACTCATGGAAAGAAATTACGAGACCACCGTACTGTACTCAGCCAAGGAAACCTTTCTGCCAAGAAGTCTCGACCACCGTTCTTTATGTGGTATTGAGGATTCCTCAACACAAAGGATTTCTCAGCATAGAGTGGTGCAAATAGGCAATATTCAATCAAAATGAGAAACTCAGTTATCACCGTGTTGAAAACTCAAACCAGCGACTGATGGATTTTTCTCTGAAGAAAGAATATTGAACGTGATAAGCTGAAAATCCCCTCCTCATTATATCCGTTGTGCTTGGTAATGAAAATATTTAAAAAAAATGCTTTGAAAAATATGTCTGCATGAAAATTGTAGATATGATCAATTTATCGTACGCTTATCACTAACACCCCTAAATGCACCATTTGATAATAAGTTACCATCATCAATGTGTGAACTAAATTAATGTATTATTACATATAATTAGTGCAGCACCCATCGAAATGTTAATTCAGGAGTGATAGTGAAATACAATTAACAGGAAAGCGATGCATATTGACATTATTTCCATTGTTATCACAGGAAGGCACGTAACAATAAAATACCATTTTTATTGAATACTTCTGCAAACACCAAAAGCAAACTGAAAAATAATAAATTGTTTATGTTCCTCACGTGGAAGGTGACAAGTCGTGAATGACAGTAAGGGCACCCCTCCCCCTGGTCCGCGATTGCGTGTTGGTCATTTCAATCGATCTCAGCACCCCCCATACGGTTTGTAGTCAACACTACATCGTGTATGACCTTGATCATATGAGACGATACACCGTGCTTTTCACCCCTTCAGAGATGGTATATCAAAAAAATATGTTGTAAAAATTTTTGCTTTTAGATCCAGCGGTTTGATCTGGGCATTGATCGTATATCAGTCAATCAGTGAGTCAGTTAGGACATGTAATTATATATGAACATATTACGCCAAACACGAGGTTGCTGCTGTGATCCGTTGAGGCCTGTCTTCCGTCTCCATAATCAGATTAATTCCGGGCCTCCATTATGTTGTAGTGTCATCAGAACTACCTATGTGTGCTAAGTTTCAACATAATCGGTTCACAGGTGTAAAATCAATGAATCATCCCCTATTTTTCTACCCTTGGGGATACATTTTTTTTCAAATTCGAATGGTACCAACTTACAAGCATACCCTTTACAATAAAAAAAGAACCATCCCAATCGGATAATCTAGTACAAATTATGCATTTAAAATCGGTTAAGAAGTAAAAATTCAGTGGGTGAACCAACAATAATTCCCCATTTTTTTATCAAATCCAAATGGGACCAACTATCCATTAAACAATAATCATCAATATCGGACTAGTAGTCTTCTCGACAAGTTGAAAATGGTCTAAAATAGAGATACTGCTCTTAAAATTATGTGTGATAGCTCATTGGATCCGGAATAACGCCTAGAAAAATGTGCCAGAAGCGTGTATTAGCACATAAAAAATTGCAAAAGTTATAAACAATTGAAGATGAAAAAAAATGGCATTTCGTTTTTTGCCAATATTTCATAAACCATTGATATTTAAGAAACTTAAAAAAAAGATTCTGAAAGAAGAGGAAATTTCCAATAAAAAAATTATAAACAATTGAAAAAAAAATGGCATTTCGTTTTTTGCCAATATTTTATAAACTATTGATATTTAAGAAATTTAAAAAAGAAATTCTGAAAGATGAGGAAATTTCCAATGAAAAACTTCGTGCTCTCGGAACCCTATCTCCATCATTTATAATTTTAATTTAACGCTGAAAATGGGTCTTCGAGTGACATTTTTAGGTTGCGCGCGCGGCGTCAAAAGCGAGTACGACACATTAATTAATTTATTTAAGTCATAAATTTTTTTGATTTTTTTGAAAAGTTATGGTGTATTCGAAACACTATAAATAATTTATTTCCGTTGGGAATTTTACTTAAAGTTGATTTTTCAACAAGTTAAACGATTGTTAACTAACAAAATTCTCTCGAACTTCTGTCTTAATTGTAAACGAAAAAAAATGTTTAAATAATTGTCGTAAAAATGTTTCGCTCCGTAGAGCCTTTCTTATATACATACTCAACAAGATCACGCCATGAAAGTTGAAAAAAATATTAATACTATGTTTATATTAATTTTTGTACTTGAACAAAAACAAAAAAATCCAAGTAATGTTGTTATCATCAATTATTTTTTTATTAATACAAGATATAAATTGATTTGCAAAAAAAATTTTTCCGCCATTTGTTGATAAATTTTTTATAAACAAATTGATTATTTCAATATTTTTGAAAATTTTTTTCACAACTTCATTATATTACAAATATTATGATTTTTGAAAAAAACATTTTTTCCAATTTTTTATTGTACTTTGGGAATTGGAATTGGGAAAAATTGGGAATTTTTATTTTCCATACTTTGTTATATATGGTTGTTTTTGTAAATTTTAGAAATCTCAGAAAAAAATCTAATAAAGTTAAAAATTTGTTTATAAAATGTAATTAATAAACAATAATTGTTGATAAAAAATATTTTCTGTTAGTTCATAGAGGACTGTCAATTATGATTTTAAGAAAAAAATTATCTCTCAACTAATTATTTAAACAATAGAAATATAAAAAAACTATTATAAACAATTAAAAATTGTTATTAAGGAATTATTTTTTTCAAAAATTGTAATATTTGTAATATAATGTAGTTGTGAAAAAAAAAATTCTAAAATATTGAAATAATCAATTTGTTTATAAAAAATGTATCAACAAATGGCGTATTTTTGCAAATAATTTATATCTCATATTAATAAAAAACGATATATGATGATTGAGAAAAAAAATTTTACTTGGATTTTTTGTTTTGTTCAGAACAAAATTATTATAAACAAAGTATGAATATTTTTTTAACTTTTATGGCGTGATCTTGTTTAGTATGTATATGAAAAAAGCTCTACGAGGCGAAACATTTTTACGACAATTATTTAAACATTTTTTTTTATTTACAATTAAGACAGAAGTTCTAGAAAATTTTGTTTTTCATTGGAAATTTCCTCCTCTTTCAGAATTTCTTTTTTAAATTTCTCAAATATCAATAGTTTATAAAATATTGGCAGAAAACGAAATGCCATTTTTTTTTTCAATTGTTTATAATTTTTGCAATTTTTTATGTGCTAATACACGCTTCTGGCACATTTTTCTAGGCGCTATTCCGGATCCAATGAGCTATCACACATAATTTAAAGAGCAGTATCTCTATTTTAGACCATTTTCAACTTGTCGAGTAGACTATAGTATACAAAAAGTTATGCGTCGACTAGAGAACTTCCTCCTTTTTTTTCGTCGGTTAAATAGGGTTTACGAAACGAAAACAAATTTTTTATTTTTATTAAAACATGTTTGGAAAAATCTTATTCATATTTGTTCCAGGAAGGGATTTTTTAGAAGCCTTATTTTTTCCCACTAGGGGGATGGGAAACATTATTTCTGATTTCACAAGATATTTCTATACAAAATTGAAGGTGATGAAATATGTATTACGGTAATGTTTCAACAAAAGTATATCTCTCTCTTATGGAATCATTTCTCCAAATAAAAATTAAGCGACAAACATTTATTTTTAATCCTTCTAAAAAAAATGGATTTTTCGATTGAGTCAGTGTTTATAATCTGAGATTATTGCTATGAATTCCTAAAATCACAGACATAATAACTAATAGAAACAACTTGTAAATGTAATAACAAAATAATTAATAAAAAATCTCGGAGCAAAATATGTCAAATTTTTTTTGGCAGAACCCGATTCTATTTGTATACAACGATATTTTCAAAACTTGCTTTATTTCTCGTTGAGTTAATTCCATTCAATGACGAACGTACGCATGTCAAAGTTCAATCCATTGTGATGTAAAACACCTATGCAAATTACAACTGCTGATTAAATAATTATACGAAGGAAGCAAATTTCACGTAAATATTGATTTCCCCTATTTATTTTCCCGACGAAGAAATTGTTCGTGTTCTCCGTATCAGAAGTAGTCTCAGTTCTTGAAATATTGCTATTGGCTGTGCCACAAAACAGATTGGTTTCCAAGATGAATCATTTCAGCCGCCGATATTTTTCAGTTATAAGATGATCTTCATAGATTCAGCATCTCACTATGACAAAACTCTTTCACGAATGATTGCCAAAAGTGCTGTTTAACGCTGGTTTATTTTAAAAGCGTGCACAGTTCAATATATTATCTTTTGTGGTGCGGACTCGGACTCAAGAAGTCGCGGTTCAGTTGTTTATCGTCAGTGAGTGGTTGTGGTAGCATTTTTTCTGTCGGACCGGCGAATTCGGAACCATTGAAAATGGCAAAAGGTAGGGTTTGAATTTTATTTATTTCGCGAATTGGCGCAGTTCAGGATTCTGTGGAAATGTACTACTTCAACATTTGCAATTGTTTTTCTTTTAATAATACCGTACTCTCGGTGATCATCTGCTAGAAATCCTTGCAAACGCTCTACCAGGAGTTGTCGGCAACTTTCAGCCTGTCGAAACCTTCAACTAGGGTGGATTATATTCGAATTATGCTTCGAGAAGAGTCCCTCTTTTCGAGTGGACTCCAGGTCTACGTAGCTGTCGGTAAACAAAATAATAGGTATGTCTCGCAGTACGGAATTATGATTATCCCGAAAAAAAGGTTTTTCACTTTGCAAAACCCCTAGAACTTCCTTTCGGACGGGCCATAGAACACAAAAATGGCTCAGGCCTCCCAACTCAGTAACGTTACCGCATACCGGTTGGCACAGTTCTGCCAACCGTGGTTGCCTCCCCAAGAATATTTTCGAATCAATAATAATTTGTTTAATTCGTTCAGAAGACAATTTGTCTCTGAGAAACGGTGGTAAACATTGCAAGTAACTTTTTGAGCAACTCACGACTGGGATTTCAGTTTTTCCAGCAAGAAAGCAATTTGTTCAGTACGTGCCCAAATCCGAAACCTACTACGCTGATATGCCTTGAAACAGATGTTATACAGGGTAGCTGTACCATGGATCACAGGGTAGCTGTACCATGGATCGGGGACTCGAAAAGTAGCCCGTTACAAGTCGTAGATAAAAAAATTTATTGCTGGTATGAGGTTTGGTGATATCTAATGTTCCTCACATCCTGCTCTGTGGCTAGAATTGCATATCGACAGTTTTTCCTGAAACGGACGATACATGACTACCTACTTATAATGGAATAGATGAAATTATAATACATTCCAGATACTCCGAAGTTACTTGAAATAATTGATAGAGAGAAAAACAGGTGAAAAATCTGCGAGGAACTTAAATAACGACTGCTTATTTTAATCCTTCACCGTATGTTTTGAAAACAGGGACGACTTAGGTTGTGGAATGTTTTAATCCTAAAAATATATCAAGAAACATAATTTATTCACAAAATATCTAACAGAAAATAATTATCGGCTGGCTAAAGCACACGCTGATAGATATTGTTAAAGGGCCCTAACACTAGAAAAAAAATCGGATGGTAAACTTGTGCATTTTTATTCAGATATAGATTTATGAGGCAGATAAGAATGTTTTCAGAGGATCCACCACAAATCACTTGTAACATTGATGCAAGAGTGTTATCGCATTCATTTTTGTTAACGAAAATTCTTTTCACGCTTCTACGATCTACAGGAAGACCGAAAAGATTGGGAAACACATTTTCTAGAAGCAATCTCACTTTGCAATGATGGAAAATGCAATGTTATACGTGATTCCTGGTTTTCAATTGAGATTTGATTGAAAAATCAAACAACCATCCGAATTTAAAATGCAGATTTTCACTTTCAGATTTTTTCTTTTGAGTTTTGTTCTTTTTACAATATATATCAGAAATGGTTTCCAAGGTTAGGCCCGAAAAATAGTTGTTTTCTGTTAGATTTTCTAGAAAAATAATTCTTTCAATATTCAATTAATAATGTTTTCCTTCTCAACAGGAATTCTTCGCAAGAGTACTGAAGTCATTTTTCAGTCGCAATAATGGTGTAAAATTTAAAAAAATCTTCAAATAACTCGAACACAAAAAAATCAAAATATTTTTATGCGATTTCCACCTTTAAGAATAAGTTTTGAGCTGTAAAATAAAACAAAAGAAGCGAGCCGTGTAAAACTTGCAAAACGTGGATATGATTTTGAGTGAAATCGGTTTTTGCGTGTGGTTGATAGACACACATACACTATTTATCCTGTAAAAGTAAATTACAATCTATCCCTATCGAATTCTTGTTTGCATTTTCAGATATTAAAGACCAACAATTCGTTAATAAAATAATAACAGAATACAACTGAAGTGAGGCAATTGTAATTGTTCTTCATGACTTCAACTAAGGAAACAAATTTGCATACAACTTATCAATATGAATTTTTCGTACCATCATCGTGAGGCAACTCCTGATTTCACCTTAAGCAACAATAAATCACAACTAGGGGCACACCTAGTATTTTAAAATGTTGAAATTGATCTGAGTAACGGATTGTTTCAATGTATGTTCATTCTTAAATGATTCCGTTATCTAACATCTAATGAGGAACATTTCAAGATTTGAATGCAGTTTGGGCAATGAACTCCATTTTAAGCCAGACATTTCTTGTTCAAATAGGGGTTAGATAGATAACACAAACAAAGATTTCTATGTTTATCATGATTTGAATAAGTTATAAAATCAAAAGAGGGTCAGAGGGAAAGAGAGAGCAAAAGCGAAAAAGACAGAGTAAAGAGTATTCGTGCGTGATATTTATGGTTGAAATTATTTCTTTGAACGAGTATTTCAGTGTTGCCAGGATTCGTTGAAATCCTTCCGGTGTTTTCGCATGATGTGGTAAAAAAATCGCCACGGAGTGGAATTCAAAAAATCCAGAGATTATTTTTTCAGGCAATCGTAAGTGAGATAGATGAAAAGCAACCTCCAAGTCGATATCACTCCTAAGGAGAAATTATTGTCATTAGAAAAGTGAGCAATATGGTTGCGTATACTAATCTTCGTTTGATCATGTAGTCAATCAACCTGCAATTTTTTTTATCGACAATTGAATGATTCAATCTAAGCAGTCGTCGTTGTCAAATGTGCCTTCTACATTTAAGAATGCAGCTGATAGTACCCATTCCTGTGTTTTGAGCATATTCTGAGTCATCTATAATATGGCATAATCGTACATCATTGTATAGTTATTCTAATCCCAATTGGAACTGCGATAAAAATAAGAGCACTACGAGGAGTGTTCATATGCACTGCCCGACAAATGGGAAATTTATTTAATACCAGTGTTTTTACTTTCGAAGCGTTCCTGGTACAATCATAAAAAAGTTCAGTCGTGTGGAAGAGAATTCACTCTCAGAAACTTTTATGTCGGTCCAATTAGGATTAGAAATACTATAACAACTCTGATGTGCCGGTGAGGTGTTTCTGAGATGATTGAGAAAAACTGAAGATATGTGCTTAGTAGAGACATAATTTTCCATGTGCAATAATTGCATAATGCTAATTTCTTCAACATGTCGGAATATATGTCAACCTCCTTAACATTTTTTAATGTTGGGAGAATCGGAAACATAGTAGTCAGAATGAGACCGAAAACTCAATTTTTTTATTCAGCATATTATTTGATCGAATCGATGTCGCGGATTCACTGATATGTTACCATACTTGCATATGATTGTTTTGTCAGATCAACTGACAAAAACAACCTCAAATTCATTATACTCCACTTAGATAAGAGTTGAGGTTTGAAATATTTTTCGTAAAACTTAAGATAAGCACTCTTCATTAGTTGAAGTTTATTTTGAAGTATCATTATTTTTGATTGAATTTTCTAGGACAAATATTATCCACAACGTGTTTTAGTTGAAACAAAACAATTATTGTGTATTAATATCTACTTAAATGATATGAACGGTTTAGTGGGTACACTACATAGAAACAAACAAGGCATCAAAGCAAATTTCAAATGGACCACCATTTTGTTCAATACACAATTGGCATCTCCGTATCATCGACTTTCGCACGCTTTCGAATATTCCTGGTGTATCCTGTATTAAGGTACATGCTGGTAAAATTCTTGCCGTTAAATCTTCCACAGATTCTACAGGTGTTTCATACACTAGAGATTTGAGGTATCCCCACAAAAAAAGTCTAGTGAAGTTAAATCCGGAGAACGTGCAGGCCACGTCTACCTATCCACCGATCATCCACCGATCATGGAATGTTTGATAAAGAAATTGACGAACAATTCGTTGGAAATGGGCTGGTGCTCCGTCATATTGATACCACATTCTTTGACGAACCAATAGAGGTACGTCTCCAAGTAGCCCAGGTAAAACATGTTCAAGAAACACTCGGTAGTTCTGCCCATTCAAACGGGGAGGAAGAAGATATGGTCCAATGATAAGATTTTCGATCATTCCTACCCAAATATTCACTGAAAACTTTTGTTGGTAGCCTTTTTTAAACATTCCATGCGGATTTTGTTCATCCCATAAATAGCTGTTCCTACTATTGAAATATCCATCTCTTGTGAAACATGCCTCATCCGTGACTAGAACATATCTAGGAAAGTCGTTTGCTCCTTCATACATCCTCAAAACCCATTCACAAATAAATCTACGAGGACCATAATCACCAGCATCTAGGGCCATCACCTTCTGTAGGCGAAATGGATACAATAGTTGTTCACGTGCTACCCGACTTACTGTTGATTGTGAGACTTGTAACCTATACGAAATAGCCCGAGTGCTAGTAGAAGGATCTGCTGCTAATCGTTCGAAAATTTGTTCTTCCGTAACATTATATCTTCTTGTTCTATTCGCACCACAATGGTGTTTACTGAATTTAAAGGACCCCATTTGCTTCAATCGTCGATGCACAGCTATAAAATTAGTGAAATGTGGTTGATGTCTGTTTGGATATCTATGTTGATATAATTCACCATAAACGAAATGCATATCTGTATATTCTTCGAATGAATAATCCATTTTGAAACAATGTTCACTGACTGAAATGACGACAGATGACTTGACAATAATACAAACTGTTTTGGATTACTGTCAATTATGTCTAATGTAAGTATCGATATATCAGTGTGTTTCTACCAGGAATAATGAAGAAAGGCTACGTTTCTTTTTAGTTCCAAATTTCGTGTATGTTTCATGCGTTGATCAGTGGTGTACTGAACAGCCTACCAAAACTAGCATGAAAGGCTCGACTTTGCAATTAGTTATCACGAATAGAAAGAAATCATCTAAGTAGATATCAATACACAATAATTGTTTTTCTTCGTCAAATACATGTTGATTGGATAATATTTTCCTAGATAATTTAATCAGAAATGGATTTGCTAATGATACTCATAAACATAAACATAAACTTCAACAAATTAAGAGTACTTATCTTCAGTTTTTCGCAAACATTATTCCAGACTCTTATGTAAGTGGAGTATTATTAATTTGAGGTTGGGTTTGTTTGTTGGGTGATGTGTCAAAACAATCATATGCAGGAAAGTATGGTAACATCAGTGAATCCACGACATCGAATCGATCAAATAATATGATGAATGAAAAAATGGAGTTATCGGTCTCATTCTGACTCACCCGGTCTACGTTTCCGATTCTCCCAACATCACAAAATGTTCAGGAGGTTGACACATATTCCGATATGTTGCAAGAAATAAGCATTATGCGATTATTGTATCGATGAGCCGAACTGATGTCAAATGCTCATCTGTCCATTCACTTGTCCCAAGAAAATATGAAGGAACATATGACCACATACCATCGTGACTACGCCACTGGTTTACGAAAATTAAAAACATAACTTCAAATTAGCGCGTTGATAAACCTTGATTAGTGTACCAAGTTTCAAATTTTTCCTTCAGGAATTTTGGAAAACAAATTAAATCTCAATTTTTTTCGAACTTTTGATACCCTATAGCTCAGATGGGATGCATTTTAGGACATACCTTGATAGCAACTTTTCACTTCGAAATGAGGGGAGGAATCTGTAGTCGGAGTTTGTCGGTCTTATTCTGACTCACCCTGTATATATGACATGCTCTCCCCTATCCGACTAAAAAACGCGGGGTTGACGTACTCCTATTTTCGAACCACCCTAAAAAAAATATGTCAATTAACTTCGATCGAGATTGAGGGAGTTCATCCAGGCTAAATTGAATCTTCAATTTCCATCAGAGGACTCACATTGGTTGGTTTATAATTAATTGAATTGGATTGCACAAAACGAAAAAGTATAATGGATACATGATCAACGTGACATTGTACCAACATGAGGAATAGTATTCCTAGAATAAATAGGCGTTTTGTCAATTCTCGGAATTGTTAAAAATTCTGAACAGAAAGCTTCACTTTTCATCTTCAACACCCTGTATCTCAAAAACTAGTCGGTCAATTTGTTTGTGCCCATGGACTGTTTTGCCGAGGAAGTCAAAATCTACAACATACCAAAAATTCAGGAAATTTAACCGAAGCCATTTTTTCATAAGGATGGTGCGGGGTCCATTTCCGGTTGGGGGAGTGTGCTCACTGGCGTCGGTGTTTAGTCCTGGTCGCAGAAATAGGCCGACGTTAAATGAAGCAATAATAAAAAAGGGTTGTGTTTCATCGTCCAGTTCACACATCCTTTATCCCGATTGCCTCCTCGGGTTATTTTCTGTTTCCAAACTCGAATAAAATAATTAATAAAAAAAAACTTTTTAAAGACAAGCTTTAATTCAAATGCTCTAAAAAGTAAAAAA
>JAFIRS010002479.1:0-211018 GCA_018342105.1 Gonioctena quinquepunctata | reverse complement strand
AGTCTCGCTGAACCTACCATCACTTCATGTATACATACAAGGCGAAGCCAGATCAGTCGCCAGCAGATTGACAAGAGAGCAAGCACCCATAAGTAGACTACACGGCAAAGTGTATACCGATCTATGCAAAGAGTTGGAAACCAACCCCATAATCAGAATGCAGTCGGACGAAATGCTTCCCAGATATAGCTTCGAGAAAAACTTTAAAACAGTCATAGCAAACAGAGAGGCATGGAAGGGAGGACCTCCAATTAATGCAAAAGTTGTCTGCTACATAGACGTCTCACCGAGCTTAGGCAAACATGTTACAATATTCCAGGCAGACATCACTGCGCAGAGGACTCACTGAGGCAAGAGTTCAAGGAAAAGACCATTGTCATATGCTCTGACAGCCAAGCGGCTATTAAAGCAATCAGCTCTATGCAAATTAACTCCAACCTTTTCTGGGACTTCTTGGATGCCCTACAAAAGGTGGGCAGTCAAAACAGACTATCTTTGGCTTGGCCACATGGGCGACAAGGGCAACAAAGAGGCCGATTCAATAGTCCGAGGAGCCGACGTGCCCCTATTGGCCCAGAACCTTTTTGTGGCACAGCGAAAGCGCTGCGAACAACACAAAACAGTACTTGGTTGAAAGAGCAATATCAAAAATGATGTAACAAGTCTTCGGGCAAGAGACAGGTTCATCAAGGAACCATCGCCAAAATTCACAGAGTACCTGCTAAGTCAGAATAGGAGAACAACCAGGATTATGGTTGAGCTCTGCAGACTCAATAAATACATGAATAACATCGGACTGGCAGTCACAACCACATGTAGGTTCTGCCAGGAGGAGGAGAAAACCTCAGCGCACATAATGTGCTACTGTGAAGGCCTTACAAGGCTGAGTTTTTCAACGATAGGGGAGGAAAAATCACAACCACCCAATATATGGAGGATCCTAGGTCTAGCCTATGGAGTCAAGTAACGAAGACGGGCCTAGACAAGGAAGGAACTATAACATAACATGAAAGCATACACAATAGATCTATGAAGGTCGCAGTTAAGTGGCTACTAGCCCATGAGCCCCGTACAAATCTAATCTAATGTAAGTTTTTTTGAATGGCAAACCTCTATGTTTGTTCCATTTTGGGATTCACCACTAATCTGTCGATTTAACAAACCCGGGTTTCTTAGACTCATCTGCAATAATTTTTGACTTGTGACAATTGATTTAAAATAGCGTCATGCATAGACCCACAGAAAAATGTATTATTTCAGAACTAAACTCAATCAACTAATCGATTCCTTAGGCTTTGGCGCTTTCTTTGAGATGCAGGGAAACTGGGAGTCGATGTCCCATCGCCTTTTATGATTTTTTTAAATTCCAAATTACAAATAGCGATAACTCGACTTTTTCCAATGCAACATCCTATATTTTATTGCGTCATTGTATGGGTTTGCGGGGTTTACTTAAATACAATATTCGAGATTTGTTGATGAATTTTTCGAAAAAAAAAATCGAGTAAGCCACTGTTGTAAAATTTGACAAATCCATACAATTTTGAAAATAATGTGTTTCAATAAAATGAAATTGTAATACAAACAGAAGTACATCACAATGGAAACGATTCTTGCAATCGTTACAAGAACAGCAGAGGATGATTAACAGTGAAAAATTTAGAAATTTTGTGGGGAGGCTACTTATGAATGCTCAAATAGGTCACCATCATGTTCCACACGAGCTGCTAGCCTCCTAGTAAACAAGTCCCAAACTCTAGCAAGCATTGCTCCATCAGTTGAACGGAAGGCTTCCGTGATCCTGTTTTTCATATCATCTGCAGTTGTTGGACCATCCCCAAAGAAATAAATCTGTAGGAGTAAGTCTGGGGATCGCGCGTACCAAGAAATAGTACTTCCTCTGCCTATTCAACGATTAGGATGGGATTGATCTAGATTTTTTTTTTGCAAAAGTAGGGGTAATATGTGCTCTGATGCAGTAGGTAACCCCTACTTTTGCAAAAATCCAAATTTTACGAATCAAATTTTGCACGAAACACAAATTTATTTCTTAGATCGGGGTTTTTTGTTTTTTTCATTATTTGGTTATTGAAACGTATGGTTGTAATACTTACATTCCATCATTATTTCATCTCCAAGTAGGTATTGATGGAAATATTTTGTGCAGTTTCCAGCATAACTTCTTTTCCTTCTTTCAGCATTTCAACTAGGATTCCGTTTGGTCCCGGTGATTCATTACTTATGTGTCACTACAGATACCTGTATAACTTCCAGGTCAAGGCTAGGAGATTTATAATACCCCCCGAAGATTTTACAATTGTTATTACACAAAAATACACTCATTATGGGCGTCGGTGATTCAGACTGCAGGGCACTTTGAGTGCTGTCATTAAACTTGGGGTCCCGATAATCCACATATAGAGCTCTCTAGGAAATTAATGGCAGTTTCTTTCAATTCCTTTATGTTCTTTCAAACCATTTGCATATATTGCCTGTATGTCCTTTGGTGAGGTATGCAATGTTGCATTCAAATTTCTCACTTTTCTGGTGATTATCTGTTGATAAATTTTCCAAGTGGAAAATATTAACCAAATAAATGCAAAGAAACAATTCGTATGACTATTCTCACATCTTTATGCTACTGGAAGGTAGCAGGTGAAATAGATATAGGCATATGAACATGAAACTGATCTATTTTATGTTTTTGAGAAAATTGAAAAAAACATTCTAATTATCCGTCCGTCGTCATTTCGACGTTTTGGAAAAATTTCTGTTGTCGTTTTCTTGTTTTCAACTCCGATTTCAAGGAATGACAATTCCACAAAACACGAATTTTGGGGGAAAAAATATATTTTGATCCCACCCTGATCACAAAACCATATGAGGGTAGGTATATACCCTCGTATAACAGCAGGAGAACTGAAAATATACAGAAGGGCATAAATCAAATTGCTGAACCCTGTCTTTACGACCTCTTCTTGGCAAAATGTCCATTAAATGATTACTGAAAATACGGTCGGCAAATGTTGGCTATACTAAGTGATAACAGCTACAGTTTAATTTACCACACAGACCTTGATGTAGATATAATGGAGTTAATTGTTGGCGCAAGTTGTTCTCTTGAAAGCATAGCTATAATACTGTCCAAAACTTCGTAGGACAAGTTGATTTAGAGACTTTGCATTCGAAATCAAGTTGGTTTTGGTTAATGAAAACTACATGACTTATCTTCTGCAAATATGAAAGGAATATTATTGAACGAACTCAGAGCAGAGATGATGAAGCATGATTCTGAGTTTCCTCCACAGAAATTGACCGACCGATCTTTCAATTTTTTTCCAGAATGGTTGGTCTATCATGATTTGAATATACAGTGTGTCTAACTTCTCATGGAAATATGTATCTTCCATAATTATTGGAGTAGAATTCTGTTATCTTTACGATCGTTAAATATACCAAGGATGAGGCTGAATGTATCCTGGAGTTAATCTGAGTGACATACACTGCGCGCCAGGGGCATTGATATACCGGTTTTTGTGAAAAATAATATTAGGGGGCAAGATAGGCTCAAAATTCTTGCAGATCCGTGATCAGGACATCAACTTCATGACAAATCCATATTTTCGCTGAAAAATTTTCAGTTTTGAAAAATCCTAATTTGTCTCACTTTCCATGGAAATGTCCCCGTATCTTCCGTAATTATCGGAGTAGAATTCTGTAATTTCCACGATCGTAAGATATACTGGAAATGATTCCAAATCTCCCCTGAGGATGACTGAGTGACATACACTGCGCGCCATGGGCAATGGATGTACCGATTTCTGCGAAGAATTATGTTGGGGGGCAAGATAAGTTCAAAATTCTTATGGATTCGTGATCAGGACACCAACTCCATCAGCAATTCATATTTTCGATGAAAAATTTGCAATTTTGATAAATTCGAATTTGTCTTAATTTTCATAATTATGGACTCAGAGCACCTTTGTAAGTGGCGCCGCAGTGGCGAAATCGGGCAACTGACTCCAGATGGCGCAAATTATCCGTATTTGCCCCTGTGATAAATATAGTGTTTTTAAAGTGCAACAGTTTGAATTTGTTTGTTACAAACGTGAATACTGCAGTTGCATTGTGATTCGACATGTTCAACCTTTGAATTAAATTGAGCCACGGTTTCGGAATTTGCCCTAGTAATGAATAAAGTGCAGATTGAGACAAATACTCTGCGAACCGCATTTAACCTACTGACACGTGCACGGCGAATACTGTCACGCAGTGTTTACATGTAATTTATTGTAAGTTGAAAAGAGATTTATATTCGTGATGGATCCAATGGTGGTTGCAACTGAGTTGTTATCCATTTCAAGTGACATCGTTTCCGAGAATCAGTCTGTGAAAAAAGGGCCGCATTGGTGCGTTCGGGTGTCAGGTGCGGGAAGTGAAAACACTAGATTATTCCAGCATACATGCGAAAGTGAGTAGCCAAGCAGCAGCGACAACCAACAAATCAGTACTCTATCGAATTAGAGGTGAATGAATATTTTCAAAAATAATTGATAGAATTTAATTGAAACATGTCTAATGTAGCAGTAAATTACACGAATAAACGAAAATACTGAAGATATATATTGAAAATATTGTTTCCGTTTATACATACATTTTCACACATTTTTCATATCGTTCTTTTACTGTCAGAATTTGACTAATATTTTGAATGTGTATTAAATGAATAAAAATATGTTTCATGCATGTTTTTTAGATTATTGAAATTATTAGTATACAAAATTTAATTGTTTATATCAAAGTGAAAATTGAACTTGCAAGATTTGTCAATTAACTTTTTGCCTTTCGTAGATTGATTGTAACAGAGAAGTTACAAAAACTTCCTGTACTTGCAGAGCGAATGCTTGTGGCGACTGTTAACACGTCTACGCAGTATTTTCATACATAAACGCTCACCGAGGGACTTCCAAAACAAGTTTTGAAGAATGGGGCGAACCATCTGTCAGTAAACAATCGTTTGTAGCTCACGGTAGAAAAACTATGAAATTTTCGTATTCCCGGGTGCATTTAAACGCGTGTTTTTGCACCCTACAATACATCAGTGGTCACCCGACCACTTCTTTTTTTCCCTCACGTCATTTACATTCGATTCGAGGTTATTTGCGGCAGACTCGTTCATTGCCATTCATTTATTTATGCTTTTGACACTGTGCCTCTCTTTGATAGGAAGCTTCTACCCGTCGAATCACAATACAAATGCCGTTTTGACGTTTGCGACCAAAAAATTTGAACTATTGCACTTTGTTGTCAACCTTTTTCAACAAAGCGGTATATGGGGATAAGTAATACTGCCTGGATCCTTTTCTGCAGCGCTGCACGTTTAACTCCTCATCCATGCTCCGAGTGCTTAGGTGCATAATTCTGTAATTTTCACGATCGGAAGATATACCGTAGATTATTTCAAATCTCCCCTGGCGTTGATATGAATGACATACAATCCCAAAAGAGTGTCAAGAATTTCTCCACAAAAAATAAGCTTCAAACAATATTTCCACATTGAGTTTCTCTAGCCGTTCATCAACGAATATGAATAAACAGAAAAAAAAGGTTTTTCATAATAGATGGGCTATAATAATACTTCTTTTAACTATGTGATGTTTTTAGAAATCAAGTTCAATACTCTTTTTAGAGAATCCATATTTTTGTGCTGCCCTAGCAATTTTGACTCCAGATATTATTTGGACTGATCCCCAGTATATCTTCCTAATGAGGAAATTACAGAGCTCTACTCCACTAATTATGATATACACGAAGGTTTTTCCTTGAGAAGTTTTAATTTTTCTGAACTGGAATATTTCTCAGCAGAAATGTGTATCGGTTATGAATTTGATGTCCTAATCAGTAAAATCCCGCTAATCCCTCCTCCTAATATTATTTCAGCGAAAATTACTATTTTAATCGCCCCTGGCGCGCAGTATATGTCGCTCTGGTGAACCCCAGAAAATATTCAGAATCATTTTCAGTATACCTAACGATCGTGGAAAATTTCAGAATTCTACTCCAATCATTATGGAGGATACGGGTGTGTTTTCATGAAAAGTGGGACAAATTCGTATTTTTCAGGACTGAAAATTTTTCTGCGAAAATATTGATTGGTAGTGGAGTTGGTGTCCTGATCACGAATCTGTTAAAATGTTGAGCCTATCTTGCCCCCTATATAATTTTTCGTAACAATCGGTATATCCATCGCCACTGGCGCGCAGTGTATGTCACTCTGGTCAACTTTAGGGGAGATTTGGACTCATCTCCGGTATATCTACCGATCATGGAAATCACAGAATTATATTCCTATAATCACGAAAGATACGGGGGAGTTTCCACGAGAAGGGAGATAAATTCGGATTTTTCAGAACTGAAAATTTTACTATGAAAATATGGATTGGTAATGAGGTTGGGGTCCTGATCACGAATCCATGGGAATTTTGAACCTATCTCGTCCCCTAATATTATTTTTCGCAAAAGTCACCCCAGAAGAGATTTAGACTCATCCCTGGTATATCTAACGATCGTGAAAATTACTACAGAATTCTACTTCAATAATTACGGAAGATACATGGGAAGTGAGACGAATTCGGATTTTTCAGCAAAAATATGGATTGGTAATGAGATTGATGTCCTGATTACGAATCTGTAAGAATTTTGAGCCTATCTTGCCCCCTAATATCATTTTTCGCACAAATCGGTATATCCATCGCTTCGGCGCGCAGTGTATGTCACTCGGGTTAACTCTAGGAGAGATTCAGACTCATCTTTGGTATATCTAACGATCGCGAAAATTACACAATTCCACTCCAATAATTACAAAGGATACGGGGATGTGTCCATGAGAAGTAAGACACACTGTAGAGTGGAGTTCTTTTTGAAATATGAAGAGATACTTTCCAGAGGTCATCAATGAGTAGGAGAAATGTAGAGGCCAGATTTATCACTTTATTAATTCCTGTGGAACTTACAAAGTTATAGGATAACTCAAATAGGATTATGCAGAACTGATTCTTAGCATTTGTAGGTACAGAAATAATAATAAAAGTAATATAAAATCGTGCATACAAAACATTTGAAACTGTCATAATACATACTATATAATATATAATGAAAGACGAAACATATGAACTTCATTCAAATCAATTAAATAAAAGTGTGCGGTCGGAGGCCCCCGTGAATATGTAGTGGCCGACACTAGATCTCTGACCTGCAATATATTTTTATAATGAATGTTCCTCATTCTTCCATTCTGCCTGATTCATTTCTAACACTCGTCTATACGGATAAGCATATACAATAACATACAAACACATGAGTATATAGAATACTTCTGATCGGGATCAAATTAAAACGATCACGCGCCATCTGAATATTCTTTGTATCTGTGTATGTACTTGAAAGCCTCAAATATTTTTTTATCAATCTTGGTTACTTGAAATGATTCTTTCCTAATAAATCACTACATTTGTTGCAGTAGTGACGACAAACACATTTTTATAGGACCTCGTTCATTTCTCCAACAATGGTGACCAAGCTTATTTCTATTAATATGTCGGCTTCTGGAAAATGTAACTTTGAAGTAGATTGCACCCAAAATGAGTGGCAGAAACTCACCACTTCAGATGCCTGAGAGTTGCAATAGGTCTCATGCATTAGAAAGTGGCAAACACGTCGTGCCATCATAACCTGCCACTTCAAAGTTGTCCATGAGTGGGTTTCGTGGTTTAACGGTGAATATTTTATCAATTGGAAAATGAGTATCAAAATCACTCCCATAAAAAAGAAAAAAAGCAGTGTTTTATGTGATGCGAACTGTGGCAATCACTTAGGGAGACTCCAAGAACGTGGCAACCATCACCACATATCACAATCAAGTACCTGCCACATTTAAGGTTTGATGGAAGTTACTTGAACGTCACCGAAACTATCATACTCTACTGGAAGTGATTGTGACGTCTTAGTGACATTCAAGTGGTACAGGATGATTACCGCAACGGTTATTTTCCACTTTCAAGTTTTAAAGTCTTCAAGGTGATTCTGTTTGGTGGTCATGAAGTTTCAGGCAACTTAATTGACAATAACAGGTTATAGAACTGTGGAGTAATAATAATAATAATAATGTTTATTTGTACAATACAGAAAAATTATTACATAAATAATCGGACAAATAAACAAAAGGAAACCGCAAAGCCTAATTGGCTGTCTGCGGATAGTGTATACAATGAAGAAAAGTGTTTTACATTATCATAATATTATTTCAAAACACATCAAGAATGTTCAGCACAAATTCGCGAAATCGCAAAGCCAAGGGGCTGTCTGCGTAGGATTTTTGCGAACTGTGCAGAACATCATTCAAGAATTGGCAACAAGTTTGGTGTAGTACATTATGGTTTTCTCAACTAACAGTAAGTGTATGCCTATCAGTACAAAAATTAACAAAGCCTGGAGGCTGTTCGCTGAAAAAATTGTTACGAGTACGGATTCCACTTAGAGTAAGTATGAACATCAAGTTCTATATTCATTTTCAATACCAATAAAGACGTGATCAATA
Source organism: Gonioctena quinquepunctata (assembly GCA_018342105.1). NCBI lineage: Eukaryota > Metazoa > Arthropoda > Insecta > Coleoptera > Chrysomelidae > Gonioctena > Gonioctena quinquepunctata. Next base: position 202,422 of record JAFIRS010002479.1, on the reverse strand, counting down.
AACATAAGCAGAAAGTCAAATATGAAATTTTAAGTGCTACTCTATACGTTCAGTTTATTCTCTATTATATGGTGTATTTTTCTTCTGTCTTCTATCAAAATAAATTGCTTAAGCTTCGATTTGAATAAATTATAATTAACTATACTTTTCAAGTGCTGGGGAAGGTAATTGATTACTCTAGGGGCAAGAAAGGTGTAACATTTTTGACCAACAGTTTTCATTGAAGTTGATAGAACACATTTTTTTTTGGTTTTATTTCTAGTCTCATGAAAATGGGAAACAAGCAAGAACTTATTCTTGTTTTTTTGACAATACAATGTTATTTTATTAAAATAAATCTGACGTGAGTCAAGTATTCTGCTTTCTCCATAGAAAGCATCACTTGAAAAGTTACGGTCCTTTTTCAAAATAATTTTCAGATTTTTTTTTGCTGTATATTGATCCTTTTCAGATTTGATGGAGCGAGTCCTCCCCATCCTAATATACCATAACTTATCCTAGAGTCAACAAGGGCAAAATAGACCATTTTCATTTGCGGCACTTTCATTACTTTAGTAAGACATTTGAATTTATGGCCAGACATGGTAATTAAGTGACTACAACCATGAAAATATAAAATGAAGTTATTATTACTGTATAGTGGTAGATTTGGTGGTGATTTCGTAATACCCACCAAGTCGAAGTTGCAGTATCACTTTCAGTCACTATGATACTCCTGGGGTTTTTAGGGATCTTAGATTCATTCCTAGAATGGATAGTTCATACTGTGTTATAATTGGCATGTACAGTTCTCAACATCTATTTCGTTGGCAGATTTGATTGGGCTGATTATAACAATTTTCCATAGGATCGGTAACATATTCTGCCCTTTTATTGATTTAGAAATATGAGTCAAAAGATGCCTCAACTAATCAGTGTAAGCTCTAAAAATGTAGGGGGGAATTCTATCCGATCCTAGTTTTTTTTTTGTTTTAATTTCTTCACAGCTTTCTTGATATCAAATTCAGTTATACAGTCGTTTCTTTAAAGGAATGCTGTTCTCGATTCTATCTATTTCAAAGTTAAAATCATATCCTCCAATAATTCACAGCACCGTTTTTTGATATATGTTCTCCATTATGAGTAGTAGTCCTGTTATCAGAACTATCATTACTTCTACTATTTACGTGATTCCAGACTCATATAAACAATCAGATCTCGTCCAACCAAATCTAAATTGTTGTCGTCTTTCTGGACTCCTTATATCTCTTGTTATGAAAGTCCGATAATAATGCCAATCTCCTGAGTCCTAAGTCTATCTTTTCCTCTCAAAAAATCTCAGATTTCTCTCATTATCCATACTGAAAAACTTTCAGAACCTTCACACATAACGAATTTAGGCACACAATAATTTACTATATCATTCCATATTATGTGGAATTCACCAAGTGTTAGGTTCGCATCTGATTTTTCTGATGAAACTTTTCACCAGTTCGCGTCTCTAATACTGTCAATAGGTTTGGGGAAGTCTGCTTTCCAATAATTATTTTTTCCCTCTTTGAATTTTTTTTTCATTTTTAATCAGACTTCATCTTTAGGGTGATATCCAAAGAAATATTGTATACTCTTTTTTTATTAAAATGGAGGTAATTATGTTTTGCAGGATACCCAAAACATGAAGATATCCTGAGTTTTCAGTTTCATAATTAATAAGACTCTGATAAAACTCTAGAGTCATTATGATGTGAAATCATGTTTACATTTGTTGTGAAAAGAGAAGCTACCCGCCAAACTCCAGATCACCAGGTTCATCCAAAAGAGTACACAGCTACACTGTACGACCTTTATTTTCAACAATTCTCGAGTAAAACCAATAAAAATTACTTGAAAAAATTTACAAATGACAACTTGTTAATAATAGTTCATGAACGAGTTCCAAAAACGGAAAGTTGTAATATACAGAGTATGTTAACGACAATATTTTCGTATAAGTTGAAACAGCCTGGAAAGCAGCGGCAGAAAGCCTCAGTGGGCCCCTGATCCATCTATGGAATTTTGGAAGCAGGTACTAATGCATCTCAGTTTCACTATTTATATCTCAATAAAAAAAATCTCGCACGGAATAATTTATATAAACGTTTTGTCGAAGATCGGTGAATTTTCCAGAAAACAAAAATAGTGAGTTGAAATATGGGCAGATGTAAACTCGGCCTCTTAAGGATTTATAATCTTCTCGATTGAAAGACGCCCCAAAATACAGTATGTAATCTCGGCCTATCGTAAAACTGATGATACCAAACTTCAGTTCTAAGAACTCTACGGGTCTACCATGTAACCTATGTTTGTAAACTAACCTACTACTGAGAATCAGAATCAGTTTTTCAACATTAAAATGTCACACTTTGGCAAGGAAATAAAAACACGTTTTGAAGGTTATATTACTTATATTCCAAAAAGGCATACATTAACGGTATATACGTAGACAGAATATATACAAATCATAGATCATAAAGTTATTGACAAATTGATAATATACAATTCCACTTAACAATAACACATATTAAAATAAAAATAAGTAACATTCACACGAAAATTCATATACTATATCAAATTATTATTTAGAACTTATTTATTGTTATAATGTGAAGCAAGTTTTAAAAAATGCAGCGTAGTTATTTTCTTAGCGTTGTAGTCATTAATAATACGGTCTAAATACTCCTCTTTTTTCTTGTGTCCGAATTTGGTACATATGGCTTGTCCACCCTTTGGAGTTTTACATATATTTCACATTGATAATTTGATAAAAAGTCAACAAAAACAAATATCGAAGGATGAGGCGTTTTTCAAATGTGAATGGGATGATTCACAGGAATTAGTGCTTCTATCGGCCCTTGACGTTCTAGACGCCCATAAACCAGAAGGATAGATTGCACAATCCGCCACATAATTGTCCACTCAATAGTCCGCTAACGTTTGAATTTTTATTTCTTGAGGCTGAATTGCAGCTAACGAAAAAGCAAATGTGTCCCCTATTTCCTCAGGGTCAACAAACATAAGTCCAAAACAGTATCCTAACCATTTTCCTCCTTCTGTTCCATTTTTGTATTCTTTGGCAAGACCAACTTCTTGAATCTGACGCCACCAAGATTGTGATAGATGAAATCTACATCCTATTAGTTTGACTTGCGGCCAGATAGTACAAGCTGCATTAAGGATAGCCTTTTCGAAATCGACGACGATTTCCTTGGGGAAAAAGAGAACGAAAAGTCGCTGCAGCACTTCTTCACGTGTTCAAAGCATTCTACACACGTTTCAGTACATTTGTTTGGCAGCACACAAAACACAAGCGGTATATAATGTCTATTTAGGCAGCCGTGAATAGCAAACAGTTGCAGAATAAATTCAGTGCAGTAGTCAAATGTACCATCTACGTAGATTTTGCAACATTTCACAGATTCTCCAAATTCGTAACGAAACTGAATACTAGTATGTGAGAATCTTCATCATTCACCAACAAGAACTCCTCACCTCGGTTTGTGCAATAATTTGTTTTTGTCTTTAGTGCATTATAAACTTCACTTCGAAATTTAGGAAGCACAAGAAGTAACTTTCTTATAGCGTTGTATATATTGCGTTTTATGTAGGTTGGATCCTTTGTCTGAAGAACTGTTGTATCTTCATGAACTATAACTGAATGTAAAATTTTAGGCCGACTGCTGATATCGTCAACGGCTTTTCTTTTCGCTGAGCTTGTAATGATATTTCGTAGAATATCTTTAACGTTGCAGGCACCATGATTGAGAGTAAAATTTGATATCGAGATGGTAGAATCACTGCCCACGGTGTAAACACTAGCAGAACACTTTGGCTGTTTGCACCTCCACTTCTTCTCGCCCGTTTTCAACTCTTCTTTAAAATTGTATTTGTAGTTGTTTATTAATAAAAGAACATTACCACGTTGACTTTTCATGACTGATACTTGTATATCCATAATCGGTTACACGCAAACGACTGAGATTCACTGGACAAATCTGAGATGCTACTGTTTATCGATCACCCTCGACACTTATATTTGTATCCAGGGTGCGAAACTTGTTAATTATAAGGGAGATGAGTGGGTATTTCCAAATTATAAATATATTCCCTGAAATCTACGTATATCACCTGGCAAGGGTTCCTCAAATAAAGTGTCATGATAATTGATGCATCCGAGTTTACATACCTGAAATCAGGTACAAAATTTTGGCCGACCGAGATTACATACTCATTAGTGAGCATCACCTGATAATCGGCCCAGTTCACAATCGCCCTGAAATGTGTACCATAAAAAGTAAATAGAAAAATCGAATTTAAACGGTTTTCTTCACATAAAGGATTCAATATAAAATTGAACCAGAGAAAGGTAGATCTCAGGTGAAAAACAACTACTTTCCTGGCAAATACCACGCAGAACGTTGAATGATATTCACCTTTGGACTTTTGGCTGGTTGACTACTCCGTACTGATGAGGGCCAAGAAGCCTGAAACCGGTATGCGGATTGTTAGGTGAACACGACTTAAATTAAACATAATCGAGCTTATCAGAAAGAAACATTTGCATTCAATGTCCATTGATATTTTATGGAAGTATGCATGGATTTTCAGGTGAATATCATTCAACGTTCTGCGTGGTATTTGCCAGGAAAGTAGTTGTTTTTCACCTGAGATCTACCTTTTTCTGGTTCAATTTTATATTGAATCCTTTATGTGAAGAAAACCGTTTAAATTCGATTTTCTATTCATTCCACTTCACATGGCACTTATCTCTCACTATATGCTAGACGGGCTTGCCACTCCTACTGAGAAGGAATCTTTTATTTAGAAACCTATCGAGGTGGGAGATTTTCGGAGTGTTTCTTTCTGTCACTAGGTACCGCCAGTTAAAGTTTATCTTTTCCGGCGTACCTATAGGTGTTACAAGATCGATGATGGTTTGTTTACGTTGTGTCTCACTTCAGCCAGAGTTCTTTGGACTTTTGGCTGGTTGACTACTCCGTACTGATGAGGGCCAAGAAGCCTGAAACCGGTATGCGGATTGTTAGGTGAACACGACTTAAATTAAACATAATCGAGCTTATCAGAAAGAAACATTTGCATTCAATGTCCATTGATATTTTATGGAAGTATGCATGGATTTTCAGGTGAATATCATTCAACGTTCTGCGTGGTATTTGCCAGGAAAGTAGTTGTTTTTCACCTGAGATCTACCTTTCTCTGGTTCAATTTTATATTGAATCCTTTATGTGAAGAAAACCGTTTAAATTCGATTTTTCTATTCATTCCACTTCACATGGCACTTATCTCTCACTATATGCTAGACGGGCTTGCCACTCTACTGAGAAGGAATCTTTTATTTAGAAACCTATCGAGGTGGGAGATTTTCGGAGTGTTTCTTTCTGTCACTAGGTACCGCCAGTTAAAGTTTATCTTTTCCGGCGTACCTATAGGTGTTACAAGATCGATGATGGTTTGTTTACGTTGTGTCTCACTTCAGCCAGAGTTCTTTGGACTTTTGGCTGGTTGACTACTCCGTACTGATGAGGGCCAAGAAGCCTGAAACCGGTATGCGGATTGTTAGGTGAACACGACTTAAATTAAACATAATCGAGCTTATCAGAAAGAAACATTTGCATTCAATGTCCATTGATATTTTATGGAAGTATGCATGGATTTTCAGGTGAATATCATTCAACGTTCTGCGTGGTATTTGCCAGGAAAGTAGTTGTTTTCACCTGAGATCTACCTTCTCTGGTTCAATTTTATATTGAATCCTTTATGTGAAGAAACCGTTTAAATTCGATTTTTCTATTCATTCCACTTCACATGGCACTTATCTCTCACTATATGCTAGACGGGCTTGCCACTCCTACTGAGAAGGAATCTTTTATTTAGAAACCTATCGAGGTGGGAGATTTTCGGAGTGTTTCTTTCTGTCACTAGGTACCGCCAGTTAAAGCTTATCTTTTCCGGCGTACCTATAGGTGTTACAAGATCGATGATGGTTTGTTTACGTTGTGTCTCACTTCAGCCAGAGTTCTTTGGACTTTTGGCTGGTTGACTACTCCGTACTGATGAGGGCCAAGAAGCCTGAAACCGGTATGCGGATTGTTAGGTGAACACGACTTAAATTAAACATAATCGAGCTTATCAGAAAGAAACATTTGCATTCAATGTCCATTGATATTTTATGGAAGTATGCATGGATTTTCAGGTGAATATCATTCAACGTTCAACGTTCTGCGTGGTATTTGCCAGGAAAGTAGTTGTTTTTCACCTGAGATCTACCTTTCTCTGGTTCAATTTTATATTGAATCCTTTATGTGAAGAAAACCGTTTAAATTCGATTTTTCTATTCATTCCACTTCACATGGCACTTATCTCTCATAAAAAGTAAACTTCAAATTTTTGTCTATTCTAAGAGTTATACTTAAGCTCTTCTGCATTTTCTGCAGTAGGTAACTTCGTTATCTGCTCCGCCATTCACCTCACTTTCTCTTTCTGTTTTGCATTGATGGCGATGATGAAAATACCCGTTCGGACATATTCATAAACATGTTAATTAATCTTTTTTTACGAAATAAAATATTTTTTTTGCTTTCGTTCCTCTCAAAAATACATGTTTTCAATGAGTTGCGACGAAATCTCCGTGATCTAACCCCAGTCAAATGAAAAAATCCAGCGTCGAATAGCATAACTCAGATGTGGGTATGGCACGTATGGTATGAGACGAGTTTGCTTAGGACTTCTAATATATGATAGCTGGGATTTAGTAACTGTCACTGGCATGGACGTGAAGTGGATGAAATGACGGAGTTGGGACATCGTCCAACCCGTGCCATGGAAAGAATGATAATTCCGTTGAGAGACGTGGGATTATTGCCAGACATATCCCATACACTTGATGATCGATCGAGGATACTTTCAGGTTGTCGTTCGTCCTTTTTCGGAGGCTGGGTTTTTTTATTCTTCAATTTGGGAAAATAATGGATTGGTATATGTTGACACCACAAATAATTTCGAAATCATCTAGGGGCTGCATTTTCCAAAATAATTGCAACAACGAGTTGTTATTCATTCAGATCGAATACAGGTTCTTGTCTCAATCGTTATCTCAACTATGGAAAAGTTTGATACATACATACATTTATTCAACGAAGATACATAAAATGTTATGTTTGTAGCATGTCAAGTTCACAGGGTTACAGTTATACATGTGATATATTGAAACATTTGAAACGGTCATTGTAGAATTATAATAAAAAGAAGTAGAAGGTAAAAATTTAGGTGAAAATCAACTAGTATGGCTATAGACGTAATGCCAATTTTACAGTTTTCTTTCCAGAGAATGATCTACGGCATATCCTTGTTTTCTCAAGATTCCTTCTGTGTTGATGAACAATTAGATTTTGTCTGCCTAAATCTGTTCGAATATTTGTATAATTGTTTTTTATGGAGACTGTGTTGGATTTGAAGGAAAATTTGGAATTTGTGCTTCTCCATTTTGTATGAAAAATAAAATTTTTAATTCAAGGAAATTCTTCCAGATCTGGAATTGATTTATTTTGTTGCTTATTGAAGTTTTCTACCAAAGCGAATGTCTTACATTTGGAATTTCCCACAAATACAACGTAAATTTCTTTCAAATCCAAAGCCATACCTCAGATTCAAGAATGAATCATAAAATACTTGCTGCTACTGAAGTCCGCTGGAATGGTTTCTTAGCCGTGAAACCGAGGTATGACTTCATGTGGCTATTTCTAAATAGCAAACAGAAGACATTCACTTCTACTGTTCAATCTTCGTTGAAAAAAATTCAACAAATAATAATTATTTGAATTAATCTAAGCAAGTATTCTGAATTTTTGTTTAATATTGGTTCTCCAGACTTTCTAGATGGTCGAGTTTACAAGCTTTCTTTTTTATATATAATATTTCAAACTCGTTAACAAAATCCGCTATGTGGCCCATTAAATAATAAATGATTAGTATTGAACACTTTCATTGGTTGTTGTACAAATTCGAAGAAGATTTGCTTGAGCCATAAATTTCATGTGAATGATACTTTCGACTACTGCACAAACATTTTTTTGCAGTTGTTCACCATGCATGGTTGCTTCTGCCCAGACACACACCACACCACTGTTCTAGTAATTGATTATTCAATTATCTATGCCCCAATCCCGATAAAGTATAATCTGTAGTGGTTTACGGTAATTTATGCTATAACCGGTCAGCGAAATTATCGACTGGTTTTTCGCGGGAATAGTTTTTACTCTATTTGGTTCACTATATACTTCATACGGAGAATATTTATTTATTTTTCCGGTTTCCTCCATAATTCAACATTATAATATGTACGACTTTGAACGAACCCTACATTTTGAGTCGATGATGAATTATTCAACTTTATATCTATGTTGGTATGTTATGGTCTTAGCGGAAATTCACATACCTGGATATTCTCGTTTCTCAGTAACAGAAACCAATGCGTCTCATTGAGATTTGATCAAGGTGGTGTGGTTTCGTTTCTCACATCAGAAACGAAACTGGTCCGGACTGGTGTGCCTCAGAGATCTATATTGGGGCCGGCTCTGTTTCTCTTATACATAACAATATTGATAGGGACATATCATACTCTGATTACTTCAACAGACAGGATCTATTCTTTAATGCTGAAAAAACTCAAGTTATTCGTTTTCATAACTATCAGAATAAAACCGGAGCCCTTCAACTGAAGGTTAATAATTCTACCTCACAAAGCTCTCATAATGCAGTTAAATTCTTGGGTATGCAAATGGATAAATATCTGAACTGGATTCCACACTGTGAATAAAAAACAACTCATCAAGTTGAGTCTAGGCTGCGTTATGGTGTTTGCTTGGGGGGCAACTCAACAATGAGCAGAAACGTCTTCATTGAACAGAAGGCTATTTTACGTTGTATATTTACTACCCTCAAACGAAGCTCATGTAGAACCCTTTTTATAAGTCAGTTCAGTTTATGTATTCACCAATGACACCGACTTCATTCTGAACAGTGATATTCATGATAAGAATACTCGTCAGAAACGGATGATACATGTCAAAATTGCTGAATATAAGATTACTCAAAATGCTCCTAAATGCATTGGACCTAAAATTTTCAATCACCTTCCAGTAATGATAAAGAGATTTGAAAATGCAACGATTTTTAAAAAACATCTGAAGTCGTTTTTGTTGATCAATTGTTTTTATACACTCGATGAGTTTTTATCTAGTCCTCTGTTATCCTCTCCACTGTGTTTGTGCAATATTGTTGTGTAAATCTGTTTGCTTGCTTTTTAGTACTAGTTGTAAGTTAGATATGAGTACTGACTATTCCTATACAAAACGAATTTTTTTGTCATTTTGAGGAGAATAAAGGATTTGATTCGATTTCATATATATATATATATATATATATATATATATATATATATACATATATATATATATATATATATATATATACGTGGCTTGTGGCTCAGTGGCAACAGCGTTGATCTTGTGTCGACTGTTTCCACCCGGCTCGGGTTCGAATCCCGCAGCTGGTGAAAAATTTTTTCAAGGTCCCAAGTGTGGTTTCGGATCCCACTATAAAAGGTAACGTCCCCGTGAGTTTAACTCGTACAAGTTTTCATTAACTTCTGAGGGTTGTTCAAACAACTAAGAAAGCGGTAAAAAAACAAAAATATATATATACGTGTTTATATTTGTTATGTTGTATTTAGGGGGGTTCAGGTAGTTGGGGTATCATGTGTCCATGGCTAGTCGACAGAAATTCCTCAATTGTGTGAAAACAGTGTGATAGTAAATGGTTCTTTACACATTCCTTGAAATGGCTGGAATTTATTGATTCAACAGCTGTTGGTAATTTGTTGAAGACTCAGACATTTACAGAGTTTAGCTCGGTGACAGTCAGTCTGAATTTGGGTGATCTGAGTTTCTTCGATGATCTCGTAGCGTGGTTGTGGATATCAGCATTTGTTGAGAGTAATGCTATATTGGAGAAAGTCTCCAGTATAGTTTGATATATAAAGACACAGGGGATTGGTAAGATTCTGAATTCCCTAAATGGTGGCTGACAGTGAGCATGGCAGGTTGCACCCTCAATAATTCTCAACGCGTTTTTTATGGAGCCTAAATACTCTAGTCGCAGTCCCAGAACTAGAAATCCAGCCAAAATAAACAAAAAACTGGTGGTAGGTTTACAATCATTTGCATAGAGCTGAAAATTGGTACAGATATTAGGTAACCATTACTAATAAAATATAAAAATCCTGACTGATCCTACGTCTGCTAAAAAAAATATTCAAGGTCGAAGGTCACAAGCATCGGTTTTCTGCATTTTTCTCGTGAACGGTCAATGTTATCATACAAATGAACTTGACAAAAGTTGTAGAACATGCAATCGTCTGGCTACTTTTTTTCCCTACGAGTCACCATTCCTGAGATATCACCATTTCAAACATCGAAAATACTAATATGCACGCCTACACAACCTATATACATCTCGAACGTTCAATATGAGTGAAAATATCGGTTTGAGTAACCTATACATACAAATTATACAATTCTGAATGAATATACACTCGAAAGAATCTCGTAAAACAATATTAAATTAAAACTCGTTGATAAAGTACTCCCTCGTTTAACCATGAGTAGCACCATAAAAGTTCATGAAGAGAAGGTACCTATGACCCTGTATTATTATTTCTACGCATGAGATTTTCTAAAACATTTGAGGATGAAGTTGAAAAATTCTTCGAGTATGAATTAGCCCCCTACCCATTATAATTTATTATCAAAATACTATAGCTGGTTCAACAAACGTTAACAAAACAGCATGGAGAGTTATTTCAGAATTGAGTAACAAAAAAGTTGAGTCACACCATAACATTGATATTAGTAAAGATGGAATAATATATGAAAATGCACATGGAGTATCTAATTTGTTCAACACTCATTTTATAAATGTCCCAAAAGAAATCATCAACAAAATTGAGAGAAGTCAAATGAAAAAATACAAAAATTGATCTGAATAACCCTTCTATTTTTCTCAATCCTTCTGCTGCTATAGAACTGACAATAATACTGGAAACAAAACTCATAAATAAACACTCGGCGGGAAATGATATTATTTCTATTGAAAAAATGTCTAAATAGCATTATTGAACCCATGACCTTCTTAGTGAATTTATATTTTTCAACAGGCGACTTCCCCGATACCCTTAAAACAGGGAAAATCATTTCCATTCATGGAAAGGGTCTTGTTAACTTGATGGATAATTATCGGCCAATAACAATTGCGCCAAGTTTCTCAAATATCTTCAAATATTCATTTTTAGATCGCCTCTTGCATTTCTTGAAGAGGTTTGATATTTTGAGCAGAAATCAGCATGGATTCAGAATTGACCGTTCAACAAATACAGCTGCAATTTCATTCTACGAAAAAGCTGTATAATATTTTGAAACAGGAGAATGCCCTGCAGGGATCTTCTGCGATCTCAGGAAGACATTCGACTGTGTTAACCACAACATTCTTTTATCCAAATTGTACAACTACGGAGTTAGAGGTTCAGCTATTGGTTGGATTTCTTCCTTCATAGTTAACCGACTGCAATACGTGAGCATACCAGTACTCATTTCTGTAGCAGTCACACAAACCAAATCTGAATCTGAATTGGTCAACATAGGAGTCCCGCAAGGGTCAATACTGGTGCCAGTTTTTTTTCTGTTGTACACCAACGATCTTCATAAGCACTCAACAGAGATGCATATAGAAATGTTTGCTGATGATTCCTCTTTGATAGTATCGGATAAGGACGAAATGAAAACACAACATATAAGTGAACAAGTCTTGATCTCTGTATATGAATGGTGTAACTGAATTTTTTATATCTGAATGCCTCTAAAACACAAATAGTGGAATTCCATAACTGGCAAAAAGACTGTCTAGCAATAACTATATGTGCCAATTGATAATTAACTTGTATGTGTGTGGTAAAATATAAATTGAGTAGACTCTAAAGAATATTATATAAACTAAATCATAAGAAATATAACATACATATGAGCACAAAACTGAACTTACTAGAATAATATTAATGCATCTATAAAAAACACCAATGTTCTATTAAAATTCGACACCTTATATTGATGAATAACACATATTTAAAAATAAAGTCACACAAGTATACAATTATTCAAATATCAAATGACGCAAATGTAAATTTACACATATATAATTATAAAGCCAAATATATATATATATATATATATATATATATATATATATATATATATTAATATATATCTAGTAAAATCATTCAAATGTAAAAGTTCACAAAAATAAAATCACACAATTATAGAATAAAAACTCGATTAGTTTGTTTAAAATTGATAGAAAGAAAAATGTTTTTTTTTTTAGGAATTATACAATTCGGGTAATATGATTCATGATGGATCTGTTGTAGTAGCCTAATTTTTCGGGTCAAAGATTTCACTAATATTTCTACGAGCCTTACATGATATGAATCTATGGATAACTTTTTTCAATCGAGGAAGTAAATGGGTATTTTCTATATTTTCTAGAAAGGAGTTGAACCCTGTTAAACCTAGAAAACGATAAGATCTCTGCCCTATAGTTTTGAGTGCTAATGGAATAGTATAATTATTTTTGTGGCGTGTGATATAGTTATGGCTTGGTCTATTGAGTTTTTCTAAATCTTTATATTGATTCAAGTCAAGTCAAATATACCGGATTCTTCATATGATTTGTCACTACTATATCGAAAAGGCTTATTCAATATTAGTCTTATAATTTTTTTTCCAATAACGTCTAATGGACGCAAGTAAGTTTTTGATACTCCACCCCACCCTATTTGGCAGTATGTTAGGTGACTTTGTGTGTAAATTTTTTTTTTGTTCTTGGTTTAGCCTGTCTTTGAGCTGACGGAACTTGGACGGAGCTGTACTTTGCAGTGTAATGAATTTGAAATTTGGTAAAGAAGATTTGTAGTTACAGAATGGTAGATAGTAGGTTTTTTTAAGTTTAAGGAGAGCTGTTTGTAGTCGAACCAATCTTTAATGAATTCCAGGTCCCTCTCAGTTTCTTCTTTGACTTCCAACCATGTCTCCCCAGGATAAAAAACAGCAGTATCGTCTGCAAAACTAATTATTCTGCCACTAGCCCCTATTGAGAATAATTCGTTGACGTATATGCAGAATAGTATTGGTCCTAGAACCAATGAAACCAAATTCCTGGGTCTGGTCATTGATGAAAATATCAACTGGAAAAATCATTTTATATGCCTGAACAAGAGATTGAATTCTTTATGTTATTTGTTCAGGAATCTCAAAAAAGTCTTGGAGGAGCCCCAGCTACTATCCTTGATCCACTCTCAGGTAGCGTCCCGAATTAGGTATGGTATATGTTTGTGGGGAAACTCCACTTCTGCTAATGACGTGTTTACTGTATGAAAAAGAATGATAAGAATAGTGGCAGGCGTTTCTTCAACCTACTCTTGTAGGGGATTGTTTGTCAAACTTAATGTTAATACATAACTTAATTACACTTTTTTCTATGTACATCTATGAAATATGCACTTCTATTTTCATGAACAAAACTAAGTTTACTTTGAATAAAAACTTGCATAATGTGAATACACGACAAAAGAATAATTTCCACATTTCATTTAATAAATATAGAGTTTTGCAAAACTCACTTGCCTATTTGGGTTTGACCTCTATAACAGATTGCCGCATGAAATAAAAAATATTAATGATAGTAGAAAGTTCATAGCAGCGCTGAAAAAATTCCTAATTGAAAATTGTTTTTATTCATGGACGAATATTTTAACATGTAGTGACTATGTCGTTCTGTTCCGTTTGGCTTAATGTTTCTCTCTGTGTGACTATTCCTTTGCATATATACTTGTGTCTTACTGGAAAATGAATATTATTATTAATATTATTATTATACTCTTCGATGCAATTGGAATGCGTAAAACTCAGAAATCAGCCATCTACAATTGCTTTCAATTAGTGAACATTGAAATTGACAAATGCTTCTTACATCATCCATGGAAGATATCTATTACACCGCGTTGTGTGTGATCGAGAAGAAATATTTTACGTTATTTTTGGAAAATACGTGCAGTATGTACATAGACATTTTGTTGACTATAGTATTTGATGGTTATACTGATTATGAGAAACACATCGAAGTTGCAGAACAAACTAGAAAAACTGATGTCGTTTTTGACAAATGATGACAGTTCCAACAAACCATCAACAATTTCTCGCAAATACGCATAACAAGTCCCGCCTCATTTCAATGTTATGTGAAAAATTCACAATGCGAACATTTTAGTGAAACAAGCTGATGATGACGTTGATGTTCTCATTATTGAAACAGCAATAGAACAATTCAGTACAACAAATACAACTATCGTTGTTGGTGAAGATGGATTTGTAGATACTACTGACTGCACCAATGCCAATTCATTGTTAATTTTTTGACACCTGGGAAGGCCCAACAACAAACAAATATATGTTAATCGAAAAGTTTATCTGCTTATCCAAAATGTCAAAATCGTATCTTATTTTTACGTGCAATAACTGGCTGCGATACTACAACAGCAATTTCCAAAAGGGGTAAAACAAAGGTATTCAAATTGTTTAAAAAACATAATTTTCCGGTGACCATTAACGAGTCTGTTATATCTAGATGAAATTGATCATTAATTCCTCTTTTAATAAAAATTGTGATATATGCAACTAAACTTACACCGAAATCGACCATTAAAAACCCGTAAATGGTCGATTTGGTCCATTGAAGTATAATTGTGGTATAGGCAACTAAACATACACAAATGTCAAATCATATTACCTTCGCGCTGTCAAATTTATGTATTTTAAAATTCAAATATTGTAAATTTCTTCCTAGTTGAAGGAAATGGATATCGAAAACCCCCGCACCATCCTTATGGAAAATGGCTTTCGGTTAAATTTCCTGAATTTTTGGTATTTTGAATTTTTCGGCAAATGTCCATGGGCATTAAATAATCCCCCACTAGTTTTCGAGATACAGGGTGTGAAAGATGAAAAGTGAAGCTTTCTGCTCAGAATTTTTACAATTCCGATAATTGACAAAACGCCTATTTATTCTGGGAATACAATGCCTCAATGATGTACAATGTCACGTTGAACTCGTTTCCATTATACTCTTTCGTTTAGTGCTTGGGGTAGGGGAGAGCATATATATATATATATATATATATATATATATATGCTCTCCCCTACCCCAACTAAAAAACGAGTGGTTAACGTACCCCTATTTTCGAACCACCCTATATAAAAAAATAAAAATAATGTCAATTAACTTCGATCCAGATTGAGGGAGTTTATTCAGGCTAAATTGAGTCTTCAATTGCCATCAGAGAACTCACACTGGTTGGTTTAAAACTAATCGAATTGGATATTTTTTTGTTCAGCCTGTTATAGAGCACAAAACGAAAAAGTATGATGGAAACGAGATCAACGTGACATTGTACATCTTTGAGGCATGGTATTCCCAGAATAAATAGGCGTTTTGTCAATTATCGGAATTGTAAAAAAATCTAAGCAGAAAGCTTCACTTTTCATCTGCCACACCCTGTATCTCGAAAACTAGTCGGTGGATTTTTCAGTGCCCATTGACACTTTTGCCGAAAAAGTCAAAATCTATAACATACCGAAAATTCAGGAAATTTAAGCGAAAGCCATTTTCCATAAGGATGGTGCGGGGTCGTTTCACGTTATCCCCAGGAACGAGGTCGACGGAATTGTTTTATAATCAACTCGTATTTGTTTTGACTCATATTAATATTCAGTGTTTATCTAACAAACTTCAACAGTTGGAAATGTTTTTATTGGAGAATAAATTTCATGTACTTTGTTTATCAGAGCATTGGCAAACAGAATCTAATTTGAAATCTCTTAACGTACCTAGGTTTTCCCTCGCTTCTTGTTTCTGCAGGAGAGAAACCAGGCATGGCGGTGTAGCTATATTTCTGAGAGTCAGATTAAACTTTGAAGTACTCAATATGGACAATTATGACAATGAAACTGACTCTGAATTTTGTGCAGTTGAATTACTAAACAAAAAAATTATAATCATTACACTGTACAGACCACCTCTGGAAAACAAAGACATATTTCTCTCTCACCTAGATCATCTGTTGCACGACTTGTCATCAACTGACAAAAAAGTCGTTATTCTGGGTGACTCCAACATAAATTTCAAGAATAATAACAGAGACTTACAAGAGTTACGTAGTCTTTTGAATTCTTTTGGGATGGCAATAACTATTACTGAACCTACCAGAATCACGTCTCACTCCTCAAACTGTATTGACAATGTTCTTACAAATATAGATCCACAATTATATGAATCTGGTGACTCATAACTGCGGTGACTCATGTGTCAGATTTCATTCATGTATTTTTATCTTTACTTCAAGGAATCTCTATTTTATTTTATTTCATCACTTAGAGAAATTCTGCGATTTCAATTATGTTGTACCTAATTATGTTGTACTTTCATATGACTTATGCTATATACTGTAGTGTCTGTTGCATCAATAAATTACTTACTCACTATATTAAAATGGCGATTGATGATCTCGAACATTAACGCGCTCGCTTCGCTTTCGCGTAAAAATATATCGATCATCAAGCCGAGGCCTTCGCCATCACTCATGGTCTAGAACAACTGGTCGAGCTACCAACCCGCATCCCTGATGTCAACAACCAGTCTGCCAATACACTAGATCTTTTCCTCACCACCAATCCTGACCCGTATAGAATAGAAGTTTGTGCCCCACTTGGAAACTCTGACCACACCCTCATCTCCACAACATGCTCTTTCCATTTACCATCGAGCTGCACAATACCACCCCGTCTCATGTGGCATTACAATTCGGCCGACTGGGAAGGTCTTCGTATGTTTTTCTCAGCGTTTCCATGGAAGAGAGTTTGTTTCTCTTCAGTAGATCCAACACGATGTGCTGAGACAATTTCTGAAATCATCATGTTGGGGATGCAAACTTACATACCGAATACCGAAAGAAGAACATCATCCGATAAGACCTGGTTTAACAGAAACTGCTCTAGAGCTGTGGCTTCCAAACAGGCAGCATACCATCGATGGCTAAAAAATCCGGGCCCTGAGACCAGAGCAGCATATGTCGAGGCTAGAGGCATATGTAAAGAGACAATAGAATGCTCAAAAGATGCCCACAAAGCCAAAATAAGATCAAAACTTGCTGAATGTCCTAACCGATCCCGTTCATTTTGGTCTTTCGTTAAGCTGTGGGAAGAAATTTCACTTCCAGCTCATTCCTCCCCTAACCAAAGAAGATGGAACACTAGCAACGACTGCCCAGGAAAAGCCAATATCTTTGCGCACCTATTTGCTGGAAATTCCACTCTGGATTCATCGGGAAAACAACCCCCGAACATTACACCTATTGACAGTCACATGCCCGAGATCACCTTTCGCCAACGTACTATCAGAAAGATTTTGCTGGGTCTCAACACCACCAAAGCCTGTGGATCTGACGGAATCCGCCGATTGTTCTCAAGAAATGTGCCCCGAACTAACACCTGTTCTTTACAAGTTGTTCAACCACTCTTACAATTTGGGGTATTTCCGTCCAATTGGAAAATTGCAAGAGTACAGCCAGTCCCTAAAAAGGCAAAAGGCCCTACCTAGCAACTACAGACCTATCGCACTGCTATCTATTATTTCAAAGGTCATGGAAAAAGCCATCAACATCGAGCTCATGAAATATCTGGAAGACTCAGGAATTGTCAACGATAGGCAATATGGCTTCCGCCATCAGAGATCAACTGGTGACCTGCTCGCTTACGTCTCACATATATGGCAGCTATCTATTGAAAGCATGGAGAAACTTTAGCTGTGGCATTAGATATCTCCAAGGCGTTCGATCGAGTTTGGCACCAGGGACTCCTCGCCAAGCTTCCGTCTTATGGCTTGCCCTCAGCTGTGTTCTCTGCTTGCTAGTTTTCTCTCAAACAGGTCTCTCCATGTAGTGGTCGATGGAGTTTCATCTGACACTCTACTCATAAATGCTGGTGTTCCGCAAGGATCCATTCTCGCACCAACACTATTTCTACTTCACATCAACGACCTGTTGAAAGCAACTTCATGTCCAGTACACAGCTTTGCCGATGATAGTACCCTCCATACCGCTTTCTCTTCCAGGGCCCCTATATCAGCCCGTGAAACCAGAAATGAACGAGGAAGAAATGTTAATAATATAAATATGGACTTGGCAACAATTCTCGAATGGGGATCTAATAACTTGGTAGAATTCAATGCAAACAAAACACAAGCATGTCTTTTCTCTAGAAAAGCCGATCTCACTGTGCCTAACATAACTTTGTCAGGAGTAACCATACCACTGAAGCCATCCATATCGATGCTTGGTATTACTATCAGCAATAACCTTTCCTGGGAAAATCACGTGAGGTCCATTGCCAAAAGTGCATCCCAAAAACTTGGTTTTCTGTTTCGTGCCAAGAGCTATTTCACCCCCAGTCAGCTGCTTATGATCTATAAGGCACAGATCCGACCTCTCCTGGAATACTGTTCCCATATTTGGAGTGCGGCACCTAAACATATCCTGAGGCTATTGGATTCTGTCCAAAAAAGGGCAATTCGTCTCGTCGGTGATGCCTCGCTTACAAACTCGCTCACTTGTCTGGAACACCGTAGAAAAGTTGGCGAGTTGTCTCTATTTTATAGATATTTTCATGGGCGATGCTCTTCTGAAATATCAACAATCATTCCTGCTTTGACAGTCTCTTCGAGATTAACCCGTCAAGTTCAGTCATCACACCCCTTCGTGGTCACTTTGGAAACCTGCAGAACATCACTTTCCAAAGACTCGTTCATCCAACGAACAGCGAGGCTTTGGAACTCATTGCCTAGGGAGGTGTTCCCCGAGGCATACAACCTTCAGAAATTTAAGAAGAACACCAACTCCTACCTTCTTTCCCTAGGTTCCCACGATGTTCTCTGAACATTACAGGATATCCCTTTTCGTGGGAACCAGAACAAAAAAAAAAAAAAAAAAAAATCGCCACCATGAATACACTAGTTCATTAAATAACTATTAATTGATTGTGCAGAAATATTTAAAGAGGTTGACTTTTCTCCACAAGTCATCATCACAAACGGGATTCGCCTACTTCTGCTATATATGGAACTCCAAAAAAATTTGGTTGCTTAGACAAGTATAGATATTTAAGTTTTGTAAAAAATGCACGGAACAATACAATATTTCAACTATCTTGTCTTGCTCCAACATCTGTTTCTGCTTATCCACACTTATATCGAATATACTATCAAGTTCAAGTGAAGCTAGGCAATCAACTGGACCCAGAAGACTGGGGATGGAGATTAATAGATAATACTTCACTCCCATCTGCTACAGAAAAACTTCTGAACACCATTTTTTGCAATTGCAAAAAGCGTTGTAATGCAAACTGTGGCTGAAAAAAAGTGTGATTATTCTGTTCACCAGTATTGTATACCAATTGTTAAGGCCAGTCTTGCTCCAATGTTGAATCAAATGCAAACATAAGGATTCTTGTGATGTCAATGAGGAGACAAATGCGACTTTCTTTGAACAATTTACAAATATCCAGCAAGAAGAAGACGAAGAAGTAGAAGAAGATTATCAGTTATTCCAAAATTTTTCTAAAATCAACAATAATTTGTTCCACCTTAATCATTTCCAATAGTACCATTCTTCAATCAATAAAATATTGTCTAATAAAACTGAATTACAATAGATGATGGAGTATGCCTACCAGGAAAACCACATTAAAAAAAATTAGCCAAGTACACTATCTTACAGGTGGTGCAAAAATGCGTGCATATTTGATTTATTGTAACGATGAAATTTACCGTTTACGCAAAAAATGCAAAGGACTGATGTTTTTGACCTTTGACCTTGAATATATTTTTTAGCAGGATCAGTGAGGATTTCTGATATTTCATTTGTAATAGTGTACCTAAGACCTGCACCAATTTTCAGCTCAATGCGAATCATTGTTAATTGAAATTCTGATTTTGATTGGGGTATAGTGCCATAGGTGCGGTGTGAGTGAAATAGAGAATGATAAGAAGGTAGTAAATATAGGAATACCTAATATTTCTGTCAGTTGCCTCGATGGGAATAATTCAGTTGAAAGTTTACTGCATAATTGATCAATATGGGCAGTCCATTTTAACCTGCACACAGTACAATGCCCAGCAGGTTGACTGTATGCTATTTGATGTAAGATTGTTGTTTGTAGAGAAAACAATACTTTGGGTTTTTTATGGTTCAGTTCAAGATTATTTGAGCTGAACCAAGTATGTGCTTTGTTTTTGGATTGGTCAGTAAGATTGCTGAGTGTGATAAGTACATCCATTTAACACAAATTAATTATTGACAATTAATGACAAACAATGACAAACAATGTGAAGTAATTTCTCACGAATGATCTAACAGGATGATAGTCCACAAGAAACTCCATGAAATCCAGAAAATATTAGAATGTAAATGTCAGGTAACTCAAAGAGCCCCTCGATTTCAGATAGTAAATGTTCTTCAACGTATACTGATCCCAATCCCAACTAAATTCCAATACAAATTACCATTGGATCATTATTTCATTAGATTCCGAAGACTACTGTAACGAACCTAGGCCGGACCTGTCGCCTCGCACGTTGCCGTCGACAGCGATGAGGTCATCCCCAGAGATGTTCGAGAACAGTCCAGTCGCTCTGCCGCGGAGAGCAACGGTCGATATTGGAAACGATTGGAACATGCTGGTCGTCAACTGCCGGAATTCGAAAGATCGGGAATTCTGTGACGGAGATGAATAGGTAGCCCTCAAGATGGCACGAACAGTCTGAACGAGCCCATACGATCGAGCTATACAGTGGAGTAGTAATATAAATTAAGTTGTAGATTTGAGTGTGAAATAAATTATTAAAACCAAGTTAAGTTTATTTACGTTACACTACAATTGGGTTACAGTTCGACAGCAGACTAGATACAATGGGTTTTCTCAACGAAATCAAAAACACATATAGCGAAGAGGCACACATCAATCTTAAAGAGTGGACAAATTCGACTTCTAAATTGGCAAAAAGTTGTTTACCTAAGCATATTTTAACTACCATAACATGTATACAACCCTTCTCTATAGAGAATTCTTCCTTTGTGAAAACTTGCCATGGTTTAAAATTACATTTTCAGAAAAAAAATATTGAGAATTTGAATTTAAAAATTATTTATTTTTTCACATTGGAAATCCAAACAAATAGAATCTCACCTATACAAAACGGAAGCAAACGTGTCAAAGTTGATTCCAGCAGAGATTTTTGAGGCATTTGACTATAACAATATTTATAACTGAACCAAAAAGTCAAAAATAAACAATCTTGAACGATTGATACAAAAGTAACACAATCATTCCCTATGGAAGTAGACAAAAAATGGTTTATTAATAAATCCAACTTGTGAAATACCACAAAATGTCTAAGAACTCCTTAGCAGCGGGGATAAGTTCAATATACCATCTGACAACATTAATTTTCCCTTAGAAAAATAATAATTGATATTGAACACATCATTGATAAGTTCAAAACAAATGAAGAGAAAATAGAAAGAAGAAACAAAATTGTCAACATCTTAACAAATTTAAAGATCTGCAACACACGCATGAAAACCAAACCAAAATATAAAAATATTTTTAATTGTATTAAGACCACAAACAATTTTTTGAAACAAAATCAAGAGTTGATAGTAACAAAAGCAGACAAAGGCAACACCACAGTTGTCCTTGACAAGCGTAAATTCATTGACATGGCAACGAAAATGTTGGAAGAACATACTCAATCCTAACTAAAGATCCAACCACAACTATCCAAAACAAATTCAATAAATTGATAAAAGAACTTTTCGACAATGAAAAATATGAAATCTTTTTTCTACCAAAAATGCATAATGACTTTAAGACCAATTGTCGATTTCCTAGGTTCTCCAATTTACAAATTATTCAAATTGGTTAGTGAAATTTGAAAAAATGGCTTTGAAAAAGATGAGTTTCATGTAAAAAACTCTTTTGAATTCTCAAATTTCATCAGCGATAAAAAAATTCCTAATAATTACATATTTATTTCCCTAAATGTAGTTTCTCTTTTCACCAACATACCAATTGATCTCACAATAAGAAAAATAGAAGAAAGGTGGAATAAAATTCCAGAACCTACTACATTATCATTCAACATCTTCATAAATGGTGTGTTTCACAAACAAACAAATTATTTAGGGTTGGGAAACTGTATGTCACCCATATGTGCAGATCTTGTAATGTCAGAATTACAACAACAATGTACAAAAAAATTATCCTTCTCCGTACCTTTTTTCGAAAGATATGTTGATGACATAATTAGAGCCATTCCTAAATATAAAAAAGTGAAATTTTAAATATATTCCATAGTTTCCACTCAAAATTCAAATTCACCTTGGAAGTTGAAAATAATAATACCATAACATTTCTTGATATTAAAATCATAAAAAGTTCAGCTAATACCTTAAAGGTAGATTTTTTTTTATGTTCTGGTTCCCACGAAAAGGGATATCCTGTAATGTTCAGAGAACATCGTGGGAACCAAGGGAATGAAGGTAGGCGTTGGTGTTCTTCTTAAATTTCTGGAGGTTGTATGCCTCGGGGAACACCTCCCTAGGCAATGAGTTCCAAAGCCTCGCTGTTCGTTGGATGAACGAGTCTTTGGAAAGTGATGTTCTGCAGGTCTCCAAAGTGACCACGAAGGGGTGTGATGACTGAACTCGACGGGTTAGTCTCGAAGAGACTGCCAAAGCAGGAACGATTGTTGATATTTCAGAAGAGCATCGCCCATGAAAATATCTATAAAATAGAGACAAATCGCCAACTTTTCTACGGTGTTCCAGACAAGTGAGCGAGTTTGTAAGCGAGGCATCACCGACGAGACGAATTGCCCTTTTTTGGACAGAATCCAATAGCCTCAGGATATGTTTAGGTGCCGCGCTCCAAATATGGGAACAGTATTCCAGGACAGGTCGGATCTGTGCCTTATAGATCATAAGCAGCTGAGTGGGGGTGAAATAGCTTTCGGCACAAAACAAAAAACCAAGTTTTTGGGATGCACTTTTGGCAATGGACCTCACGTGATTGGTATCATAAGCCCAGTTGTTCGTAGAACTACTTTTCCCACAATAATTTTTAACACAAAATTAATATTATAAGAAATTCAGAAACCAGAGCAGTTTCCATTTTGGACCCAGAATACCATAAAAATAATTTAGAATTGATAAAACAATACCTAGGGAAGAATCATTACCCAATATCAGTAGTCAATATAATTATTCACGAAAATAAACCATCCATCGCAACAGATAATTCAACAACAATAATAAAACATAACAAAATACCATATGTCAATGATACCTCAGAAAAAATTGCAACAGTTTTGAATGGCCAACAAATTAAAATTGCTTTTATAAATGATGACACTATCGGAAAACGCTTTTTTTCGCAACAAAGAGACGAAACTCCTTTAGAGTTACAATCCAATGTTATATATAAAATCGATTATAATAACTATAATAAATGCTTTGTGGGACAAACTGGTAGGTATTTGAAAAAACGAATGAGACTTAAAAAACTGAACATCATCAATCCTACCACTCTAATTGAACACGCCAGAGAAAATAACCATAACTTTGATTCCACAACCCCAGTTGTTCTTGATGTTCAACCATATCTTTCCAAAAGACTTTTAAGTGAAACGATCCAAATTCTCAAACATGATAGCCTTAACGCTAGAAGAGACATCAATGGATTAAATACTGCCTCTTTCAATTTGAATAACATATTCCTAGATAAATTATCATTACTATCATTATTATTGCCGTCAACACCTGTTTCCTCATCAATAAGGAAAACACTGGCATAGTTCCATTATATATATTTCTTATTCTCAAATCTCTTCCAAATCTTATATTTTTACCTTAGTGTCCAGTTGTCTCGTTAGAATATATGTACTATTGTGCCTGTGGATTTTCGTTTCTGTATCTATTGCGTCTGACCATGGATTATATTTTCAAGAATTTGAACCCGGAAAGAACTACTTTTGGTGAGTATTTTCCAAGTATTTCACAAAACCGTTGATTACAATAATATATCATGGTAAGTATAGTTTTCCCAATATCAATTGCAGAAGCATAAAAAAGTCTTGCGGCGAAATCCTGTGAGCAGCAGTGGCGGAGATAACTAATTTTATTTAGATATTTTAAGATTTCAAAAATACTTCATAAATAATGAAAAATGAAAACAAATTAAAGACAAGCTTTTATTTATACAAATACATTAGGAAAGAAAAAATTTTTTTTTATTGTTTGATGCAGGTTACTAGAATATCCTAAAACGTATTTCGATCGGCACATACCAAGACCACAGAAGCTACTGGTTTTTAATCTTTCAGAGCTATTAAAACCCAAATATAACGCGTGACTTATGACTTCCCATCGTATAGACACGCCTACAAGCATCGATGTTCGACTTCATTGGCCCAGACGAATCGGTTGTAGAACAGTGACAGCCGTCACTCACGTCCACGTTGACTTCGGCTCTTTTGATGTACCGTCTGCCGACGGAAAATGTTTACGAGTAGTACAGATTATTTCTCGTTCAGTTTCTTCGCATATACGCTCGTGTAAGCGAAGTGAGTTTTTATTTGCTCCCTATAGAAACAGCTTCTGCAATTGATATTGGATGGACTATAACAACTATTTCTTATACTTTTAATACTTTATTATATGAGAAACCATTGTTACAGAGCCTTGAGGATGAATTTACTTGAGTTCGACACGTTGACAAGAAAGAAATAGTTTTTTCTTCAACGTATACTGATCCAATCCCAACTAAACTCCGACAAAAAGTAAATGTAATATTACAAAAAATCAGATGTTTTTAATTTTTTCGATAAAATTGACTAATAGTATCAATTCACACGGATCATTGAAAAATTGATTCGATATTCTTGATAAATGCCAAGACACTACATTATATTCATCAATTTAGAAAGCGAGTCCATTATTTTTGTAGGAAAAATACTCAAAGCCTTCATATCATATGAATTGTAATAAAGAAATCCAAATTCAGATATCACCCTCATCGCTCGAGAGGCGGATATTTCGATTTCATCATGAAACTCGCTGACAGGATCACGTCCCCACAAATTCCATTCAATTGTTCCTTTCGCTAGGAACTCCATTCTCATTTCAGTTCATATTAGATTGCCGCTACTTCAAACTGAAAGCTGAAAGCTACAGATCGCATCGAAACACTTACTCCATGAGCATATGCTATCTGAGTCGAAACCGATGACTTCTCATTCAATAAATTTCATGTGATTTGATCAACTCACGAATTGCCTTTCGGCGTATGGAGTGTACTCCATTGTACTCTGTAGGAGCTCTTTAGGATGTTCCAAATCTATAATCTTTGTAGGTGATGGGAGCATACCCGTTTCTGTGCAGAGTTCGATCAAATTCCATCGGATTTGAAAAAGGAGTAGGTATTTTCCACCATGGAAGAATTATAGTGTGTCGTCTGAAAACTGTAGTGTATGTGAGTATACAGTGCGAGTTTCTAACTTGGAATAAATTCAGTAACTCAAAGACAGTTATTTTGTTAGAAATATGCCCGTACAGATTGATTTTTATTTTCAATTGGGCTCGTTTATATGTAAGAAAATGTTATACAGCGTGTCTTAAATTTGAGATATGACGTCATCGACATATTTTTTAAATGGCAATCCTAATTTTTTTTATGACCATTCTTGAAGGGTATAGTAAGTTACACACGCGTACAAAATATCAAATTTTTATTCCTTGTCGTTTGACAGATATGTAACAAACATCAACTAATGAAGAAATGAAGAAATCTGACTAAATGAAATAATTCAGGCACTTTGAAAAAAAATGGACTTGGACGGGCCCATGGGGGGGGGGATGGCGGCGCCGCCCCCCCCATGGTAAGTTGGGAGTTGACAATGGGACTCTAAGGACGAATTGATGAACACCAAGGTGTCGTTCACAAAAAGAGTGGTGTGACCTTTTTTTTTCAGTTGTGTAGTTATGAAGTTGGGAGAAAATCCATATTTACCCCTCAATAATTTGCCTTCGGTCCATCCCTGATTTATGTCTAGAGGTATGTGTTTATAATTTTTTGTCAAACTGGGTTGATGTTGACAATGTCAAACAAAAAAGTTAAATAAAAACAGTATCGAGCGAGGATATTTACCAAGGATATTAGTTTGTTGTTTTGTGAGGAACGACGTTCTTTGAAGAATCTAACAAAATGCCGTACTTAAGAAACCCACAAGATTGAAATTTTAATGATGATTGGCTACGGAGATAGGACAAGAATACAAAATGAAGTCATTCATTTATTCAGAGAGAAGTATCCTGATTTACCACCCATATCACAGAGTACCATAACCAAGTTTCGGAAAAATGGGCATTTAAGAAAAACAAAGAATCATCGTCAGAGTGCCCTCAATGGAGATGTCGAAATGAATGTACTCCTCTCTGTTGAAGAAAATCATCATCTTCCCACTAGGCAGATAGCTAGGGAACTCGAAATTAGCAAGTCTCCAGTGATGAAAATTCTGAAAACCCATAAACTTCATCCTTATGAAATGACAATCGTCCAGGAACTCACCGAAGATGATCCGGATAGAAGAATCCAATTCTGCGAAGAAATGATCAATCTACTAGACATAAATGTTTTTAACATAGAAAACGTCCTGTTTTCTGACGAACCAACGTTTACGATAAATGGTGAGGCAAATCATTATTGGGCAGACAACAACCCACACTGGTTGAGGGAAGGCCACACCCAATATACAGCAAAAGTTGATGTTTGTGGGCAGGGATTGTTGGTAATCGAGTAATAGGATCCATTTTCTTCCAATGGAATCTCAATGGAGATAGATATTTAGAATTATTGCGGAAAGAACTAGTTCCGACTTTGGCTACTCTGTTTCCTGATCCGGATGAAGCCGTTTTCCCGAATAGAAACATCTGGTTTCAACAAGACGGTGCGCCTCCCCATTTTAAAATACCTGTCCGTGCGTATCTGGATGATGTATTTCCAGGCAGATGAATTGGTAGAAGAGGAGCTGTTGAATGGCCTCCCAGGTCTCCCGATTTAACACCTATGGACTATTTCCTATGGGGGTACTTGAAAAGCAAGGTTTTTAACACCGAACCGAAAAAAAAAACATTGAGCAGGTACTAGAACGAATACGACAGAGGAGTGTAGACTAATTTCCGCCCAAGTAATTAGTAATGTTCAAAACGAGTTTAAATTCCGTTTAGGATATTGTCAGTTAGTTAATGGACAACATTTTGAGTATTCATTGAAGAAACATATTTGAGTTGATATCAGATAGATCAGGTGAATCTCATTTTCAAATTAGTTGATGTTTGTTAAATATCTGTCACACGACTATGAAAAAAATTTTGATATTTGGTACGCATGTGTAACTTACCATACCCTTCAAGAATAGTCATGAAAAAATTAAGATTGCCATTTAAAAAAATAGTCGATGACGTCATATCTCAATTTTGAGACACGCTGTTTAACATTTCCTTACAAAAAGTGCAATTCAAAATGAAAATCGACCTGTCCCGGCGTATTTCTAACAAAACAACTGTCTTTGAGTTACTGAATTCATTCCAAGTTAGAAACTCGCACTGTATTTACTTACATGTAAAAAAGCAACAAGTTAATATTTGATAAAATTTGAGAGGGCACCATATAGTAAAGATTTTAAACCCTTAGAATTTCCGCAAACAATAATAAAAGACATTGCTCTCATAAGCATACGCAGGACGGGAGCCAGTCATCAGAATGATCGAAATAGCAATAACCGAAGCTGACCGATGCCAACGCCAACAAAGCGAGAACACAGCCTTCGCCGTTCGAGTTGAGGGCAAGCCCTATTGTTATTTTACAAACCTATAGTTGTATATAGTTGAATCCAAATGTGAATAGTAGCATTTAGAGTGTATACAGTGCGTCTCAGAAGTCCCCTCCCCCCCTCTTATTTTTGGAACGATTATACATGAACAAGTGAAATTTGGAAACTGAATATTAAAGGTTGTGAACTTCCCTACTAGTGATGATAGATGACGAAATCGTCAAAGATGACGTCACAAGGCCATTGTGACCAATAATTTTAAATGGAACCCTACGGCAAGCGACACCTCTTTTAAAAGGTATCGAAAAAACCTATTCAATGATACCAATTTTGTTTGTGTTTATGACAGTTTTGGCAACTCGCTTTTAAAAAACGAAAAGCTGTGATGAATTAAATCAGTTAATACTGAAATTCCAAATTCAAGCTCCGCCTCTGGATAGTTCTCAAATGAGCTGACGTTTTTGTTAGTCTCCCTAATTCGACGTTTTTGTAATTGTCCAAGTTTTTGTACATTTAATAATTTGTGTATCGTTGATCGAACGTTTAACTGCTTTAGCAGCTTTTGGTACTTTTAATATTTTTGTACATTTTATTAATTTGTTAAACTGTTGTGAGCCGAACGTTTGAGTGCTTCAAGAAGCGAAATGGTACGTGCTTTAGGTGATAAAGCAGCAGCGATCCTAATTCTTGGTGAAACTGAACAAAATATTCATGCAGCAGAACGCATTTTTAATGAGAGGTTTCCCGATCGCCCCGTTGCGAGGACTCATTTGAGGGAGCTTCTACGTGAGTTTGAAACAACGGGTAGTATTAATGATCTGGCAGACCACAAATTTCTCATGAGAAAAAAATTTATATACTGGCAGAAGTAATAGTTAATCCTACTCCTTCAACAACTCACGTTGCATATTCCTGTGAAGTCAGTCAAAGTACAGTACACAGGGTGTTGAAAAAAAAAATTTCATCCATACAAATTAAAAATGGTTCATCAACTTTCAGACGACGACCCAGACCGAAGACTAGAATTTTGTAAATACATAGAATGTTAGGTATTGGAGTTACGCAAATCCTCACCTGTTTCGTGAAACACATACCCAATTTCCCCAGAAGGTGAATGTTTGGGCAGGTATCCTGGGAAACCACATCGTTGGGCCTTTTTTTTAAATACCAATTTAACTGGTGAGGTTTATCTGGAGCTGTTGCAAAACGCAATAGAACCGTTAATCCTTGGAATTTTGGAAGATAATCCAGATGAATTCGGCAATTTGGAAATAACATTCCAACAGGATGGTGCTCCTCCACACTATTACGGTGGAGTAAGACGGTATTTGGATGAGGAGTATCGTGGTAGATGGATTGGACGACGAGGTTCAACGGAATGGCCAGCTCGATCACCGGACCTCACACCTTTGGATTTTTGTCTGTGGGGATACCTCAAATCGAAGGTTTACGCCACTGAACCTGACAATATTGACGTTTTAAAACAACGTATTGTTGCAGAATGTGAGGCTGTTTCCGCAGACACATTTGCAAAAGTACGAGAAGAGTTTAAAAATAGGATATTTCACTGTCAGGAAGTAAATGGAGGTCACTTCGAGCAATTTCTTTAAGTAGATACTGATTCTTAAATCTGTAATTAATATCATACTGAATGGAATTTAAATTGTAATGTTTACTAATGAGCCATTAAAACTGCCATGAACAGAAACAAAATCAGTATCATTGAATAGGTTTCTTGGATACCTTTTAAAAGAGGTGTCACTTGCCGTAGGGTTCCATTTGAAATTATTGGTCATAATGGCCTTGTGACGTCATCTTTGACGATTTCGTCATCTATCATCACTAGTAGGAATATTCACAACCTTTAATATTCAGTTTCCAAATTTCACTTGTTTATGTATAATCGTTCCAAAAATAAGAGGGGAGGAGCAGACTTTTGAGAAGCACTGTATATTGGGTTGAGCTAAAAATTATGTGTATGTATTAATGAATATTTTTGGATTGGTGGCTGCTCAGATTGACAATACAATGCAATACAAAAATATTTATTATGGTTAACATCACATACATTTTTGACTAATTCTGGTATATACACACTAAAGTACTACTTTACATCATTCCTTAAAATTAATGTATGAACGTGAGCTCATTCTTCTCGAAGGGCGAAGAGCACGTCCTCGCTGGTTGGCGACGGCACGGTATGTAATAGTCTTAGTCATTTGAGAAAATTCTGGTTATATAACTCCCCTCCTGCTTGCGCTCATGACGTATCATCTTGTGATTCATATTTTTTTAAATTTCAGAAAATTCCTATTTATTATTTCAATCTGCGTGTTTGGCTTATACTGTGTAATAGTCTGGAAAAGGGTGGCGCGAAGTGTGAACTTTTTGGTGGCTGCTCAGATTGACAATACAATGCAATACAAAAATATTTATTATGGTTAATATCACATACATTTTTGACTAATTCTGGTATATACACACTAAAGTACTACTTTACATCATTCCTTAAAATTAATGTATGAACGTGAGCTTGACCTTCTTCTCGAAGGGCGGAGGGCACGTCCTCGCTGGTTGGCGACGGCACGGTATGTAATAGTCTTAGTCATTTGAGAAAATTCTGGTTATATAACTCCCCTCCTGCTTGCGCCCATGACGTATCATCTTGTGATTCATATTTTTTTAAATTTTAGAAAATTCCTATTTATTATTTCAATCTGCGTGTTTGGCTTATACTGTGTAATAGTCTGGAAAAGAGTGGCGCGAAGTGTGAACTTCACGAACCACCAAAAAACCAACTCAAAAAATTCTGTGTCAGATTGACAAGAGTCTTATCGATATCTGAAGCCAAGCAACATCGGGTGCGACTAGTACTTGGATGGGTGACCACCGGACACGGAAGGTGCACGTTCAAATGTCCCATGCATAATCGCAGCTGCAGGCGACATATCAATGAGCACGAGCTATGACGATAGATATGCCGTCCTTCGGAGGGGACGTTAAGACGGCGGCCCAGTGTTCATAGATATTGAGCTCGTTGGAGAACCCTCCCTCTGGAACAGAGGATTCGGCAAAATTTCCGGTTGGGGAAGTGTGCTCACCGGCGTCGGTGTTTAAACCCTGGTTGCAGGCCGAGGTTAAATAAAAAAAAATGAGATTTCACAATTTTTTTCATTTTTAGTTAAATTTTCATGAATTTTCCTGCAAACTATAGATAAAATGACTAATTTCAATTTGCATATCCAGTATTTCGTTCAATACAGTGTAACGTTTACACTGCGGAGCAGTATAAGTTACAATTTGTATATACATTAGTTATACTATAGACCCACATATAAATATATAATTTTTATTATTCTCGTAGTTTAGAAAATATATTTCAAGATGGTAATCATTCATCTACCTATTTCTGTATAAAGTAAATATAAAGGGCCTAGTATTTTGTATCATATCTCTGGAGTAATTCTCTTTATTTTATGGTAGATTTATTTAAGAATGATGGGTATATTTACTCACAATATATATATCAATTCGTTTGTTTTCACGGATTATTTATTCGCGTATTATGGCAAGTTATCAATAGGTTTGAAAGCCACCAACATTAGTGAGGCGAGTATCAGTGGTTGCCTATCGATAAGTTCTAGGAAACTGATCGTAGGTGTAACTAACTGAGACGACCACATGACGTCAAAGCAGCTGATCGAGTCTATAGGCTATGTCATTAATATACTCTGTCCTTTTCCTTCTCGAAAGATTGGAAAAATTCGAATATGAAAAAGAAAGTTGAGAGGTAAATTCAAATTACCCACGTAATTTGGACTTTTCGAATGAGAAAATTAAAGTGAAGGAGATTTCCGAAAAAAGGTTCTCTTTTCGCTGTGAAAGTGATGGCGAGGCCAACCTCGTAGTTTTTTCTTCTGGTAGTAATTTTGAGAAAATACAAGTGTAGATTTGAAAACAGTTTTCAGTAGTTATGATTCAACACATTATCGTATTTTTTATGGTTACTATATGAATGAGATTACCCCTCTCACGAGATTGGAAATGATTATGGTTCTGCACGAGATTTACACCACGAGTTATTATTGGAGAATGACCCAAGTGTAAATTCCTCTGTATATTTGAAACACCCTTCTTAGAATGAAGGTAAGAACTGCATCAACATAAATAATTTTATAGTGAAGATTTTAATATTTCATTGGTATGAACTCCCATGGTTTCTTTAACCTCTAGCAATTTCGATTCTAAGCCCGTTTACTTTGTTATACTGTATGATCAAGAATATTTAAACAATTTTTGACAATCAAGTCTAGAGCTACGAAACCAGGAAGTACAAATGAGTTATATATTGGTCAGCTACAAATAGTATAAATATTATAGGGTTCTTGGTTCCTGGTAAAGGTCAATTGATAAGGGTACCTACAGACAAATTAATTCATGGTTCAGGACTATCAGGAGGTCACATATAGACAAATCAGAAAGCTGATGTGTCCTACCAAAGGGCTGATTTCCTGTGGACATCCATACTAGTAGCAATGTCGGTGTATACTCATTACTACCCCAGGATTGTTAAAGTCAGACTGTTCTGGAATATTTTTTGTAACTCGTTTTGAGTTGAAGTGCTTGTACACATTACGTTGTCGGTACAAATTGCGTTGTCGATTTTTAATTCCATTGTCTATTTACATTGTGTATGGATTTAATCACTAAAAATTTGAATCAACTTCATTGTGTTGATTTCCTCCAAAGGTATAAACATAATTGATGATGCAACAGTGTGTAGTATTTCAAAGTTGGGAAATACCCATATTTTTATTGTCATATATTTTCTACGGCCTATATTACATAACTGTACTAATTGAAACCTCCTCAGCAATGGAAAATTGTATATATGATTATAGTACCGATACTATTGTTTTCATAAAGGTGATGTTCACATATCAACCTTATTTTAAATCCGAGGAAACGTCTGTATCGATACTATACTTCAAAACCAATGATTGTACAGTAGAGAAAATATCGAAAACCCTTTTTTTACTTGAATATCTATATGCGATTTTTATAATGTGGGATACCACATTATTGTGATAATTGAAAATACATTGGATATTATAAGCAACCGGAGTTTGATTTCTGGATAAACCCATCCACAGAGTATTTTTTAAATTGTCTATAATTTATGTATACGTTTCAATCTACAAGTTTTCGGTTGTAGTGGATCATTTTATGTTTATCTGGGTGGGGTCCAAAAATAGGAAAAAGGTCACAAAATAATAATATTTAACATCACACTATATGAATCTATTAGGGCCAGTTCCCACACGAGTCTCTTGTTCTGAGTAAATTAGACGAGGGAAAATAAAGTAACATCTTGTCGCTATATAAATAATGGCCCCACAAGACCCTGTTGTAGCGGGGTCAATTAAACGGTTGTTGTGCAACCCTAATTTAGTGTTTTTAAATTAGGGTTGCACAAGAACCGCGTGGAATAATTTTTTAACCAAATTTTTTCAAAATACCAATATTGTTTGTTAAGAACCATTCCTTTACTACATTTTGTTTTAAGTTTCATGTCTTTAGGTGCACTGGTTCATTTTTAGGAGCGACATGAACTTGTCACCAACAGTTTACTTTGAGAAATGTTATTCTTTCAAGAGGTGACTTTGCTCGTTGTTGCCCTGATGTCAGTTTGCTTGTGATTGTTTTTACGCAAGACTTATATACTCCTACCATGGTTTTAAATGCGGAAAATTGCGCAAAAGCTGTTGCTCTTGTTGAAGATGAACGTAATTATGAATATGTTGCAAGAATCCTCCATATTCATCGCTCCACTATCAAAAGAGTAGTCAAACGTTTAAGAAATATTAGCAGAAAAAAGCGTAGAGCAGGTAGTGGCAGAAAACGGAAAACGACTGCTATTGATGACATATTTTTTCGTGTTATAACTCTGCGGGATCAACATTCAACATCAGTGCAGTCAAGAAATCAACTCCGAGAGGTCCTAGGTGCAAATGTTAGTGTGTGGACAGTTCGCCGAAGATTGAAAGAGTTTAGTTTAAGGTATGGAGACGGTTCAGTAATGGTTTGGGCAGGCATAACCTGGGAGGCCTGCACGAGTTGGTGTTCATCGATGGATCCTTGACGGGCCACCGATGAATTGAGGAGACATTAAGCAATTACGTTGTACTTTCTAGTGGATTTATCGGCGCTGACTTTATCCCAATTCAGAAAAATGAGCGGTCCCATACAGCAATGTGTCTTACACAATACCTTGCGGAAGTTGGTATTAACAAAATAAACTGGCCAGCATGTTCGCCTGAACTCAACCCCATGGAGCATGTATGGGACATGCTTGGTAGGCAAGTCAGAGATCGCGAAGTAACTCCTGCTAAGGTGAGTGAGCTTCGTTGGGCCTTTCAGCAGGAATGTCGGAATATCTCACTCATATCAAACATTTCAAAAATTATAGAAAAAATAATAGAAATCAGAATCCAGAACTTCTGTAACGAATATAGAATACTTTCCAACTTTCGAAATGGCTTCAGAGAGGAAAAGTCGACCGACGATGCTATTCACAAATCAACAACTTACATCTACAAGTCATTGGACAAAAGCACGCCTGCCTTATGTATTTTCGTAGACCTCGTACTACCCTCGTAGACCTTCGATACCGTGTGCCATGAAAAACTGCTGAATAAATTGGATAATTATGGATTGAGAGGAAATACCTATAACCTACTGAAAAGCTACCTAGAGAATCGTGAACAGGGGGTTGATATCGGAGGTGAACTGAGCAATAGTATGTTCGTAACTTACGGGGTGCCGCAAGGGACAGTAAGTAGGTCCACTCCTGTTCACACTATATATCAATGGCTTATTGAATATCAATATAGAGGGAAGGATCTCAAGCTTTGCTGACGATACAGCTATATTCTTTGAATCATGGGATACATTGAAATCGCTAGCGGAGCACGACTTTAAAATAATAGAAAAATGGTTTAGACATAATACCCTCACACTCAATCTGGAAAAAACAAAATATCTGCCATTCACATCATACTCGAGTGGATCACCTAATCTGGGAACGTTGAGCATTGGTCCCCAATCACATATTCCTGAAGCCGATTCGATAAAATATTTAGGTATCATAGTGGACCGACACCTCAAATGGAACCTTCAAATAAAGAATATGGGCATGCTCTCAAGACTCAAATACCTAAAAGACTATCTTGACACTGAACATCTTACTGTACTATACTACGCATTCGTACAATCACAGCTAACTTATGGAATAATAGGATGGGGAGGTGTAAATGATACTCATCTTGAAAACTTGAACGTTCTCCAGAGGTGGATTCTGAGAATAATATTCGGTAAGCCACTCTTATTTCCCAATGATCAATTATATGTATTGTCTGGTATGTACGACGTGAGACAACTTTTCTGTGTGTCCATGGTCACCAATCTCAAAAAACTCAAAAAAACTCCAGAACAAGTGACCCACAAGTACACCACCAGACATAGATCGCAACTACTACCACGTTGTGAAAAAACAATAGGTCAACGTCACTGTGACTATCTTGCACCCAGACTCTACAGCATGATACCTAGCCCGACAAAAAGCATAAATAATTTAAACTTATATAAAAAAAAATATTAACTGGATTTCTAGTATTGAAAGAAATAATACACGATCTTGTTAACCAGAAATATCAACACTAAAAAAAAAACAACCAACTCCATACTACCCTAATGATCTCAAACATAAAACGGTATGAATGGCTCCATAATTGATGCTATGATTTTATATATATGTATATATATATATGTGTGTGTGTGTGTGTATGTATGTATGTGTGTATATATTGTGTATATATTTTAATTAATTATATATATATATATATATATATATATATATATATATATATATATATATATATATATATATATATATATATATATATATATATATGTACATGTATATGTGTGTGTATATAAATCTGCTTTAAATCTATTATATGTCCCGTTGGTCTTAACATAAAACCCCACTGTTAATTATTCATTTACCCTACTAGTATATGAATGCGTTTACATATTGCATGTTTATGTGTATTTATATTATATTATTTATTTATTACACTACATTACTTTTGTCATAACTTACACTACTTTATTATTATTATCTTTGTCATCATTACATTATATTCTTACGAAACTACGTACAAGCGATAGTCCTTCGGAACTAAAGCTTCTGTGGTACCCCATGTTTATTTACTATAACCACCTTCATTATATAAACACTCTTGTTATATATATATATATATATATATTTATATTTATCCCACAATAACCTTCGTTCAATGCGAACGCAAAACTCAAATAAAATAATTTTGTTTTAACCTGATGATGACAAATACCATGTCGAAACGTCGTTAAGGAAAATTATATGAATTGACTGAATCAGACCTTTATTCCGAGAATTTGAAGAAAATATATATGTGGTCAAGAAACTAAAGAAAAAATTTATATTTATATATATATATATATATATTTATATATTTATATATATATATATATATATATATATATATATATATACTTGGAAAAAAAGGCTATTTGGGTAAAGCAGCAAGCAAAACGTGTACTCTTTTAACACTTTAATTCCGATATTTCGACAGTGGATACTGTCATCTTCAGGAAAGCTACAATTCACAAGCGAATTCATTAAATTAATGGAGGAAAACTCAATCAACACCAATACTTACTGTGTCGATGAGATTGGATGCTTTATATGTTGACATTGGATTTAACAATTGCACCATATGACCATAAGTGTAAAAGATGAAAAACTAAATATTAAGAACGTCAAAACAGTTAAAATGATCAAGGATTGTAATAATTATTACTTATTTAAAAATGCATGCGATGCCATTTTGTCGATTATACAAAGACAAGTGACAGCTGACCATAGGAAGTGAAATTCTATTTTACAGAATTTCACTTAATGACAGTTGACATGGAACAAACGGAATGAGAAAGAATTTAAGTGTGACATATCTATTACGAATTGAGTGCTACTTATGTGTGTGTCTATGACCATTAAATCTACTTAAAGGAGAGAGTCTGGATTTTCTACATGCGAATTATTAAAAGTAAGGTTATTTTTTATCAATATGCAGTAAAAAAGAGTAAATTTCACTTAGATGATTCAGGTCCGTTCTTTTATTTAAGCAATTTTCTGATTGGGCAATAAAGGCCATTTCCATAAACAGTCTTTTGGTGGAATTACTTTCCCCAGTCAAAATTTTCGTGTTATTGTAATTCATGTGGTGTCCTGTATTACTCACGTGTTCACTTAATGCACATCTTTCAGGATGACAATTACAGTCACTCTTATGTGATGTGATTCTGTCTTTTAAGGTCCTTGAGGACTGACCTATATATATCTTTTCACAATTTGAACAAGGAATGCAATATACCAACAGTGATTGTGAACTAATAGGTGTTTTATGTTTCAGTTTTGTAAAAATGGAATTTATTGTAAGAATTGTCTTGTTTGCTATTTTAATGTGATCAAACTGTCTGAAAATACCTACTAGTTTCGGTGAGACATCTGTAATATAATCCATTCATTTTATGAATTCGCTTGTGAATTGTAGCTTCCCTGAAGATGACAGTATCCACTGTCGAAATATCGGAATTAAAGTGTTAAAAGAGTACACGTTTTGCTTGCTGCTTTACCTAAATAGCCTTTTTTTCCAAGTATCCTAACTAGTCAGCAAATACTACCCTTCAACTATATATATATATATGTATATATATATATATATATATATATATATATATATATATTCCTCAAGATACTGTTCGTAACCTTATCGTCAGTATGAACCGACATATGCAGCAAGTTATAAGAGCTAGAGGTGATCATACAAAATATTGAGCTGAATTTGTTGTGAAAAGTACGTTTCTTCAGGTTAGTTATGTTACAGTTGAATTGGTTTGTTTTGAAGATTGATTTTGAAGTTGAATTGGAGTTTGCATAAATAAATTTTCTATTTTTTTTGTGTTAGTTGCAATAATAGCTTAAACCTAAATAATATATAGTTGGAAAAGGTAGGAAACGAATGGCTGTTAACGAAATTTGGTATTTTGAAAGAAGACAAAAGACTGGATATGCGCGTTGAAATAAGTCATTTTATCTGCAGTTTGCTGAAAAAATTATAAAGATTGAACTGAAAACAAAAAAAATATGACTTCGAACTTTATCAAATATTTTGCGTTGTTTTTGCATGTGAGTGTATTAGGATCACATAACGTGAGAAAGATGGCAGTGAATCTCGTCAATGATATGGAAAGTTTAATCAGTTTACCATTATCTTGCTTTTATTTGTATGGGTGTGACAGGTCAGCTACACAGAAAACCGCTGGATGATCAAGTTGGCGCAGTTTTCTTGTGCAGTCGGTGTCATTCTTTAGGAACGCATCATGATGAAGCAGTTTTAAGCACTCGTTGATATATACATTTTGCAATGATGTGTTTTCGTATTATTCATTTATTTGGTAAATAGCTGGTTTGGAACTTATTTGAAAATTGATTGATCTATCGTAGTGATTGAATCATTTCATCCTCGTAATTAAATTGATTGATTGGGGAAATTTACTACGAGTAACATAAATTGTTATAACAATACAATAATGTACAAAACATGCATGACTGTCTAGAAAAAAAAAGTAATAATAAAAATTGAAAATGTACCCAGACAGTGACGAAACGTCTTATACAAAATATATATTATATACAGTGTGTCTCATTTCTCATGGAAACATCCCCGTATCTTCCGTAATTATTGGAGTAGAATTCTGTAAGTCCCACGATTAGAAGACATACTGTGGTGAGTCTAAATTATCTCATGGGGTAAACCTGAGTGACATACACTGCGCGCCAGAAGCGATGGATATACCAATTTTTGCGAAAAATAATATTAGGGGGCAAGATAGGCACAAAATTCTTACGGATTCGTGTTCAGGACATCAACTTTGGTTCCAATCCATAGTATTGCTGAAAAATGTATAGTTCTGATAAATCCGAATTTGTTTTACTTCCCATGGAAACGCCCTCGTATCTTCTATAATTATTATAGTACAATTCTGTAATTTTCATGATCGTAAGATATACCGAGGATGAGTTCAAATCTCTCCTGAGGTTAACCTGAGTGACATACACTGCGCGCCAGGGTGATGGATAGAACGGTTTTTGCAGAGTTTATAACTGTAGAACGTGATATCGAGTGATAATTATCACAGTATTTTTTTTTCAATTTTAAAATTTGTTTTATATGCCATATATATATATATATATATATATATATATATATATATATATATATATATATATATATATTTCCATATACAAAACGAGGTCCATTTGTGCGAAATCTGCGGAAGTTTTGAGGACCATGTCAGAGTGAGGTCCGTATGCGGTCCTCACAACGTTATCTACTCTTTAATCATTGCAGACCATTGTATCGTAATTTTTTCCATTAATTGAACTTCCCAGCGTTTGACGTGAGTCACTCAAAGTGTAGTTCAATAATCTTAGTTACAAATTCCTCATGAATAATTGAGATTCCGCGAGAAATATGTGGACCTCACTTTGGTATCAGAATGGTTGAAACCGTATACTGTAGTTGGCGGCTTCGCCATGTGAAGGCGCTGCTGCGCGAGTATATTTCCTATACGTGTATATTTCACTCTGTACGCCTAAATATGGAGAGTACGAAGTGAGGACCAAATAAGTGGCAACATAGCGGAACATGCAACTTGCAGACATTGGCAATCATATTAGTAGTGGAGTAAAAATAGCTTAAAATTATGCATTATTTCGGAATCCTGGAGGACTCATGGATATTCCTAAAACCTTCTGATATTACTTAGACAGTTATGAATTTATTTTTGTGCGCTGATTGTTTATTAATTGTTTAAATAATGAAAAACAGTTTTGTTAAGCAAGTCTGAAATCAATGAATATCGAAGTAATTTGACCCAAATTCATGCTATAGATGTTTTTGAGGTCGCTGAACAAGAATATGATATTGAAAAAACAATGGCGTGAACAGTCGTAAAGGTGAATTTCATGATTGATAATTTACATTGCGTTTTTATTTATGTGTACATCTCGGAGAAAATGTTTTCGGGTAAAACGACTTATAGTTTGCCGATATAAGGTATGGAAATAGAATATGGCGATTTTTTTAAATCTTAACAGCTGCCATTTTGGAGCTTCTGGAACATTTTCGAAATTAGCCGAGGTATTGATGAGAAGTATTTTTGTTGCATTCGGTTGAAAAATGTGGTATCCACTCAACAAGTTTCGTTATATCCCGTATATAAGTTCTAATATCACATTTTAAACCAGAGTTTTTGGTCTTTGAAGCATGGCCTAAAAATTCAAATTTGAATTTTTTTCCAATTATTCAATATTTTGAGCTCTGCATTTTTGGAAATAAATTTTCATAATTTTTTTAAATTGACTTTTTTTATTTATCATTTTGAGAGTAATTCGTGAATATTTCAGATGTTTATATTGAAAATAAAAAAATCCTGCTTTGACGTAATTTTATATAGGTACGTACATTCCTATACATATTTTTTTTCGCGTTTAAAAACATCACTAATTAATTAATGCCAACGTTTCACTGAGGGATCTCGTTGGCATTGAAACTGTACTGAGAGTAGTGCTTTTCATTTGTCCGACTGCTCGTGAAAACTATAACAAAATTTTCAAGGGCATTAAAATAATAATTGCTTCCGTTTTCAATAGTTTAATAAAATGAACTTTTTGAAATAAACACAAAATATTCTCCAGTAATACTGTGGATTACGTTTGTGCCCAGATAATTCATTTTCCAGCATGGTTATTAACAACGAATATTTTGATTTTCTCCCAACTTTTTTTATTGAAGACACCCGGGTTTTCCTCTTGTAATTGTAAACATTCATGTTTTTTTGAAGGATTTTTTTTCTTCAAATGGTCTTCAAAGAAAATGAGTGTTATTTCTTTCTGCTCTTCTGTCCAACGTTCTGATATTCTTCTAGATTTTTTTTGGACGGTAGCTGCTTTTTTCTTTAACAGAAAAAATATATATAGATTTTAACCAAAACATATTCTGAAATATAAATTAAAATGTTCCAAATTTGGGTACGTTGATGTATAAGTTATATGTTAGATTTTAATTTATCATGTACTGAAATGGAATGGTTTGTATATAATTTGATGAAGTAATTATGTCAGTCAGTCAGAGAAATTAGAGAGTTAGAATATTGAACTTATTGAAATAAAGTTTCAGTTTGTGATGTGATATATTACCTTTTCATGAAAGCTACATGTGGTACTTACTTTATTTCCCATTACCACTATTGATTCTTGTTGGTTTCTGTCATCAATTTCTTCACCATCGTCATCCTCATCCGAATTTTCCTCTACTACATTCAAATCAATTTCGATTTCGTCCAACGTTTTTCCTTCACATTTAGATGCTTCTCCCCTCTCATTGAGTATGAGTAATTTTGAAACCTTCGCCATTTGATACACGTCGTTTTCCTTTCTCCTTTCCTTACAATAACATATTACAAGCAGAAAGGTGAACAAGGCCATTTGTGGCCTCCATGAATTTTCAAAAATAACTTGACCATCATTCCACTCTCTCAAATAGAATGCACTAATCAGTCTTATCAAAATTGAAACATATTATGTTAGTGACTTCACGCACCTAACTGAATAAAAATCAAGATTTGATTTTTCAGTGTTTTTGTGGATGTGGCTAACTTCACACCCGTGAATGCTCCGAGAGCTACATAACAAATAAAATGAATAATTTTTTTTTAAAACAAGATTGCATGCATTAAAAAAAATATGTTTTTCAATTGTTTGACCTAGGTTATTCTGTGAGTAGCAGATTCAAAATCTTGCCGCGCAAGAATACCTATTTACATTCGCGGCAAGATTTTGAATCGGCTTCTCACAGAATAACGCTAGGTCAAACAATTGAAGCAATTAGTTTTTTCTTTTCAGTGCATTTGTATAAAAGCTTGTCTTGCATTTTGTTTAATAATTTTCATACAATTCTTTTTAGTTTTTCATGAAATCCGTCATCCTATTGAATACTGACAAAAACTGATAATCTCCGACCCCAAAAAAACCCACATACCAACTTTGAATGGAATCAAGTCAAAATAACAAAACTTGTTGCCATCTTGGAGTCGCCATCTTAAATTCGTGGGTTTTGACAAAAAAATCATGTTCTCCTACCCCAAAAACCCCACATATAAATTTTCATTGGAATCAGGCTACAACTACAAAACTTGTTGCCATCTTGGAGTCGCCATCTTGAAATTCTGAATTTTGACAAAAACATCATGATCTCCGACCCCAAAAAGACCCACATATAAATTTTTATTGGAATCGGGCTATAACCACAAAACTCGTCGCCATATTAGAGCCGCCATCTTGAACTTATCAATCCTGACAAGAAATTCCTGATCGCTGTTCCCGAAAACCACAACATACCAAATTTGAATAGAATCGAACCATAATCACAAAACTCGTCCGCCATATTGGAGCCGCCATTTTTTTCTATAAAATTCCGTAATGCATTTTCACTTAAATTATGAACACCTGCCAAATTTCACGTTCATCGGACAACTAGAGGTGGGTCAAATTTAACTTGTAAGATTTTATTACAAACCCACAGACATCGGGTCAAGTGAAACTAAATAAAAGCTTGTGAATAAAAAATTGGTTATTGAAAGAATCAATCTATTTTTGTTTCGTGAAGTATTTTTTGTTCATTGAATTCCTAAAAAAATATAACTGTAGGAAAATATAAGATTTGTTTTTGTGAATTACAATACGTAAAAATCGTGGTAGAGCAATAAATACACAAATCGAAATAGTCAGAGTAGTGAATATAGAACTTTATGTGAGAACATTTTCTCAATGAAATGAAATTGTGACTACAAGTATGAGCAGCTCTAGTTTGGTATACGTATTATCTACGACTTTCATTACATCAATTAGAAGGAAGCAAACTGCGGTCGAACATATATAATAAACTATAAAAGTCGAGCATTCATGCCAAGAGTGATATAAGTTAATCTTTTCTCATCTCAGAAAATAACAGATTCAGAGTCATCACATACTAAGAGTAGGCATTCGTGACAAGGAATAAAATATATTTACTAAAATAAAAACAGAATAACTCAGCAGCACATTTCATCACATGTTTTTAGGTAGATCCTTTCAACAAATTTTCCTTCAGTAAAGATTTCTGATATATCATTTTTTGATTCTCAATGGCATTCATAATTCTCGACTCTGAAAATCCCCGAAAATAAACTCAAAATGGAATTGGACCATCGAAAATAGTAGTTCGAGTATTTTCAGTTCTTGACATAGATTTTCTCACCATCTTGAAT
Source organism: Gonioctena quinquepunctata (assembly GCA_018342105.1). Taxonomy (NCBI): domain Eukaryota; kingdom Metazoa; phylum Arthropoda; class Insecta; order Coleoptera; family Chrysomelidae; genus Gonioctena; species Gonioctena quinquepunctata. Next base: position 158,808 of record JAFIRS010002479.1, on the reverse strand, counting down.
TCCTCGAGTTTAGAATGAAATGAATGATATCCGTTGGCAGAAACCTCAAGATTACAATTTTGAACTGATTCGGACCAAAAATTACAATTTTTTTAGCTACACTGAATTTTTACATGAAAGTCGACCCTATACATTTATTTGAGAGATTATAAGTAAAACTCTACAATTTCTAAATCAAAACATTGGAAAAACAATCAAAATACTCATGTCATAAACACGTGCTTAATTTCGATTGGGTATGTAGATGTTGATCACTCAGATAATTTCGATATGAAAAACACAAATTATCCAATGATTTACTACTCACTTTTTAGCAAGATTTCGATATCTCGTTTATTCAACCCTTCGAAACTCTCCCATTTTGGAATATTCAGGTGTCTCATCGTTATTTCATCTTTTTCATTCAGTTTCACGATCCATCCTGTAAATATCACGAAACATAACTATTTTTCATGTGGAATATATTAATTATTATTATTTGTATACTTTACCTTCTATGTAATTTTCTGAAACTATAAACGGGACACACGACTCTCTAAATTATTCATACTACACTACAATGCAGCATGCACCGCTGAATAAGATTTGATTCGTTTGTACTGCGAACCACGCGATGTTCCACGAAGGAGCGAATCACGTGATAGATTAAATCTGCACAATATGGCAACATTGAGTGGTCCTCCCTTTATATGGTCCATATTAATATACGCGTTAAACGGACCTCAGTTTGGTAGAAACAAGCAAAATAATAAACGGACCTCACTTTGATATCACAAAAGTGCGGTCCTCAGTTTGTTCGAATATACGCATAAAAATTTAATCTGAAATCGTCCATATTTTAAGTGTATATTCGGGACCGCCTAGGTACTTAACCTGGTTTGAAAAAGGACAGAAAAGGCTATGGCAAGTGTCTAGCATAGCTACTTCTGGTGGTCCTCACAACGTGAATTCTATGGTGTGTCCTCACTTTGATAGCTATCGTCCCTGGCGCGCAGTGTATGTCACTCAGATTAACCCCAGATGAGATTTGGATTTATCCGTGGTATATCTAACGATCGTGGAAATTACAGAATTCTACTCCAATAATTACGGAAGATACGGAGGCGTTTCCATGGTAAGCGGGACAGAGTCGGATTCTTCAGAACTGAAAATTTTTCTGCGAAAATATGGAATAGTAATAGAATGTATGTCCTGATCGCGAATCCATGAGAATGTTGAACATTTTTATATTATTTTTCGCAAGAATTAATATATCCATCGCCGCTGGCGCGCAGTGTATGTTACTCAGATTATCACAGAAGAGATTAAGACTCATCCTCGGTGTATCTAATGATCGTTGAAATCACAGAATTCTGCTACTATAATTACGGAAGATACGGGGACGTGAGACAAATTCGGATTTTTCAGAACTGAAAATTTTTCAGTGAAAATATGTATTGATACTGAAGTTGATGCCCTGATCATGAATCCGTAAGAGTTTTGAGCCTACCTTGCCCACTAATATTATTTTTCTCAAAAATCGGTATATCCATCGCTCCTGGGACGCAGTGTATGTCACTTAGGTCATCCCCACGAGAAAATTTAGACTCACCCCCAGAATATCTATCGATCGTGAAAATGTGAATATCTATCGATGTAAAAATTATAGAATTATAGCCCAATAACGGAAGATACGATGGTATTTCCATGAGTAGTGAGACACACTGTATATATATATATATATAAATATATATATATACAGTGCGGTCCATTTGTCCATTTGTTTGGAAGAACCTGGTCGATTTTTATTGTCAATTTCACAATTTACGGTATTAAAATATTACCCCCTTCTTCACCACCTCTGAATTATGAGCACCCCCTCAAAAATTTTAAATGAGGAGGGGGATTGTGTGGCAACTTATTTGAGAGGGATTTTCATTCTCTGTTCAGCAATATTGGGTTTTTCAAATTTGGTGCAATCATAACTGAAAAAATTTATTTTGAGAATGTAAAATTTCTATTCTTTACGTAGAATGAAGGAAATAATGTCACATAATGATTAGGAAGTATTTTTCCATTTATTTCACAATTAAATTGAATGTTCAAAATGACCACCATTCACTTCTTGATAATAAGCAAGTTGATCTTGGTATTCTCGTACAACATTTTGTAGGACCTCAGGGGTTATGTTGTTAATTTCTTCCGTTATCCTAACTTTTAAATCTGCAATATTGTCTGGTCTATTGAAATATACTTTTGGTGTCAAATAACCCCTCAAGAAATAATCAGGTATTTTCTTGTCTGTTTTGCTAAACGTCAGGAAAAAGTCGTTCAAGGCACCAAAAAATTATTCACAAAACCCACATAAATAATGTAATGTCAATCTAGTAGACTACTGTTATTTTGATATTTTTGAGTTGCTGACACACGTCAGTGTATTGAAAAATATTTGTGTGTGTATTTGATTCAACTATGGCTCATTTATCCAAAACTCAAAGAATATACATTTTAATTATGATTGGATGCGGTTATAAAACAAGAACTCAAAAGGAAGTTTGTGAAATATTTAATAATAAATACCCTGGTCAACACGTCTCACAGTCTACAGTTAGCAAAATAGAAACAAAATTTCGTGAAACTGGACATGTAAAAACCGCTCAAAAACCAGCTCGAAATGTTAAATTGGATGAGGAAAAAAAGTTAGATGTACTGTTAGCGATTGAGAAAAATCCGCATATGATGTAAGTAAATCATCGATATTGAGAGCTTTACATAAAGAAAAATACCATCCTCATAGAGTTCGGTTGGTTCAGGAGTTGAATGAGGATGATCCTGATAGAAAGCAACAATTCTGTGAACTGATGATGGACAGAATGGGAGCAGATAGTTCATAAACAAAATTGTTTTTTCTGATGAAGCAACTTTTCATTCAAATGGAACGGTTAATATTGTAGCAGAGAAAATCATAATTGGATGTGTGAGGCTCACACACAATATCCTCAAAAAGAGAACGTTTGGGCTGGTATTATTAACAACAAAATTATTGGACTTTATATTTTTGAAGGCACAGTAAGTGGTGAGGATTATCTAGATTTTTTATGAAATTTTTACAGCCCACATTAAAGAGACTTTTTTCTTATGTTCATGATCCAAATGCAATGGATAGATCAATTTGGTACCAACAAGACGGAGCTCCACCGCATTACAAACGTATTGTTGCAGATTATTTGAACGAAGTTTTTCCCAATAGGCGGATTGAAAGACGTAGAACGATTGAATGGCCGCCTAGATCCCCCGATTTGACTCCTCTCGATTATTTCTTATGGGGCTATTTAAAATCGAAAGAATATTTCAATAGACCGGATAATATTGCAGATTTGAGAGTTAGGATAACGGAAGAAATTAACAACATAACCCCTGAGGTCTACAAAATATTCTACGAGATCCCACGATCGACTTGCTTATTGTGTAGGAGTGAATGGTGGTCATTTTGAACATTTAATTTGATTGTAAAATAAATTGAGAAATACTTCCTAAACATTATGTGTTATTATTTCCTTCATTCTACGTGAAGTATCAATATTTAACATTTTGAAAATACATTTTTTCAGTTATGATTGCACCAAATTTAAAAAACCTAATATTGCTGAACAGAGAATGGAAATACCTTTCGAAGAAGGTGCCACGCGACCCTCCTTATCATTTAAAATTTTTGAGGTGGTGCTCATAAATTGGAGGGGGTGATATTTTTTTACTATAAATTGTCAAATTGACAATTGAAATCGACCTGCTTTAGGGTTTTTTAAACAAATGCATAATAACGCTATAATAAATTCATTCCATACCTATGGACCTCACTATATATTATATATATTATATATATATATATATATATATATATATATATATATATATGGCATATAAAACAAATTTTAAAATTGAAAAAAAAATCTTTGAGCAGGAATCGAACCTGCATCCTCTAGATCTCTAGTGTCCCGCTCTACCAACTGAGCTATCGAAGACACAAGGTTCCATCTGCGTTTCGAGATACTGCTTTTTCCTATAATTTCATGTTAGATGTTGGGATGGGTTTTGAGATCTCAAGCACTTGTGAATGGCCATCGAAATCAATTTACCTTTCACCCTAATGTCACCATCAGCCAGGGTTCACTAAACAAGATTTTTGCCAAATATATAAATACGAAAGGAGAATTGCGTCTGTGAAAGTATAGGTGAAGGAAGGTTGAGGCATTTCAGACAAATTTTTCAATTAAAGAAAAAACCATCTTCGAGCAGGAATCTAACTGAGCTATCGAAGACACAAGGTTCCATCTTTGTTTCAAGATACCGTTTTTTCAATTCAATGTTAGATATTTTTTCTCGTGGTGTTAATTGTTTGTACTTATAAAAAAATGACATTCTGAAAAATTTCCTTTAAAATCTAAATTTTCAAAGGTTTCTCAAGAATTTTGAATCTTGTGGAATACTATAGATTAGACGTTTTCGAGCGACCTTTTAGATTGATTTTAAGATTCCATCTTTTTTCTACAATCAATTAACATAATTTATGACGAATATCAACGACGGGACATATAAAAATACTCTCGAATATATTGTTACTAACACATTCAATTTCAATTTTAAACAACTTTTCAGAAGTTTCAACATATGTTATTATTAAACACCGCTAAAACAGACTGCAAAATTTTTAAAACTGTCCACAATAATATCACCTTCCCGGAGAATATTCAGTTCGGAAACGATAGTATATATTTTTCAACCAGTACAAAACTGTTAGGAATGTATATAGATGACAAATTCAACCATGGAATACATATTGAAAATCTCGCAAAAAAACTGGCAAGTAAATGTTATGCAATTAGAATTTTGAAAAGTCACTTAAAATTAGATGCACTGAAAACGGCATATTATGGGATTGTTTATCTCTTTCTAAAATATGGAATATTAGTATGGGGAGGGAGTACACAACTAGAACGAATTTTTATCATGCGAAAACGGATATTGAAGACTATGTTGAATATGAAATATACAGATTCTTGTCGTAATACTTTCAGATGTATCAAAATGCTTACCGTTTATGCCATTCACATATATGTTCGTGTACTTTTTGTGTACGATAATAAAGCAAATTTTGAGGAAGACAGATTCAGACATGAGTATTCTACCAGGCAGAATCCAATTTTATTGTTCCCAAGCATAGACTGACAAATACAGAGAAAGGGCCATATTATGCATCCATTAAATTCTATAACAATTTACAGTTAATCATTAAAGAAGCTCGCTCAAGACAAATTTTTAAAAAACATGTTTTTGATCTGTTGTGTGACATCGAGCCATATTCATTACAAGAATTCATGGAGAAATAATTTTACTACAGCTGAATAAAATTTTCAATCTATCTTACACCTTTGACTGTGATATATTTATATATTAATAATTTTTTTTTCAATACATGTTGTAATTACTTTTACTAGGAAGGAATTCTAGTTATAAGTGACTTTTGTGTTTTTTATATTCTTTATATTGTATATTATTGTCCGACTTGAGTTTTCAACTGTTTAAATTGAAAGCTTCAAATAAATCTATCTATCTATCTGTCTATCTATGGATAATTTGACTGATACTATGTTGTTCTACAATATTTTTTATAAATGTTATATTCTCTAATCTAATCTATAGTAGGTACTCCACAAGATGTAGAATTCTTGAGCGACCTTCGAACATTTTTATTTCAAGTCACATTACCAGGATGTCATTTTTTTTTGAGTACGTACAAACAATCGGCACAAAGAGCAAAAATAAAAAAATCGAATGTTGACCATTTTCGAAATTTTCAAAATTATTTGATCCATCTAAGATTTGAGGTCTCCTTGAATAAAATAATTAATGAAACACCTTTATAAAAAAAAGCTTTCATTCAAATGCACCAAAAAGTTAAAAATTATCGATTTGGATGTGTGACGTAGTATTCCATGAGTTGAAGATTCAAAAGCTTGTCGCGCAAAGCTTCCAGTTCCAATACAAAAGCGACAAGCTATTGAATCTATAACTCACGGAATTACCTACGTCAGACATCTAAAGCAATTATTTTTTACTTTTACTTTTTGAAGAGGTATTTTTTAATAATTATTTTATTTTCTGCCTTTTAGTACTTGAGTACGCCTTAATCTATGCATTTTTGTTGAAGCATCGTTATTATGGGGCATTTTTCCTGTAAATTCTGAGCTATCTATTCCTCCAATGAGAAGACCATCTGAAGATTATCTCATCCGCCATCTTGGAGTTGCCATCTTCAATGTATGAATTTCAAATAAAAATAAATAATCTTCGACTAAATTCATGATCTCTGCCCCCGAAAACCCCCACATACCAATTTTGAATAGAATCGGACCAGAAACACAGAGATCATCGGCCATATTGGAGCCGCCATTTCGATTCTATGAATTTTGAAGAAGAATTCATAATCTTCGACCCTGAAAACCCCCACATACAAATTTTGAATCGAATCGTACCATAATCACAAAACTCGTCCGCCATCTTGGAGCCGCCATTTTGTTTTTTCTCCAACAAACATTTCGTAATGCAATTTTCGTAAATGCAATTCGGAATTATGAAAACCTGCTAAATTTCAGCTCAACCGGATGTCGGCAACATACCAACGAAGCAAGTTAAATAAAAGTTTCTTGACCTGTTATTTGGGTAACCTTCCACAGTCTGAAAATGAAAATATAATCAGGAAAATCTATACAAGTGTAGAAAGGGCAAACTAATTTGTTCACCCCGATAAGTCACTGCGTTCACCAAATTATATTTCCTATAGAAAAATGATTCGATTTGTCAGTTACTTCTCGTTCCCTGAATATGCCTATAAAAAAATAGTAAACATTCAAAAGATACTTCTTTATATAGTTTTTGATTGACGTTTCGGGAACTATATCTGCCCCCGTTCTCAAAATCTTCTAAATCTCCTTCAATTGTTTTAATAATTTGGATTTTTTCTTGCAGAGTACTTTTCGCTTTTTCAACTGACGGATGTCAATTGAGATCTGCTAAAAAATTTGAGAGTGACGTATTGCTCATTTGATATATGGGGTGTTGTTCAGATCAGTTTATTAGAATTCTACCATATCTCACTTCCTCTCTGAGTAGAGGTAACCATGATTATATTTTCATTTTCAGACTGTGGAAGGTTACCCAAAAAACATGTCAAGAAACGTTGTTCCTCCACAAAAAACCACATTCATTCAATACTTGAATAAAAGTTTGTAAAAATCTAAAATAAGTGTGAAAGGAGAGATTAGAGTATGAAAAAAGGACTGAACAGTAACCAAGTAAAAACAAAACTGATAAATATGGAGAGAATGGTGGATCATAAAAATAGCAACATCAAAATAGGGACATACATATTCCAAGAGATAGGTAGATTTAGATGACTTGGAGTAATTATAACAAATAATGGAAGCGATGATGATGCAGAATTGGAGGGTGAAATTAAATAGTAAAGTAATTTAAAAAGTTATTTCAAGCAAAATACTAGAAATAAAAGACAAATTATACAAAATAATAATACAACCAACAATGCTGTATGCAGCGGAGAAGATAACAATGAACAAAAACGAGAGAAAGACTTCAGAGTACAAGGGAGAAAAATTATGATAACAATCCAGGGACCTATAAGAATAGACAACGAGGAACGCAGAAGCAGAATTAACAGAAAAATACTAGAGAAATCGAAGGGTGAAGACGTGATTCGTGACTGTAATTGTCATTTTCGTGACTGTAATTGTCATTCTAGATATGCTTCATAACACAGATGAACTATACCATGGATGAGTTTTTGGTGAAGTCTGCATAGTGTATAATAATAGAAAACGAAAATGTGTTTCAGTATAGTAGTGGAGCAATATATCATTCATTATATTAATAACTAAGAAAAAATCCCATGAATATCAATATATTTCTTTACTGTAGCCGAATTGGGGATGAACCTCAAGTCTAACGACATACACATTGTATTACCCTTGCATTTCTCTGTTTTACATCCGCAAGATATGCATTCAATCGGATTAAAGAAGATTGAATTTGTCAGATCTGCATGCTTCTAGGGTGTATACTTCACTTCACGGGAAACGAACTGGTCTCCTTAAGGTAATAAAGACAAAAGATCTTTCATAGAGACAAGAGAAATAATTGGAGAGCAATGTGATTATTGCGCTCAATTGATTATGAGATACAAAGAAGGCAGCCGAAGACCATACTGAGCACATGATTTGCTTTCCGATTACTTTCATGAACTCCTTGAAATCATATGTATTTTATACACTAATAAAATATTCGGCTCCAATTTTTGTCTCATTACACGCAGCCGCTTCATTTCAGTAATCCAGGAACAGTATGGCTGAAATGAAGACACATCAAACAAGTGCTGAATTCACGTTTTACAATTGAAATAAGTCCCTCACGACCGTCTTGATAAAATTTATTCTGCGCCGCGCCGGTAATGCGTTTGCTTTTAAAACCTATAAATTTCGCTAAAAGGGTATCAGAATGCGGTGCAAAAAATAGCGTGTTAGAGAAATCTTTGAAGCAACCGCATGGAAGCTCCTCATCTGGATTTGAGCGCCATTTTATATGTCTCATCATGTTTGGGTTGAATTTGATATTTCGGAAAAATTGCGATACTGTTTGAGTGATTCCTTACAATGTGATTCAGTATATTATACACCATGGTTGAGAATCACTTCCGAAGATCTATCGTCGTCATAACTGATTATCCCAGAAAAGAGACCATTGTAAATTCTTTACACAGAGCAAAAAACGCAGACTGGGAGACAGTCAAGCCGATAGTAACACACTTAGATGATCTAGCCGTTCTCACGTTTTGCGCTTACAAAGAATCGAGATTCATTTTTCTTTCATAGATAATTCATATTAAGTTATTAATGTCCATTTCCACTAATAAAATATGTTTTTATATTGAATCCTTTATGTGAAGAAAACCGTTTAATTCGATTTTTCTATCCATTCCACTTCACATGGCACTTATCTTTCACTATATGCTAGACGGGCTTGCCACTCCTACTGAGAAGGAATCTTTTATTTAGAAACCTATCGAGGTGGGAGATTTTCGGAGTGTTTCTTTCTGTCACTAGGTACCGCCATTTAAAGTTTATCTTTTCCGGCGTACCTATAGGTGTTACAAGCTCGATGATGGTTTGTTTACGTTGTGTCTCACTTCAGCCAGAGTTCTTTGGACCTTTGGCTGGTTGACTACTCCGTACTGATGAGGGCCAAGAAGCCTGAAACCGGTATGCGGATTGTTAGGTGAACAAGACATAAATTAAACATAATCGAGCTTATCAGAAAGAAACATTTGCATTCAATGTCCATTGATATTATATGGAAGTATGCATGGATTTTCAGGTGAATATCATTCAACGTTCTGCGTGGTATTTGCCAGGAAAGTAGTTGTTTTTCACCTGAGATCTACCATTTTCTGGTTCAATTTTATATTGAATCCTTTATGTGAAGAAAACCGTTAAATTCGATTTTTCTATTCATTCCACTTCACATGGCACTTATCTTTCAATAAAATATGTGTTGTTATTTGAAAATGTTTCAAAATGTTATTTTCGTAAATAAATGTTGGAAATTTTGATTTAATTATTTATTTATTTATTTATTGGACCCTATTACTGTTGCTAACATTGACAGAGGACAATGACAAACGAGTTCGTTTTACTTTATTATAATCGGCATAGAACTTCGAAGGGTCTGTCACGCATCAAACGTTTATGGTTAAGTCGAACAGAAACGGAATTCAACATGAGTTTGATCAGGGTGTGTTCATTATTTGAAAAATTAATTATATTTTAGGGAAGTTTCATTTGTATTTCCTTCGAAAGATATATTCTTTCATTTCTATTGATTCACATTACTAATATAAAAAAAAAATTGCACATTTGTTTGGAAAGTTTGTGGTTCCAAACGGAACCACTAGGCCTGAAGCGTGATTTTGACAGACACATTATTTTTTACACAAATTAACTTCTGATGACGTTTACACCCTTATTGATTCGATATCAAGTGAAACGGGTTCAGTTACTTCAAATCTTCCATCAACTGAATCAAAAATTAAAAAAATGGTGGCACAGCAATGTAAATGCTTTCATAATCTTAAGAAAACGATCTTTAGATGTTAAAAACCTCAGATTGAAGAATTTCGTCTGACCGGAGCTAAAGGATTGATCGGTGCAGATCCACGCACCTCTAGAAGATAAAATTAGATAAGTGTGCCCATTTGCCAATCCATGGAACAAAAGTAAGGTGTGCACACTGTAACATACGTGCAGAGCCCCATCGTACTCGATGGCATTGAGAAACATGCAAAGTTGGTCTTTGTTTGACAAGTTCGTCGAATTGTATTTCATGAGATATAATTATATTTTCTATTTAAATTTGTTCGTAATGACCTGGTGGTCATAATATGGAAACACTAAATAAATAACAAACTACAGTAAATAAATACATGTTTTTGAATTATGTGTGAAGTATTCACCATATGATCCCTCATGTGCGAAAAAAGAATTATTTTCATTTGATAAAAAATAATTCTGGCTGCAAAGGGTTGAAGTTTCACGGCAACTGTGATGAAAATAAAATAAGTAAATTTTTTTTTAAGTGAAACGGTTTCATTGCAAAGAAACATAATGATGTGAAAGAGAATTGGTGGCGTGCAGACAAGAATTTTTCACATTCTAGAAGATATCCTTGGGCAGGGATCAAACCGGCGTCCAGATGATTACTAGTCAGGTGCTCTTCCAACTGAGCTACCGAGGACGTAGATTCGCATCTGCGTTTGGGATATCACTTTCTAGAATTCAATCCCAATCGCAGATGGGAATTTACGTCTGCGGTAGCTCAGTTGGAAGAGCACCTGACTACTAATCATGTGGACGCCGGTTCGATCCCTGCCCGAGGGTATCATTTCTAGAATTAAAAAAATTCTTGTAAAAAATGTCTTTCCTTAAAACATAATAATGATGCAGATAATGTACTAAAAGGTAGAACATATTTAGATACTTACCAGGTACCAGTCATCACACCACTCTCCTCATCAATATAAGGCATTGATCAGACTAAAATGAAATCGTGGGGCGTAGCGGAACCTGAGTAAATATGTAAATGATCGTTATGTGATGTCGCACGATGATAATGACGGATTTACTTTCACACACATTTTGCATAAGTTGTCCATTGAGAAGATGCATCCAAAGCATATAATGATATGAGCGGTTGGCTGTAGATAATAGAAATTTGACGCGCCCCATGATTTTATTTTAGTCTAATCGATGCCCTATATTGATGAGGAGAGTGGTGTGATGACTGGTACCTGGTACTACCAACCTGATTATTTTTTAACTTTCAGTACATTATCTGCATCATTATTATGTTTCCTCACAATAAAACTATTTAACTTGAGAATAAGTTTTTACTTATTTAATTTTTTAGCTTCTAGTACCTACATTATCCGCATCATTATTATGTTTCTTCACAATAAAACCGTTCAACTTAATTTTTTATACTCATCTTATTTCAGTTAGTTCTTTATTCAGTTACTCAATATTTCTCATTCTATTCAGTTCATTTAGACATCAGGAACTTAGCTCCTAAGAAACTGATACGCTTCGCAAGGAACCTCGGAATCCTGGGACTTGAATAGATGTGGGGTAATGTACAAAAGACCTTACAGGTCGAGGTACGGAGAGGCTGAAGAACCAATCGTCCCCCCTACAATCTACAATTCAGTTCATTTAGTGCCTTATTATTACAAGGTTTCTTTCCTGTCAGATTGTTGTAATCTAACTCCTCAATACATAATCCTTCAAAAGTCTTTACTCGACTCAGTGCCACGTAAGCTTGTCCTGCCTCAAACAATTCCGATCCCAAATACACAACTGTATGGTCTACAGTGCTGCCTTGCATTTTGTGGACAGTGGAAGCCCATGAAAACGATACGAAATCTTAACTTGGGTGGGGGATTCGTACTTGACTCACGATTCTAAGTTGACAAAATCTTTTGTTTTGATTAGGTACCTAGATTTTAGTTTCAATGTATTGACTGTCTAAGCTCTATGATCTGCCATTTTGTTTCGGACGCCGTCTTGGATTTGGAAGGTTTTCATGGTGTACTGTATTCTACTAGTCAAACCCTTTCATTTGATATCGAGGAGGTTGTAAAAAATAGGTAATCCGTCATTAATGGCGGCGGCCATCTTGGATCCACAATGATACAGAATACCATACTTGTATTGTCATCAGAACTAAAGGTATGTATCAAATTTCAGGTCAATCGGTCAACAGGAAGTGGGTAAAATTTCAATTACTAGATTTGACCCGCACAAGGCACAAACAAGGCAAGCTAAATAAAACCGTTTAAAAACACGCAATTTTGGGAGTTTTTTCGATTTCCAAACCCAAATATGGTAGTAATAACAATGGAACCATTTGATTTTATTGCTATTTTAATGACGAACAAATCGAATATTGTTTCGTAGAGCTACGAAAAAAATATGGTTTATCTCTCCTCATAACATGACGATCTATTGTATTATATGGAGTTTTTATGAATTCAAACCCCGGATACCAGATATAATCTATATTTCCAAAGCACTGTTCCTTCCATTGCCTATTAGCTTTCTTTCTGCCATAATCCATTTCCCTCTTATTCCATAGTCATCCTATGCGCATTTTGTCTCGATATTATTCTGAAATAGTAGTTTATGTAACAAGTACGCTAATAGTTATTTATGTAATGAGGATCATAAAGACGATCATTATGGTACAGGTCGTGAATGTTATTGGGCGAGGCGTGGCCGAGTCCGATAACACGACGTGTGCCATAATGATTGTTTATGATTCGTATTACATACAAAATTTCATCTGATGGAATTTATATTAATACATTTTCGAAAAATTAAAAACTGCATATTTTGACATGTCACAATGACAATATTTTCAAAGGAGTAAGTATATGTGTAGTTTCAAATATTAGTAGGTTAGTGCGCTGTGCTTTGCCATTTCCTTGACAATGTCAGGTTGTTACGGCAATATTTATTTATCTGCTGTCAAACACAATTGTCAGGTAGAATTGAATATAATTTAAATAATAATAAGTGATTCTGAAACTGGTAGTTTACCTTATGATTTGGAAGAAATGACGCGAAATATCGTGGACTCCCTTATGCCGGAAACATCACGGAGTGTATATGAAATAGCGTAATTTCATTATGGTACTTAGTACCATAATTAACTCATTATGGAACTGAGTACCGTAATGAGCTTCCTTATGTCATCAAAATTGAGTGATAAAACGTTGACATTATGACATGCCATCAGATGAAGCCATTTACGTATGTGTTGCATACAATATTTTTTTGTATAAGCTTTCCAAAGAATGTTTCATGTAGAAACTATGTTTTTATTTCCGCCATCAATACGCAAATATATTTTTCTACGACTGTCACAAAATACATTCATTGTATGTTCAATGATGATTTATGAATGTAGTACATTGTAATACTCCTTTTCATTATGCACTAGTTGCTGGGCAACTAGTGCACAATGTCTGAAAAACGCACGGGTAAATTTTCGCAATCTTCGTCACGACAAAAGAGGCGTGGAGTAAATGAAACAAAAGACGCCGTAACCAGGTAACATTGCCGTAACCATACAGACAATATAATCACAACCATAAGTGACAATTCAATATTTCTTTGACAGAACGATATTATAAAAATATTTCGAAATTGGTTCAGCATGGAAAGTAGTTTGAGACCGCCAAGTGTTATAGAGGCAGCAAATAACGCTTCATTAAATTTGGTGCCTGAAAAATCTGAAGAAAAATACACAGTTTCGTATACCCTATTCATGGACTGGTGCAAAGAACAGAAAACTAGTTCTCGTTCAGAGAATGTTCTGATGGCTTACTTTGGAAATATATTAAATAAATTTGAATCTTCCACTTTATGGGCGCACTATAGCATGTTAAAAACGATACTCAGTATCAATAATGGCGTGGATATCAGTAAATATTCCAAATTGAGAGCATTCCTAAAGCGGAAATCAGATGGATACAAAGCAAAAAAATCTAATGTTTTCACAACGAAGGAGATTGATACGTTCATCAAAGAAGCCCCAGACAACGAATACCTTGTAGCAAAAGTAAGTTCCACAACAATCAGTTAATTAATTATAATTTGTTTATATTTTTTTATTGCAGGTTGTACTTACCATGGGAATTATGGGTGCTTGTAGGAGAGATGAAATGTACAAAATGAAAATTCACGATTTTGAAGACATTCCGAACACTAAAACAAAAACTTCTCGAAAATTTACTGTAACGGGAGAATATGCTAACATTGTGAAAAAATATTGGAATCTGCGACCAAGTAATGTCAACGATGCTTATTTTTTTCTAAATTATCAGAAAGGAAAATGCACTGTCCAAAAAATTGGAATAAATAAAATAGGAAATATGGGAAAACAAATTGCTTCATACTTAAAACTTCCGAATCCTGAATTATACACCGGCCACTGTTCACGTCAATCTTCAGCTACAATATTGATAGATAGTGGCGAAGATATAACGACATTAAAACGGCATGGTGGCTGGCGCTCTACAACAGTAGCTGGGGGTTACATCGAATAGTCCCTGACTAGTCGAAATAACATAGCCAATAAAATATTAGGGTCGATCAATAAGTTGTCAGACCTTCCATCGACATCAGTTACAGAAAATGTTAATAATGTCAACTTTTCCCTTAAAAAAACGGATTCTATTTTCCCAAAATTTGTTTTTAATAATTGTACCAATGACTCATTGAATATTGTTGATAACAAATGAGAAGATATTTTTTCGCGATTATTGTAGTAGGTGCTTAACACATTTACCTAGTACGTTATTTTTTTCAATTAATTAATAAAAGTACATTTCTCATGTTTGTTGATTTTTACTCACACTGTATATTATAACATTCGTAGAAAAAGTATAGTGTGAAACTCGCACGGAATGACCATTTCCTACTCTGCACTCGCTTGCAGCTCGTGCTGCAAACTTTCATACTCGTAGGAAATGTATGTCATTCCGTGCTCGTTGTACAATATACTATTGTAGGCAGCATCAGCAGAAGGCTGTGTGAAATATCGAATCAGATTTTTTATCACCGACGTGTCAAATGTTAAATATGTCAACTAGTCCATTTGCGTTTGTTGTTATGTTCTCTAATATAGGTGTTGGGAAGGTTATATAAAAATGTATGGGAGGAATCTCTGACCGATTTTTTACGTAACACAAATTATGGTATATTGTTGGGCGTTCTTCTACAATTAAAATTATTATTAACAAAAAGCAGCTGATATTCATTTGGATGGCATATTCTCCTGGATACAAGCGAACTAGAGAAATTGTGTTTTCAGTCATTTTTTTCAGGATCCAACTATACTAACGTGTTATATAGAATATAGATAGTTGAATATAATGAACATGTTAGTAAATATGACAACCATTCAGAAAGATACTCCAAATTTGAAAGAAAGTTGCAAATGTATTCAATATACAGGGTGTTATGTAATAAGTGTCCGATATTTTACGGGATGATTCCTCAGTTATTTATTAGGTGAGAAGTTCATACAAGCATGGGTCCGCAAGGCCTCAATTTTTGATATACAGGGTGTTAAACATTTATTTTGATTATGGTTTTTCGTGAATAATTTTCAAAGTAATGTCGATATTTGGACAAAAATTGGTATTTGGGGATTTTTTAATATGAGAAATTCAAATTTGATCTTAGTTTGGCTCTCAATTGTAGGGGACGCCGCCTACAGGTCTTTGTCTCTTTTGGGAAGTCACAACTTTGTCGTGCATGTATGTATCACATTTTCTAGAAAAAAAAAATAGATTTTCCTACCATTTTTACGTGAAAAAGATATGCTTTTCAAAAATTGCTACAAGCAGCCGTTTTCGAGATATTTTGATTTAAATTAATCGATGTGTTTGTCAAAAAAGGAAACAATTTTGATTTTTTTTTATGCAACATAGAAACAACAACGCTAATTTTTAAACAACAATAAACAACGGAACACTAGATATAAATCCAAATCAAAATCCCAATAAATGTTCGAAATGTCCACCTCCTGCATGTATGCACGCCCCAATCTTCTTCCCATTGATACGCGCACTCTTTGGAAAATTCCTGGAGTTCTACAAGCGTTAATTATTCGATTACCCAATTCTTGATTTTGGTTAGGTGTCTGGTAAATTAAGGATTTTAGTTGTCCCCAAAGAAAAAAATCAAAACTGTTAAGGTCTGGTGACCTAGGGGGCCATGGTTGAGGCTTTCCCCGACCTATCCAACGGTTGCCGAAAGTTTGATCTGAAAATTCTCGCGCTTGGATGCTAAAATGTGTCGGGGCACCGTCATGCATGAACCACATTTCATTTCGTAGTCTAAGCGGCACATCTTCCAGTAAAATAGGCAAATCTTCTTCAAACAAATGACGATATCTCTCTGTTCAATCTTCCCAGAATGAAGAATGAACCTATAAAATAATCTGCAAGGATACCTGCCCACACGTTAAGAGAGAACTGTTCTTGGAAATGTGATTCCTGTAAAACAGGATTTGATTTTTACATAAAGGAATTGGAATGAGGCATTGGAGAAACCAACGACAGAAGTTGATCCGTAACGGACAGTCACGAGGGAGTGGTGCGTGAATCTTTGAATATGGTGAGGATATAACGAATTATCATTCAAAATTTCCATACCAGAACATGAGAAATGTTTAACGTCAGCGCTATTTTTCTGGAGCTTGTTTCCGGGTGTTCTACCAGATTAAGAGCTGCTTCCTCGGTTTCTGGGGTTCTCACCGTCCAATGTGCTCCCGACAAATGACAAGCTTTCTCAAGACTTCCTGTTTCCCTTGCCCGAGCGTGAATTCTCGAAAACGTTTTTGAAGTAGGAGTTGTGCGGTTCGGATAACGCTCCCGATACAAACGTCTAGCCTCATATGCATTTCCGTTAGCAAGTTCGTATGTAAAATGTATGTCAGCATAACCTGCATTGGTAAACTTTACCATTTTTCAACAAGTAATACAATAATAATAAATGAAACTATTCAACTATGCGTTAAGATATTATTTTTGACATGACAGAACAATAAAAAAGAATGGAATAAACTTACTGGCCTACTTGATACTCTTATTTTTGAAGAATTCGCGAATCAATGGGAAGAAGATTGGATTCATTGATTCATTTAAATCAAAATATCTCGAAAACGGCTGCTTGTAGCGACTTTTGAAAAGCATTTTTTTTCAAGTAAAAATGATAGAGGAATAGTTTTTTTTTCTAGGAAATGTGATACATACATGCACAACAAAGTTGTGACTCCCCAAAAGAGACAAAGACCTGTAGGCTGCGCCACCCACAATTAAGGGCCAAACTAAGATCAAATTCGAATTTCACATATTAAAAAATCCCTGAATACCAATGTTGTCCAAATATCGACATTATTCTAATATTTATTTACGAAAAACCAAAATTAAAATAAATTTTTAATACCATGTATATCAAAAATGAGGGCCTAGCGGACCCATGCTTATAGAAACTTTACACCTCAAAAATGACCGAGGAATCGTCCTGTAAAATATCGGGCACTTATTACATAACACCCTGTATAGCAAAATCCTGTTTTCCCATTCGAATCGTGAATGCTAGGTGTAGCCCACTTCGTGGTTATCCTGAATAGTAAGTGACATTTGGAATAAATGTAATATAAATTGTTATCATCCAATAAATATATATAGGTTCACAATTTTATTCTGAAAAAATCAAAATTCCTAGCTTTTCTGAGGCAAAATGTTATCGGTTCATAGTTTTTATAGTATTTATAAACACCCGTTATGTTTTATGAATGAATGAAATTCAGTTCGTAAAGTGTTGCCGTGACGACACTTTACGTAAGTCCGTAAAAGTAGCATTTTACGGATTATTTTTTATTCCTAAAGTAGCCGTTCCGGGGAGCGTATACAATAAATTAAATTTTTCTCATCATTATTTTCCAATCTTCTTGAATATTTCATTATATTTCTCTATTGCTTCGTCAGTGACGCTAAATGAAGAAAAAAACTAGTTGAAGACATTCGTTAATACTTAGTATTGATTAATCTTATGAATAGCTTCATTTCAATATCTATCTTATTTTTGGTGATGGTGATGGTGATCTCAATAGGAAAACAGAAAACCTGAAATCCGCTTATTCAGGTTGAGCTATTCTTCTTTGCAAAAAAAAGGGGGAAAAAGAAACAGAAATGAGTAATCTCAGACCTTGTACATTACTCGAGATTGAAAGGACCCCGAATGAGTATTTGTTCCAATTCTCACAAGGGCGGACAAATTTCAAATCGGATTCGACGCGCCAACAAAAGAATGTAGTTACGAAACATCCATACAATACCTACCGAAATGAATGTCACAAACACTCATTCGTGAAGTTTCCAGACAATATGGATACATTCTAAGACGAAAGTTGTTATTAGATTAAAACGAATATTTCATCGAAACAAGGACAAATGGTTGATTCTCTCCAGGACAATGATAGTTATAATTCTCCACTATTTCGGAGTGACTATTTTGTGCAATGTTCGTTTTCTTTTTTTGTCAGATTAGAGATTCATAAGAATTGCCCCCATATTTTGTAAGAAATATCAAATGTGGGAAAATATATAAAGTCTATACGTGAATATGATATGCCTAATGATAAAATTTCTCAACAGAGGTATTTGGGTTTCATTAATTATCTGAGGAATTTCATCAGAATTATCGAGTGCTCTGAGGAAAGTTTTGAAAAAATGGCTAGATTCTCACACGAAATGTTTCAATATGATCAAGTCTATAATTACTTCAGGTCAAGTGCTGCAAAAATTTGATAGTTCAGAAGAAATAGTCATTCAAACGGCTTCAAGTAAAACGGGAATAGGTTGTGTACTTCTCCAAGAAGGAAAACCAGTAAGTTCTACCTCTAAAACCTCAGAAATTGAAATTAGATATGGTCAAATCGAAAAGGAATTTCTGGCAGTGCTATATCCTTGAATACAATTCAATCATTATCTCTATGGAAGGAAAACGACAATACATACTGATCATTTGTTTGATGAAAAAAGAAATCAATAAAATTTCATCCAGTAGATTGCAACGAATAAGTTTGAAATTGATGATATATGATATAAACCTAGTTTATAAACCAGGGAAATCAATGTTTATTGCTGATGCAATTTACAGAGCTTGCTCTAAAGCTGATAACACGAATATAGCCTTGAGTGATGTTGCCCACACTATCAATATGAGTAATGAAAACCAAACAGAATTTCAGAAAGAGACTGAACTGGTTGGCCAAATTCAAAATCTCAGGTGGAAGAAGTGATAAAATGTTTCTTGGAGAATAGAGATCAGATTTCTGCTGAAGTTGGGTCGGTTTATTTGAACGACAGAATAATGGTTCCTTTCCGTTTGAGGCTAAACATTTTTTTTTTCACATGAATCACATTTTTATATATCGAAAATCAAAGGTAGAGCAAAGTCATTAATTTATTGAAAAGCATATCAGTAAGAAATACTGGTCCAGAAATGTGAAGGAACCAATTATTTTACAAGAACCACCTTCATATCCTTCTGAAAAAGTAGGATGTAATATTCTAGGAATTTAAGGGTTATCATATTCTTATAGACTATTTCCCAAAATGGATAGAACTTTTAAATTATCTAAAAATCCCAGTGCCATTATCAGGTACCTCAAAACTATTTTCTACATTCACGGAATACCCAAAATATCAGTTGCAGATAACATGCCCTTCAATTCATTCGAGTGTGGAAAATTCAATAAAGAGTGGCAATTTGAAATTAACACATTAAGCCCGTGTCATCCTTGAAGTAATGGCAGTGCAGAAAAAGCCGTTGGAATCTGTAGAAGTATACTGAAGAAATCATTCGAGGATAACATAGACAAATAAATTATACTTTTGGAATATCGAAATACACCAGTCACGGGACACAATTATTCTCCAGCTCAACTTCTATTCAGTAGAAGAAAAAGAACTGAATTATAAATGAACCAATTATTAACGAACATTTCACAGAAACATTGAACAAAGTTACCAGAAGAAATAAATTCCATTATGATAGGAACTCAAAAAAAAATTATGCTCATATAGTTCTGGTGATAATGTTATTTATAGAAATAATAATAGGTGGGAACCTGCAAAAGATATCCAAAATCATATTGTACAACTATCAGTTTGGATAAAAAGTGAAAATGGGAGAATGAAAAGGAGAAATAATTTTGTCCTACGAAAATCACAGACTGTACCTAATTTTTGTATGAATGGGAACTAAGATGCTATTCTTGAACATGATAGTCTGCCGAAATATTTAAATTCGAAAAGGGATAGTCTGTCAAAAAATAATACTGTGAACCTGTCAGAACACTACCGTATATTTTGGACCAATAAAGTTTCTATTCTATTCATTTTTATTTCATTGACATCTAACTCCAAGTACTTTTCCACTCATTCTCCTTGGCGACTATTGTGTTTTAGACTTTATCTCACTGCTCCGCTGCTCTTCATAACCCAGTTACCCTTTTCCATACAAAACTTAATAATGTGTTCAAAGAGATCGATTCATATTAATGGACTGTCGCATCTCATTTCCACCCACTCACACATATCGGAAACCATCTATAATTGGGTTATGCAGCCCTCGGCGCTAATTACCAGCAACTGATTAGTGTGGTCCAACATCTGTAAACAAAGTTAGGCGACAGGGAAAGAGGATACCGCCCTCTTCTCAAAGAGGCTTCGACCTCAAGCCCGCTGGATGTGAACTCTCGTAATCATCTGTGCATTTATGGTATTTCTGTTTGCTATTCATCGCTAGCTTCCACTTTGGAGATTTGCATACTACGAGCTGGCTCGACATCTACGAGTTCATCCTGATGCATTTTTGTTTCCCGACAATTCGGTATTGCGGACGTGAAAATGATTTTCTTTTTCCGGAAATATCAACAAGTATCGTTATTCGGTTTGAGATGTGAAAATAATTTTCTTGTGTTTGTAAGCGTACATATAATTTTTTTTCAAATTGTGCGACACTCCAATCAGAGTAATTGTTACTCTTTCTCAATCCTGATCAGCTACTTGTCTCATAGCACATTTTTTTGCGCACTATTCAAATTCTACCCTACTTTTTCTCCCAACGTACACTACAATGACCCGTATTATTCTGACGTTTTTTCCCCTTCAGGCTTCTTTCTTGGTATATTCAGATTTTTGAATTTTTCTACCTACATACTCCACTCCGAAGTCCTTATTGAGGTCTTTATTGCAAATATACCAGGGTGCATTTACAATGCCCCCTAATACTTTGTAATAGTCCTATTCGACTTTTACTTGACCGCCCCCCCCCCAATGTCCCACGAGACAATTGAGACCATTTCCAGAGTGAACTCTGTCTGTAATCTTCTACGATAACTACCGAACCGTTTAACCCATCGAGCTAAAATTTGGCATGAAAATACAGTTTCTGTTCCGAATGCGACCATTAGTTCTTGGTTGTCATCTGTCAAACGGAAGAATCACTATTAAAAAATTACAAAAACCATAGCGCACAGAACTTGATTTGTAATATGTCATTTGAATACCCCAAAAAAAATGTATCCAGAACAGGCAAAATTATTTTTCCAACTGACATCTATTAAAAATAAAAAATGGCAAAGTTCAAAACTTTACCATTCAAAATCTATCCAATGGATTAGAACTGAATTCAGCAGGGAGCAACACAATAGAAAGATTTAATTGAGTCCGCTTTCTGCTGACCGCCGTTTCTCAGTCTGGCACAACGAATATTCATTTTTCTCCTGGGCGTTACCAGGACGACCCACGTTTGGTGCAGGAACGCTCAATTGACTGCGGTCAAATATCTCAATTGGTTGATTGACCGGTAAACTGACTGATGACAGATCAAATTGACTTCGTACAGCCCTTAAAATGTTTCATCGATATTTCATTTCAAAATAACCCTATTCATTGCGATGCTCCACCCTGGGACTGGTCTACTCCGTGGCAAAATACAGCGCCCCTGCGTGGCTCAACAGCCCTCACACGAGTGAGGTGGATGTCCAACTGAACAGGTCAATGAGAATTATTACCGGCACAATAAGATCTACCCCCACCTACTGGCTCCCGATACTGAGCCATATCGCCCCACCACAGCTCCGAAGAGTAAATGCGCTGGTTCGAGAGTATTGCAAAATCCCCCCAACCTTCCCATTCACCTAGACCTAGCAGACCTCAACAGAAACAGGCTTCGATCACGACACCCTCCAATGGCATTAGCTGAATCCCTAAATGACTCAAACTCTGACCTGACAGACAGGTGGAGACCCAAGCCCCTGCCGACTGCAGATCACTGGTCCACAAAAATAGAGTCCGCACGAGCCATGGCAGATGTGCGGACATGCTTTTTAAATGGGAAAAGGTGCCCTCTTCGACGTGCGACTGCGGAGCCGAGAAACAGACCGACACATCACCCAGGAATGCCCCCCGAAGTCCTACCGGGGACACTTCGATGACTTCCTGAACGCAACCGACGATGCAATTGAATATATATATCTGGATTATATGTTTGTTTGTGACTCTGGATGTTGTAGCGTTTGGATTTACCTAGAGTAGAGTTAGCGCGTTTCTGCTATCTTCGCCAAGATGTCGCCACCAATCCTAAGGTCAACTGGACAAGATAATATTTGATTTCAGAGTCAAATGTTCATCTTGTTGGATGTGTACACTCCCACAGGAGTTCCATATAAAATAATAATGAGAATTATCATCTATTCACTGAGTACAGTCACTGGATGTGAGGTGATACATTTTCGGTTCATTTGTTTTGTTTGATACGGAAGTATCTTTCTACAAGTGGTTGTCTGCTGACACATGTATATGGTATTTTCTTTGCTTTTAAAGTGGTTTCAACTACTGAAACGTTGTATTTCCTTTCAACTAAGAGATTTCACCATTGCGTTGGTTCAAACTCGTCGATAGATGGCGACCATATAGAAGATCGCCGATTGCAGGAATGTCAAAAGGGACTTCGTACGACTGCGCTCGAGGGTTCGTTTCGGGTTGAAATACCGAGAGATTGACCATTGTCAAGAGTTTTGATAATATTGTGTTTTGCCTCGGAAATACATCGAGGATGTTTTTGATATTTCCACGATTGTGATCGTCCCTCCGTGTGGGGTAAGTTTTAGGAAATGTATTCATCAGAAAGAGACTTAACTTTCTTTCTTTGTTTGAATAGGGTTTTTGGATGGAGTCCATTTTCGTTTTTTTATGGACTAGGTCACGAACAGCCTCGTGATTCGAAATGTTGGAATGGACGTTATAGTTTACAAGTTCTGCATCGTAGTTTTGAGAGCATAGTAGCTCACTGGAAATTACCTGCTTGATTTTGATGGAAGGAGCATTTATGGGATTTTCAAGGGTTTATGTCAGCGGTGACCTCGTGATGACGTCGTAGTTTGCCATGCCTGCGTTGTATTTTGGATGTCTAACCTCCGAAGAAATGGTTGGTGCACACATTCAACTTTTCACCAAGATACGAGGGGTGTGCAGAAATTTCATCAGTACACAGCTCAGCAGTTCTAGTGCTGATCAAACTGAACAGCGTAGAACACATCGTGGGAGTGGTACTATCGCACCATAGATTCAGGCCTGTTAACCATGTATTTTCATTTCTTCATCATATGATTGACCTGCATTTTCTTTGAATATTACACATTTTATGTAAGGCGCACGTACAGTACTAAACGTTAGCTAACTATTAGTCAAATATCTCAGTAAGCCACAGGTATCTACTTGATGAACCATTTGTTTTCAATTTGTGCATTATACAGGGTCATGAATCTGCCCAGTCCATTTTCACCTTGTATGTTTGTATATCATTTGTACATATTTGAGTTTCAATATATGGGGTTAAAGTAAGGTATTGTTTTACTTCAAGGGAGTCTCGACATTGGTAACTGTTGTGTGCAAATGTGTTGAAAATTGATGTTTTATATTTGCAAATATTCAATAATTTCAGCTATATTTACTATCCTTGTTTTCTCGAGTCAGACAAGGTTTTGAACTCAGTAGTATTTGTATTATTGGCTTGAGTGGCGCCCAAATTAACTTCTTTTTTAGTAAGATACTGACTGAACGGATTCAACCCCGACCACGTAACATTTCTCCCACAGGGTAGGGAAAATGGTTACAATGTAATAGTGCACTTGTATGATACAACATTTTATACTTTGGAATTCCGATCTTATTTGTACGTCTATATCTACATTTCATTCCGTCATGTCTTGTTTGTATTCTTTTTTGTCAATATTGTGATGACCCATACGCTAAATATAATAAATGAACCCCATTCTTCCGAGGCTCGTGCCGGTCAAGTTCTGGGGTATCCAACAGCAAATTTTTTGGTATATCCCCAAAGTTGGATACCGTACATCATTTTCGATAATAACATATTCTTGTTACTGGTACAGTAGTTACATTATTACATTTATATTCCTAAATATAATTATTAGTCTTTCTCCATTGGTGGAGGCAGATAGTTATAACACTTGCCGGTGTTCACACTGTCCTTTACATATAAAATTTCGATACGTAGGACAGGTAACCGTGGTTATATTATTTTCGTGCGAATTGCAAATGTGGCATCTTTCCTCACGATTTTGAGTAACTGGTGCAAGAACGGTGACGTTTTTTGGTAGTGTTATTATGTCCCCGCGCCATTATATAAATGCCTAATTCATACAAAAAAGTTCGTCTCCTGGGATGTTTCCTTCGGCTTTGTTCTATTAGTAACTATTTCAGAATATATTCCTCCAATATCTAGCATTGAAAAAAAAAACGCGCTGTTATCTTCTTGTTGTCCTTTGTGTCTTATATGAAGCACATTTTTGATCCACAGTATCTACGCCACTTTTGGTTCGATTGTGCTTTAAAATGATTTCGGACTCGTTCGTTTTTTCGTCAACTTCTCCTGTTTGGTCCACAGTAGAAAGAAAGCCTTATTTTTATTGGAAACATGGAGTCATATCATATTGGAATTGAAACAGTATAATTCGAAATAAGTATTCTTTTTCTTCATATTTCGCTCTAACTTCTAAGTTTTGCCTGTCGTCATCTCCTGATTGTTCTGACTCATTATTATACATTTGTGCTTCAATAACCTCTT
The DNA here is from genome assembly GCA_018342105.1 of Gonioctena quinquepunctata. Taxonomy (NCBI): domain Eukaryota; kingdom Metazoa; phylum Arthropoda; class Insecta; order Coleoptera; family Chrysomelidae; genus Gonioctena; species Gonioctena quinquepunctata. The sequence goes on along the minus strand of JAFIRS010002479.1, from coordinate 133,471 downwards.
CTTCGTTATTTGCAATATGTTCTAATTCCCTGGCACTAAGACCTTTTTCATAATTTTCTTATTCCTGAAATTGTAAAAAGTATGTATCAAAAACCCGAAAAAAATACAAGTTTAATTCAAATGAAGAATAGTGAAAATGTTTACTTATATGATATGGTTGTTTCTGTGTTATGTTTGTCTTTTGCTAGAATGACAATGTCGTGAGAAAAAGTAACTACAGTGTTGTTATCCAACTTTGGTAGATCACATGTATGGAGAAGGTACATGACCAACACCAATACAGTTCCCTGTGGAACTCCAGTAATTTTTTTAAAGTCCTTCATGCTTGTGCCTGTCAAATGCCCGTGCCACATCCAAAAACATGGTTGAGCTAACTTATCTCTGTTTTAAGGCATTTTCTATAAGTTGATATATGGCAAAATATTCACATCTGAAACCAAACTAGTGATTTGGAAATAGTTTTTTCTTTTCTATACTTGCTATTTCCATTCAAAAAATTCAGAAATAATAGCTTGCGATGAAATTGGTCTATAAGAGGACGCTGCATGGGATGGCTTACCTTGGAATTAATACTATATCCACAACTTTCCATAGTGAGGTAACAATTTTTAATCTAATCGTTGCATTAGTAAGGTATGTGTCAAAGCCTTTCTGGCGATTCCCGATTTTGATGTTTTTCCACGTTGAGTCCATTTCTTGTGCTCATCCAATCTTACCGATAACGGTCTCTTGAAGAGACAAAGAGACCGTTTTCGGTAAGATTGCATGAGCACAAGAAATGGACTCAACGTGGAGAAGTGCTCTACATAGAGAGGAGCATTGGGTCAAACGAAAGTTCAAAGAGGCCGCCTACATTGAAGCCAATAACGCCTTCAGTCAACCAAGCGTAGAGATCAAGAACGTATGGAAACCACTGATTGCTCTTCCTGGCGGGCTGCAGAGGCGCGAAACTTCACGCACCACCACACCGCGCGAAATCACACGCACCACTGCACATGGCGGAATTACACGCGTCATTGCACCGACAGTCATATAAATTGGTAAGTAGCACCTAAACTTGTCAGTATTCACCTGAAGACGATTGCAGATACAAGCATTCGAAACGTCGTGAAAACCTTTTAAATCCATTGAGACGATGGACGTCCGAAACGATAGTAATCAAATTCTGCTTTATGTTCTCTATTTCTGACTCAGGAACTGTCAACATCTTTGATTGGTGGGAGTTGCATCGTTAGCCTTTTTATCGTTTCTGTTACTTCCCACAGTGAGTGGATTCATTTTTAAATTATCTCCCTTCACAGTTGTTTGAGATTATTTCAAAATGTTTTATCTTGAGGGGCTCTAATTTGTAACCATTATCTTCTCGCTTTTTTGTCAGATCCAGCATTCTGATTTCTTCGGGATAGTTGCGAACGTCTTTCAATATCTGTAGTACATTCGAGGTCCTTGTGGAATTTTTCAACTTCTTTTTCTCTGTTCTAAGTGGTATGTTAGAATTCTTTTTTCTTCTAACATGGGTTTGAAACTCATACGATCAGTATGTATTGGTTTCTTTTATTTCTGTTTTATGTTTTCAATGAGTGTTTATATCATTGCTGAATGGTCTGAAATGGGTCTTCTCATTAATTTATTTGAATATAATTTGTTGATATATGGTTTATTATGAAATCACTCCAAAAGCAATGTTCCTAAGATTTGCCATTATTGCAAAGCTAAACTGATTCTAGAAAATCTGTTTTACAATTCTCCCAGCTCTTCTGATGATCCTTTGAGCTTGGAATATATTTTAGTCTACAGAGATGTATTAGAGACCTAGTGAAAGCGATGCATCAATGTTATAAGTTATTTCTAGTGAATAGTCTTTTACACGCGCTTTTATTAGTTTCGCTTGTAACTAACAATGTAATCAAATCTTACAAGAGAAGTTTGACCCACTTTTAGTTACCCGATTAACGGGAAATTTGGCAGGTGTTCATAGTTTCCGCGAAAACTAACAAACAATGTAATCAAATCTTGGAAGTAAATTCCAACCTACTTCTAATTGTCCTATCGAAATGATACTTGGTATGTATATGTGGTTTGGATGACAATACTACAATTTCGTATCTTGGAGCTGATCTGATGATGAAGCCGGGAGGTGGATAGTGGAACTCTTCAGTGGCTACTAGTAAAATAGGGAGAATGCACTGAGGCCGTTCTCTGCATACTTTACAATTCAAAGATATGGCGAATGCACAGGTTCTCAGCATATTCACCAAAATTCAGTTATTAATAACATCCATATCATGTGGATGAATCAATCGAAGAGTTTTTTTCTTGTAGTATTTTTTAGTCTTCTGTAGCAATATGGACTAAAGAGTTAATAATAAAATGATAGTTTGAAAACTGAAAAAAACGCGCATATATGGCAATGAGGACTAAAAAGTTGACAAGCATAGGAATAAAGTCATTGACCAAACAAATTTCTTTGATGCAAAAAAAGCGTGGCGTGCTCTTCACTCACTTTTCATAATTATATTAAGATAACTGATATCAAGCACCTCGCGCTTTTTCACATGAAAGAACATTTTTTGGCCAATGAGTTTATTTGCATTATTTTCAACCTTTTAGTACTTATTGTCATATATGCGTGTTTTTCTAGTTTTTCCAAACTATAATTTTGTTTCAAACATACTTTTTTTTGCTTCATACATCTATATGAGTTGTCAATTCAGACTGAATTGAAGAACTAAACAAATGTCTGATTAAAATGCATTTTTTCAATTACGGTTCGTTAACCATATTTATCAGATGTGGTTCAACGCCAAGCGTGCGCTTCAGCCGGGGAAGTAGTTGTTTTCCGTTGAATATTGAAAATATAGCTTCATCATTATTGTAGGTAGGTCTTTTGATTTCTAAAAAAAACTTTCTAATATACAATTGAAAATGTTCCTCATTTCACAACGAAATCCAATTCAATCGTCCAACTCGATACATCAGTCGGAAATATTTAAGAACAATTATACAATCGATATCTTACATAGATATATTTTTTTCCTTCTGTAGTACTGAACCGTAAAATGTTTTTGGTAGTATACCAACAAAAAATAATGAACTTCCCAGCACTAACCCATGTTAATTCCATCCCGAAAATTGCACTCATTAATAAAATCTCATCTCAACCAATTCAAGATTCCAATAACCCTAAAAGCAAGGCATTATTTCCGCAGGCCCGCAAAAAATAGAATTCAACAATTACAAAATGGAACTCGTGTTTCGTTATGAGCACATTGTACTTTATGCGGATCTATATTCCTTTTTTAATGACCCACATTTCGCGTTCCCGTCCGATAGAGATTATAATTGTCATGCGGTTTTGTCATTCGACTTTGATGATGCTCTCAAAGAAAACTGTATCTGGCGGTAATGGAAAAATTCCACTCTTCTGATTAGTATGCTTGTTGAAGTCGGGCAATATTTCGCAGGCTCAATAGGATTTTTATATGTGTATATTATGATCACTTGAATTTGTACGCTTTATGTACCATGCAAATCTGGATTTCCCATATGGTTTACGAGAAATTTAATTCAATACGACAAATTTGAAGATGTCGACTTCACTTTGGCAGACTTCTTTCACTTGTTGTCTGGACAGCGCCAAATGGCGAGAGTGGATTTACTTTCACATGTCGGATTAGTTAAAAATTGGCTTGATCATATGTGGGTCTTGACACAGATGTGGGTGCCAGGTCACAAGGGAATCAAAGGCAATGGGAAAGCAGACGGTCTTGCCGAGGAAGAGACAAACCCCAAATTTTATGGACCAAAACTCTTCTGTGGTTTCTTTTAAGCCCACACCAGGCTATAAGGCTACTGAGAAATAGAGCTGAATAGCTCCAAGTTTTACAAGAAAGACAGTAACGGGACTGCTCACAGGACATTATCCTCTGAAATTTCACCTGAAAAAAGTTAATAGATCATACAGTGAACTGTACCGTTACTGCGAAAACTTCGCTGAAACTGCAAAACATCTGCTTTGCGCTTGCCAAGCACTCTCTTTCAGAAGGATCAAGTTCTTCGGAAGGGTTTCACGAACGCTTTCAGATATCAGGTACTTAGCTCCACGGAATCTCGGAATCGCGAGTCTTGAATAGATTAAGGTACAAAAAATCTTCTAGGTTGAGGTACGAGGAGGCTAAAGTGCCATATTGACCTCCACACAATCAACAAAGTGGTGGATCAATCTTATCACTTGTAGTCTGATTAACCCCATAGTCGATGGCGAACAAATTTCATGCCTGATTATCTGGCTTCCCCATGGAGTATCCATCGAATTACACTTAAACATTCCCAAATCATAAAAATCCACGTTGACAACTCCAACGTTGCGGATGGATCATGTCTCATCAGCCTCAACATCTACCTTCACATGTTCGATAAACTGAAAATCCGACCATATGGTTTCCGTGGAAATACACAAACTCAACACTTTCATATCATAATAACAAAAAATTAAACCGACGAAAAAATCAACTGAAAAGCAAAAAATTAAATAAACCTTTTTAGTCTTAATGATAATTGAGCTCCTAAACTAATGTGAGTAACTAATTTTGAGTGGGCACCAAACAAACAATTATCGAAGATCATCATATTGGAAAGGGAAACATGAATACCCCAAAAGAGGTTATCTTGACGATGGAAGATAGTGACTGAAGTTTATCTTTCAGTCGCAGATGATTCCACATCTGATTCTATGAACATCCTGTTCATATTTTCATCAAATCAATCATCATATCACTTTGAAGAAGTAATCAAAACGCCGCTGTGTATTTCGCTGCCATCATTTTACGCTTTACCTAATTCAATTGCCAGTTTGTTTGGCGCCGAGTCAAAATCAGTTACTCACATTAGTTTAGGAGCTCAATTATCATTAAGACTAAGAAGGTTTATTTTATTTTTTGCTTTTCAGTTGCTTTTTTCGTTGGTTTAATTTTTTGTTGAAAAGTTTCCTATTTTTCGATTTTTTGTGACTGAAATCTACTGATTACTACCTACTTCGAGTCTTCTTTACGGTCTCGTAGAATGAAATTTTATGTATATATGATTATAGGTGTATAGATTTTTATATTTTTTCATATTTTTATATTTATATTTTTGACATGTCCAATACCATGTAATATGGTCCTAATGGAATAAAATATTATTATTATCATTATTAATTTTTGATTACTTCCAAAAAACTTACTCACCTAGCTTACTTCATTTATTAACTGTTGAATAATATGATTAATTCAACTATTTATTGTTATATAATATAAATTATTTTTGAAAGTTCTGGTTAGTTGATTTTATCACTTTGTATATAATTCCACCCTTTCATAGAATGTAATTACTGTGATGGATGTAGGAGGATCTGTTAATGTCAACTACATATGTGTGCCAATGTTCACAAGTGAAAAATTAATCATCCCCTATTTTTCTACCCACGAGGGTGGGTCATTCCATTCCAAATTGAAACATGATCAACAATCAGGTATAATCTATCTAAAAAAAAAGAATCATCCAAAGCGGATATCCCACTACAAAGTTATGCCTGATAGAATCGGTTAACAAACCAAAATTCAGAGGGTGAACGATCAATATCCTCCATTTTGTTACCCTTAGTGATGGTGTTTTTTGTTCAAATTCAAATGGGACCAACTTCAAAGTACACCCTATCCAATGAAAAAAGAATCATCGGAATCAGACTTCTCTGTAAAAAGTTATGCGTGGACATACATAAAAAAAATAAAAAATATACGCGTCGACTAGAGAATCTCCTCCTTTTTGATTTCGTCGGTTAAAAATTCATAGTGGTAGACATGGCAGATTCATTTTGTCAATAGTGGTGTTTTCAGTCTCGAAATCAATAACTTATCAATGCATTCAAGGTAAAATACTAGATTTCACTTCTCCCTTCATCGTGGGTGATGGAGCGGCATGGGGTGCTTCTCTCAGATTGGTAAAGATGTGACTCAAGAGGAAAATGCGTTATGGGAAGAACTTACCCATTACTTAATGTGCATACCTGACTGGTCCACAAATAGAATCAGTTTCGAGGAATGTTGGCTGTAATGACTAACGTCATCAAACTTCCTCAAGATCAATATGAATTTTATGCCGACTTTCATGTGGGCAACGTCCGCATAATAAATCATCCCCAATCACATTCAGAGTATGACTCAACGTTACGCTGCAAAATCATAATAATTTTTTTATTGATAAATTAAATGAATAAATTCATATTCGACTCAAAATATAGAGATCGTTCAAAATCGTACATGTTAAAATGTTGAATTATGAAGGAAACCAGAAATATAACTGAATATGATTCCCTGTACGAAGTATATTATAGAACAAATTGAGTGAAAAATATTCCCTCGTGCATCTGAACAACTGCAAGATAAATTTTGTGTAGTAGTCGAAAATACCATCCATATAAAATGTATGGCTTAAGCAGAGCTGCTTTAAATCTGTAAAACAGCTAAACACTAATATATAGGATATATTGGGCAATTTTTTTTGAAGAAAAGTTACACGCCTTCCCTCCATAAGACAAAACAACTAATGAAAGTGTTTAATACTAATCATTTTAGAAAGCGGGTTGCCGTTATTTTTAATGGGCCATATAGGGTCGAAATAGCAGGTAGCTGGGCGTACTTGTGATTTCAAAATAATGTGAATATTCCCTTTTGTCATCCACTCAACCCGTAATCATAGATCTGAATGATTCGTCTGATTCGGAAGAATGTCCTTAAGAAGATTGAGGGTAGAAATGCGTTTCATTTTCCACGCACATTGGATTTTTTGTTTTTCTCTCTCTCTCTCTCTCTCTCTCAAATGCTAGAAATGTTATCGTGTTTGTCACCTTTCATTTTATTTTTTTAATTCCCTACCTAATTTAAATTTTATTCAGTTAGGTTTAGTTTTTCTATATATAATGTTTGTTAAAAATGCTGATTGCCAACTTCTTCAATTTTTATATTTATTATTATTCAGAACACTGAATAAACAGTGATGCATTTTTTTTTGTATTCTACACTTTTCTGATACTTTTTATATCTTAGATCGCTCAGTGATAACATCTGGCCATTCCAAGCCCAGGGTGACATCAAAAAACGGTCACAATATTTTTGCAAAGATACAAAAAATATAATAATAAAGTTTCGGACCGTTTCTTATTATCACCCAATAGACCTACCAAAAAATGTTATCAGTGAAAATCCTTTCTGAATCCTTTTATAATCTCTTTTCATCAATAGTATACTGGAATTTGTTTTTATAATTCCTATCACAGACGATCACAATTTTGGGTGGGTGATAACCGAAATGATAATTATATCAAGAAATGTTCAAATTTTGTATCATTAATAATGTAATTTGAGTTTCTCTCTATTGTACATCATCGTAAGAGCCAAACAATGAGCCAAACATTCTTTTACAATTAGACTATTTGATACAAATCAATAATTGACTATTAAATATTGTGATAATTTGAATCAGTTCAAAAAGCTCCTGAGAAAATTTGTTTATAACTTTTTTTTTATTCTCCACTCTCCAGATACTTTTTATATCCTAGATCCCTTAGTGATAACATCTGCCGGTCCCAAGCCTGGAAGAAAGATAAGAATTTTATGGGAAATCAAAACAACAAATCAGTGGAAATTCAGTCCCATTATGATTTTTTCGGCTAAATCAATTGACTTCGAAAAAATATATTTAAACAAACATGGGCAAAGTTACATTTGAGGTCATAGAATAAATCTCCGTCTATGGTCGGCATGTTCAATCAAAGGGGCAAATCCTATTTTGTTTTAACAAGGGTTCATCATCCATCCAACTGAGAATGGATACGCTATAACAATACAACTTTTCCCACTAATGAAGTACGTAAAGCACATGAACACATTTATTTAACACACCACTACAAAATGCAAGACAATTACAGCTAACTGTGTAGAAAATCTACATCTATTATCCTAAACTCGTGCACGAGTGCGGCATAAAGAAGAGACAGTAGTGTTTGCGAGATTATGTTATAAAACTTTTGGTGATCATGTTGGTAACGATCGTTTCTTTCCTAAAACTACCGTTAGCATCATCGATACAAATTACCTTGAAGTTATTTTGACAAATAAAAGGGAGCACCGCTAACGCATTATTATTTACGGCGTCGTTTATAGCGTTTTTGCAGGTTATGAAAGTATAAACGGAAAATATATAGCTCATCTCTTATTTTGTGTTGCATGTAAAGTAAATACTGATGGACACTAATATGTTGAGAAATTGGAAGAAAATTAAATACAGCACTTATTTTCGTCGCAATGTTCGTACAGAGCTGGGACAACCTATTTTTTTCCGGCCTCGAATTGCCATCTCTTACAAGTTTGGGAAGAAGTCCCTTTTTTGTTGTTGGAGGCCAGAATGAAGTTTCGCTCCTTTCCCACGCTGAGGGCACAATAGTCAATGAGAGCAACTTCGGCATGGTTCTTTCGTTTGTACAATTTTTAAAGACATTTGCTGTGTGTACCTCTCTATTTTTACCGCAAACAAATATTGATGACAACATGAAAATTTTGAGGTTAGATCATACCTCTTCAATTACGGGTTGCCTATCCTAAGGTATATAACACCACTTCTAGTACGGTGTGGTACTATAATTGTTTTAATGTTGACATTCAAAGTGACACTTTTAAACCTCGATATTATCAAATGTTTTACTTTTCATCACCAGTTGTTAAAGGTAAAATTTTTCGCAACTGGTGATGGAAAGTAAATTTCATCACCAGTTGCAAAAAATTCAGGAATACAATTTGTTATAATTTTGGGGCTATTAAATACATAATATGTATGGTGAAAGCTAATTATAAATATTGATAACATTATTCGAAGAATTGGTGATATTGATCCCGGCTGACAACGTAGTTTTCTATGTAGCATTAATTTCCGTTTTTTCAGGTCTCTCCAAGGATGAGAACACGCTTTCAACGCACTAAAAAATAAAAAATTATTTTAATATTCAATGAATATGCCAAAAAGCGTAATGTACTCTGTCGAAATCAATTAAAATCCCCACACCTGACGATTTATCTTTTATTGAGAATTGTTCTTTTTTTATATATATCCCAAAACTGAATCATTTCTCAATTTCAAGCTAGCAAGTACGCATATATTATCAACTACATATCACACTATTCCATGGAAGTTCGGAAAACCAGCTGTTTGGAATTTTACCTGCGTTGACACGGTTGCCACTTCACACGTAGTTGCTTCCTCCAAGTGTCCCGGAGCAGCCGCAGTAAATGGGGAGAAAATTAAAAGTAAAAAATACCAAAATTTACAACCACTTTATATTTTTCATCCTGTTGCCGTTGATACTTTTGGAGTATTCGATGCCAATGCTTTTGAATTCATTGGAGACATAGGAAGGCGAATAACGGAAGTGACCAAAACAGAGCAACCTCATTTTTGATCCGAAAAATCAGCATTGCGATCCAGAGGGGTAATGCTGCTTCTGTTTTTGGAACTATTCCTTCATCAAGTCAACTGAATGAATTATTTTTAAATCCTCAAAGGACGATTTTGCCTATGGAGAGTTCATATAAATCCCTTGGTTCAGTTCTTGATGATGACTTGTCAAAATCAACACGACCTTCCATATCTCCATGTAATTCTTCATCGAACAGCGTCATCTCCCTTCCACACAGATCCAGTGCCAGTAAAAATCATCGTATCAGAGAGCACAGCTCTGTTGTTAGTTATAACACCATCAACTCCCTAGTACACGGAAATGCCAAAATTCCTGGTCTGAATGGTCTGAAAAACATTGGAAATACCTGTTTCATGAACAGCATTATACAATGTTTATCGAACACCAAATGGTTGCTCGAGTATCTGCGAAAAGACGAGTATATGAGGGATATCAACACAAGCATATCAAATATGAAGGGTGCTTTGATAAAACAATTCGCGTTAGTGATAAAAGATCTTTGGTCGGAAGATTCATCTGATAAGGTGGTAAATACTGTACCTTTAAAAGCCAGATACAAATTTGCACCTTCGTTTCATGGAATTACCTCAACAGGACGCTCAAAATTTCTCAGATATTTACTGGAAGGTCTTCATGAAGATGTGAACAGAGTGACAGAAAAGCCCAAACCTACCTTGAAAGAAATCGATGAAATATTGAGTGACCATGAGAAGGCGCAGGAGTCTTGGTCAAGATATCTTAGAATGGATAACTAGAAAATTGTTGATAATTTTGTTGGTCAACTGAAATCATCGTTGAATTGTATTCCATGCGGCTATTGTTCTGTATCTTTTGGCCCCTTCTGGGACCTTCCATTTCATATTCCAGAGAATACTGGCCAGCTCAGTCTTCTCACAATGTTTTTGACTCGTTTACCAGGGAAGAAATTTTGGACGGCGAAGAAAAACCAACTTGTTGTAATTGTAAGGAAATGATAAAATGCACAGAGTCATTATCTATACATAAGTTCCCCAAAATATTAGTAATTCACTTGAAACGATTCTCGCCGATGGGGAGATTTATGGGAAAACTAAATGCCACCATTGACTTTCCTCTCGAAGGTTTAGATTTGAGAAATTTTGCAGCAGATAACAGTGGAACAATCTATAGCGGACACTACACCGCTTACTGTAGGCACCCTTATGCAGGCACATGGTACAAGTACAATGACTCCAGAGTATCACCAATATCCCCAAAATCCCTTATAAGGGGAAAAGCATTCGTCCTTTTCTATGAGCAAGAGGACACCCAATCACACATCTAGTTTTTCAGTTTTCCATTTTCATCCATTTGTTAAAATATCTTTTTATATCTTCAAAGTAATATAATAAAATATTTTTCTAATTCATACTCAAAATTGAATATTGAATATTAAAATTATTTTCTAATCTTTAGTGCGTTAAAAGCGTGTTCTTCAGTTTTTTCAAATATATATTTTTTATATATTTGATTCGAATATAAAAGGATCACATATCAAAATTAGAAAAAAACATTGGTTGAAACACGTTGGGAAACCCTATATTTTGTTACTCGCTTTCTTTTACGGAACGAGCGAAGCGAGTTCCGCAGAAATTCGTTCATTATGAAAAATAGTGCTTTTTCCAAATGCTTGCACAAATAGCTATTATATAATGGTTTTTAGAGGTTGTCTAGTTTTATTTAATCACTATAAGCTACACTAGATGACTTTTCAACCTAGAGTTATATGATACCACTAATCAGAGGTATTTACTATTACTTTATAATATATTAGGTTATATAGAGTGATATAAGCTTTTCTAATAATGATAAGGTTACTAATGTTGATTCCGCCATGATTATTTGACCAAATATCAGACGCTTCCATAATCTGATATAATTAAACTAAGTGATATTTAATTTATTTTACGAAACAACTCAAAATGAATATTTACTTGTTGACTAGAGGCGAGATGCGAATGATCTTTGATGCTCAAAATTATAATTGTGATATAAAAAATATATGCATCCCATAAAATCTAAACTGAACTTTTATTATTACCTGGAATTTTGAAAATCTCTTTTTCTTTCGAAGTATCCTGTTGATATTTGCAGTAAAAAAAATTATCCACTTCAATTTTGTGTCATACTTAAATTAAAGTCTCAAAGAAGTTAATGAAATATATCAATTATACTTTATTATTATTCCGTTGTTCATCATGTGAAAGTATTATTGTGAAATGAGAAAGGGCCATAAATAAAATAAACGTGTTCAAGAGAGAGAAACGTATAACCTATTGAGAATTTGACAGGATTGACAAGTGACAGGTCTTGGTAACAGAAATATTACCAAGACCGTTATAGGCAAGTTTTATAAGGTCTTCCGAAACACATATAACACTATATTACGTTACTAAATGTATTCAGCTGCGGTTATTTAGGAAGTTATATAGCGATTTCCAGAACGTTTCTGTTCCTTGGGGTAACAAAACTTAAAGATATATAGCGTTACTAAACGAAGGTGTTCGTAACCTCTATAAGTGCTTTATTTGAGCTCTTCAAGGGGTTCATAAGGGCAACGGTAATAGTACCGTTACCTAACTACATAAATTCAAGTTATTTAAGGTAGGTGATATAACATTTATGGTAACTATTATATACACAAAAATGTTTATTGGGTAGTTCTCTCTCTCTCTCTCTCTCTCTCTCTCTCTCTCTCTCTCTCTCTCTCTCTCTCGGCCATTCTGCGTCATAAGCGTTTTGTTTCAAACGTTACAAGAAACCGTTGCACTGAAATTCGACCTTTGAATTTTACGCTCATCGCGCGCAAAGAAGTTTCACTTCAAAAATGTATCAAAATCGTAGATTTTTCAGTGGGCTTAGATTTATTTTTTCGCTTCATTGATTCGATTATTGGGCATCGCTGTATTGTAAAAATTACAAGATTTTTGAAAGCCCATATTTTGGGAGACACAACGGCCTGACAACCCTTCGTAGGCCCTGCTAGGGGGCGTGCGCCAGATCTGCACAATCTACCGGGATTCTCCGGCGGCAAACAGTCTTCAGTTTCAGTCACGGGTTCGAAACAATCCAACATCGGGATTTTCGCGCTCTTGCGGAATCGTCACGCCCACTATTACGCGAAAAAAAAGTTGGACTTTTTAACTCTTTGGATTTTTTGGTGATGTCGATGGCTGACGGTTGATGGTATTGGTGGTGATTTTGAGGATAATTGGTTGGAATTCGAGTAAGACTTTTATTGGTAAATGTTGAATAAAATCACCTGCGCTTGTGTCAAAGAACCCACATCAACGAGTTCTAGTGAAAATTGCTCGTACTTTTGAAGCGGCGTACTTTATGAAATCCTGAGGGAAGCATGTCTCTGGTCAAATGTGTCAGTATGATAGTGAAGATGATGTAAATAATGCATTTTGATTCCATATTTTCACACTGAAACTTTCTGAATATTTCAAATGTATGAAGTCGTTTTCTTGGTTTATTTGGGACGAATCATCACAATACGGAAAAAATTATTTATATTTCTTTATATTTTTGTTTGCAACTATTTCAGTTTTTCTATATTTAGATGAGTAATTTAAATCGTATATATAGTCTGTATTTTCAAAATTCGTGAAATTCGAAAAAGTTAGTTGATGTATAAAACCTCTGAGATATCCACTACGAATAAAATGATTGAATATATGTTCAAATTACATTATTCTGAATGATCCTCATTGATTACATACAGTGGGGTCCATAGGTATGGAATACATTTATTTCTAGCGTCATTATGTATTTGTTTGGAAAAACCTGAAGCAAGTCGATTTCTATTGTAAATTTGACAATTAACAGTATGAAAATATTACCCTCTTCTTGTACCCTCTGTGAATTATGAGCACCCTCTCAAAAAATTTAAATGAGAAGTGGAGTCGTGTAGCAGCTTGTTCGAAAAGGATTTCCATTCTCTGTTCAGCAATATTAAGGTTTTCAGATTTGGTGCAATCATAACTGAGAAAATTTATTTTGAAAATGTAAAATTTTGATACTCTACGTAGAATGAAGGAAATTATGTCACATAATGTTTGGGAAGTATTTTTCGATTCATTTTACAATTAAATTTAATGGTCAAAATGACAATAAGCAAGTCGATCTTGGAATTCTCGTACAACATTTTGTAGGACCTCAGGGGTTATGTTGTTAATTTCTCCCGTTAGCCTTACTTTTAAATCTGCAATATTGTCTGTTCTATTGAAATATACTTTTGATTTTGAATAACTCCATGAGAAGTAATCAAGAGGAGTCAAATCGGGGGATTTAGGCGGCCATTCAAACGTTCCACGTTTTCCAATCCACCTATTGGAAAAAACTTCGTTCAAATAATCTCTAACAATACGTTTGTAATGCGGTGGAGATCCGTCTTGTTGGTACCAAATTAATCTATCTATTGCATTTGGATCATTGACATCAGGAAAAAGACTTTTTAATGTAGGCTGTAAGAAGTTCATAAAAAAATCTAGATAAACTCACCATCAACTGTGCCTAGAAGAAAATAAGGGCCAATAACTTTGTTGTTTATGATACCAGCCCAAACGTTAAATTTTTTAGGACATTGTGTGGGAGCCTCACAAATCCAATGGGGATTTTCTCTGCTCCAATACCTACAGTTTTGTCTATTAACCATTCCATTCAAATGGAAAGTAGCGTCATCAGAAAAAAAAAATTGATTTTGAACTGCAAATCTGCTCCCATTCTGTCCATCATCAGTTCACAGAATTGTTGCCTTCTATCAGGATCATCCTCATTTAACTCCTGAATCAACTGTACTTAATAAGGATGGTATTTTTCTTCATGTAAAGCTCTCAATATCGATGATTTCACATCATTGTCGGCGGCAAGTTGTCTATTTGTCATATGCGGATTTTCCTCAATCGCTAACAGTACATCTAACTTTTTTCCTCATTCGATTTGACAGTTCGACCTGGTTTTTGTGTGGTTTTTACATGACCAGTTTCACCAAATTTTGTTTCTATTTCGCTAACTGTAGACTGTGAGACGTGTTGCAGGTTATTTATTATTAAACATTTCACAAACTTCCTTTTGGGTTCCTGTTTTATTACCGCATCCAATCATAATTGAAATAGGTATATATTGTTTGAGTTTCGGATAGATGAGCCATAGTTGAATCAAATACTCACATAAATATTTTTCAATATGACGAGTATCAGCAACTTATAGATATCAAAATAACAGTAGTCTACTAGATTGACATTACATTATTCTTGTGGGTTTTGTGAATAATTTATTGGTGTCTTGAACGAATTTTTCCTGATGTTAAGCAAAACAGATAAAAAAATACCTGATTATTTCTTATAGGGTTTTTTAAAATGAAGAGTATATTTCAATAGACCAGACAATATTGCAGATTTGGAAGCTAGGATAACGGAAGAAATTAACAACGTAACCCCTGAAATCCTACAAAATGTTGTACGAGAATTCCAAGATCGACTTGCTTATCGTCAAGAAGTGAATAGTGGTCATTTTGAACATTTAAGTAAATTGTAAAATATATTGAAAAATTCTTCCCAAACATTATGTGACATTATTTCCTTCATTCTACGTAAAGTATCAAAATTTTACATTTTCAAAATAAATTTTCTCAGTTTTGATTGCACCAAATTTAAAGAACTTAGTATTGCTGACCATCCCTTTCGAACAAGGTGTCACACGACCCCCTTCCCATTTGAATTTTTTGAGGGGGTGCTCATAATTCAGAGGGGGTTAAAAAAGGAGGTAATATTTTCATACTGTAAATTGTCAAATTGACAATAGAAATCGACCTGTTTCAGGTTTTTCCAAACCAATACATAATAACGCTAAAAATGAATTTATTCCATACCTATGGACCGCACTGTATAACTATTATTTTGTAAAGTATTAGCAGTGCTCATAGGTTTCTATGAGTACTATGAAAATATAATGATAATATATGATATATTCCATGATATCATGAAAGTTATAATAACCTAGTACTTAGATTCGTAGATAGTAGATTCGTACTATATTGTGGACTTCACCCCTTCCCAATTTGAAAAAAAAATGGGTATATCTTCGCCGATCAGGGTCTCCAGGAGGCTACATTTTTCAACCAAATTAATCAAAACTTGTCACAAAAACACTTTTCATGAATACCCCCGCTATGTTCAAAGATGATTGAACTTAATAAGGTCGTCCTCTATAGCACTTCCTGTATATTGGTTCGAATAAATGAAACATCTTTCGTCCCAAAAATCTCAACACTTCCATTCCATCGAAATTTAAACACACATCGTTGTTATTTTGAGTTATCATTATTTATTGTCATTGTGGACTATTGACCATTCATCGCCTATATTTGATGGTGGATGTGGCATATAATGAAACTGATCTCATCGTTTAGTTTGAGATCTTATTTTTTCGAAAAGTGATTGTTTAGTGTGTTTTCCATCGCCACCTAAACTTATTCAAAATGATTTTCAATACCCGAGAGTCCCCTCGAAACAAAGGAATTGGACACTATAGTACTGATGAACGACACTTGCTGAGGATAATATAAACATTCCATTCAATAAGAATTTTTATTTAGTGCAGTACGAGAAATATTTTCAGTAGTAAACCGTGATTGAATATTTTATTGGCAGGGTGCATTATTGTGTATGAGTATAATACACGAACAATGGTTGGTCGAGTGTTTTAATAATAGAAAGTTTCAAAGAGAATAAATTTTGAATCTGAAAACTATATGTGCCATCTTGTAGATCAACAAGTACCTTTAATTCAACATTTTCCGCACCACAAATCGCTTCCGAGATCTCCAAGTATACAAACGAACTGTATCCAGGTATATCACTCCTGGTTCTGAAGTATACAAGTTGAGGCCCGTGTTCATAAATTTTACAGCAATATTCAAAAAGTTGTAGAGAATCTATTATATTTTCGTTAGAATGTGTTTTCTGAGTAATATCGTGACATGTTCCAATTTCATATCCCGATTTCGAGAAAAGTGGTGCATTCTTGAAAGAATTCTTTTCCGAGGCTCATTGAATACATTGGGGAAAATTAAACCTATACGAACGCGAAAAAGTGGAAAGAATGTACCCATGTACATCTGGTCAAAAACAGAATGCAACAACTTTTTAATTGCGTATTATTTGTATCACGTTCATTAATTTGGCTTGGCTGAACTTTTTCCATTGTTGAAATTCAGTTCAACAGTACGTTGTTGGTTCAAATACTTCCGAGACTGGAATTCTATTGGATTCTATTGGCAATCTATGAGTAACCACGGGCGTAATATAGGGTGCTCAGGTACCAAGCCTAGCGCTCTGGAATTATGGAAAATTTTGAAAATTGATAAGCCGCCAGAAAGTCTGCTCTGGTAGATAATCAATATACCCATGGCCCGCAGGGTCTCCCGATCTTACTCTTTCAGATTTTTTTATAGGGGAACCTCAACATATTGACCGCCAAATTAAAGAAAAAAATTGAACATTTGAGGCCACATACTTTTTCAACGATATGTGTTGAAAATTCACTGGAATCATGAATTCTCCTAGAAATTTGTAATAGGGGTTTTTTTTTCATGTTTATATCCGCGAGTTCCATGCAACTCACAGAGCAGTGAGACCAGAATAACGTTCTTGAGCTACGCGCATTGTATGTGACTCACGCAGTCACGCCCATTCATGTTTCAATCTGAAATGATTTCGGTCCATATATTCAGCAATGCTGCTAATCTCCAGAACGATAAAAAAGTGGTAGTTTTTTTTATTTTTTTTTAAGTTTTTTTTTCCAAAGTAACGTTCCAAAGAAATGTTCACAAGTTCTGAAATATCACAGAGAGCGCGGAGAATTACAGCATTGCCAAGCGTTTTTCATTATATTCCTTTACATAGTGAGCAGGCCAAAAAAACAATGCCAGCACTCGGTATACATAAATATTATATAACTAAATCAAGAACAGCTATCAAATACGAAGACATCGTTTCAATATAATTCATGCTGACAAAAGTTATGTTTTATTCATATAAAAAAAATGCAGATAGCAAAGTTCAGAGAAGAAGTATCAAACTATCTAATTGGAACAAATGTTCGGCAGCAAGTAGAAATAGATGTAAACAATGAAAAAACTTTTCCCTGAAAAAATGTAGTCGGAAAGAAGATGTACATTTTGGTATGAGATTATGAAAGAGAACATGCAATGAAAACATGTTAATAGACACCTTATAAATGTGAAGGATGGGGGTTAATTTTCCGTGTTTGGTATTTTTTTACGAAACACAAAGCCCTAAAAATCGGATGGTGATTAAAATCTCATTTGTGATTATATTTGTATAACATATATTATATTATCCAGTCTGAAATGCTACAAAATTTTGTTTGTTTTCATTATTTTGATATTAGAATAAAGTTTCCATCATCTGAAAGTGCGTACTGATTTCAATGACTGTCCAGAATCAGTTTTCAAAAAAAAATGTGAAATAATTTTGATAATCCGTCTTTGGGGCCAGACAGAAAGAGCCTGCATTCTATTACATGGTAACTGTGAAGCATACTCGAATACCATTTCAAAATATTGATGAATAAAAAAATGTTATTAGGGAGTGTTGTGAAACTATACCAAAATTTTGTGCACGAACAATAAAATGTTCTGCGATGGAAAGAAGACATGTGGAAATTTAAGGATTCAATGATTGTTTATTAAGGTTTCCGAACATGTTTGTGTTTTGATTCTTCTTTATGTTCAATACATAACTTTGGACTACCCTTTGAGGTAACACTATCATTGAAGGGATCGTAAACTGGGTATTATTTGATTATTGAGCAATAATCAATTTATTTATTAAATTATTTTCTTCCATTAAATCATACTGATAGTTATTATGCACATACATACAGGGTGAAATATCAAATTTGCACAAAAAAACTAGTAAAAATTAAAACCATCCGTCGCAACCGTCGCTATTCTGGTACAAATAATGAATTAAAACAAATTTTACATTGAAATATCATTACAGTAAGGCCGGTGTCTCACGGCGCGAGACTTGACGAGCTCGGCTTGGGGATTGTCGAGTCTCGCGTCGTGAGACCGGTCGACTCGCGTAGGATCGAGACTTGGCACGCCTCAGCTCGAGGTGGCTCGACCGTTCCCATGAAATGTTGGTAATTCCACAATATCAAAGGCGCGTGGCTCGACCAGCTGACTCGTACGGTGCATGTCGACAGTGTCGGCTACGACGGGAGAGCGGTCAATCTGAGAGACAGTTTGGTGGCGGCAGAGTATTGTGTATTACCATAAAGTGAAATTCAGAAGCAATAATTGAATTCTCAGATTTACATGTGACCCAATCACAGAAAATAATATATAATAATACGTTGCTGCACATGCTATCCATTGTGAACTGAATAAATACTGCACTGGATAATACCTGTTTCTTGGCTCGTGTACAATTCTCAAGTCACTGATAGACAACGAGCCAGTCAAATTATACACGCCATGAGACCGATCAGGCTCGAGATTGCACAAGCCTCACTCCTGTGTTCCAAGCACAATCCTCCAAGCCAAGCTCGCCAAATCTCGCATCGGCTTAAGGTGTATATGAGTTACTTGTACTCTTTATGAGGCATACCACTCCGAGCCGTGGCACGGAGATGGTCAGCGCTTCAATGTGGGCAACACGTTGAGTTTTTGTGCGAAAAAGTAAAATAAACAATGCGAGTGAATACGTTCAGCCTGGATTTCACAGAACTACCTCAGAGAATCGATGCATACGAGGTACATGAATTCATTGATAGTAAATTGAAGTTACAGGATGACCAATTATTATCCATTGCAATCCAAGGAAATGACGTCTACATCAAAGTAGTGACACAAGAGATAGTTGATAATATTTTGGAAGTATACGATGATAAATTGAAATTCTCGTCGCAAGATGGAAAGGAATACAAAGTGATTATAGATAATGAAAGCACAGAACAAATTGTGAAAATTCATCGAATTCCCCTAGAAGTGTCAGATAACGAGATCAGGAACGCTATGGCATACTTTGGTATGATAGAAAACATCACGAATGACATATAGAAAAACGTTTCAAATGTTATAATGAAACCAAGTTGCTTAGGATGGAGATGAGGAGACCAATACCTTCGTATATAATAATAGCAGGGGTCAAGTACTGGATAACATATCCAGGGCAACAAAGAACGTGCAGAAAATGCAACTCTACCGAACATGAAGTGAAGGACTGCGACCAAGTGTAATCGTATAGATTGAAAAGGAATGAATATGTCGCGGCAGTGAGAAATAACGAACCTAGAAGACCTGTGAATATGGCTTCCAATGTGGCAATAGAAGAAAACTTTGTGCCTCTGAGCCGCCTCCCAGAAGTTCTAAACCAAACCGTGGCGCAAATTCATGCAAATCCAATTCATATCGATTCACTTGTAAATAAGGAGGTAGATAGTGATTCTGAAACATGTGAAAAATCGGGTCGGAATGAGGTGGACCCAGAAGAAAATCCATTGTCGATGAGTTTTAGCAGTGAAACTCCCAGGCCGAATCAGGAGGATGAAAAAAATCGGAAAAGAAGCAATCATAAGAAAAATTCAGATATTTCCACGTCAGAAGATGAGCGAGCTTTGGAAACTCCTGCCAAGAAGTTTTTGATTGGTGTAAACTGGAATGAGCTAATGGATGCTGATCAGGGCCCACCAAGAGAAGATAACTCATTCTAAGATACAGAACAAGGGATTTGATGGCAACAGGGAGAACAAGTGAGTGGAAACAGTTTGGTTTCGTTTGGTATAGCTTCTATTAATATTTGAGCTATATCCTCAAATGTTAAACTATGTATGCTGAGGGACTTCTTTCACGAAAATCAGTTAGATATAGTCTGTTTACAAGAAGTAGCTATGTCAGATCTATCATTCATAGAAGTATATAACGCGGTAGTACATATCTTTGAGAGTCTGAGAGGTACTGCAATTTTGGTGAGAGATTTTGAATATCTATGCTCCCAGTGGGTCACAGAATAATCACTCCAGGGAATTTATTTTCAATAATGATTCATGCTCATTGTTTGAGCACAAGGATTCCATCCTGATAGAGGGGGATTTTAATTGTATTCTAGAAGGTAGTGACTGTAATAACCCCAACTATTCGAGTCAATAAAAAATTCTTGGTAATTTAGTACGCACCCTGAACTTGAAAGACATATTGAGTTACAAACATCCCAACAGAGGGAGCTATACATACTTTCATTGTAATACAGCCACAAGACTGGACAGATTCTATATTTCTGATAAGAGTTTGGAAAAAGTAGGCACAACTGAAATTAAACCGGCACCATTTACTGACCATCGGGCAGTTCTAATGCACTTAAGACAGCCTTTGAATCTCAATAATATTTTTTTCAGGAATCGAGGTACTTGGAAACTAAACAATTCTATTTTGTCTGATGAAGAAAATACGAAACTTCCTGAATTGAATTGGCGAAGTTGGATTAGAGTAAATCATAAATACAGAAATAATTTGGAATGGTGGTGTGACTACGTGAAACCTAAAATGCAAATATTTTTCAAATGGAGAGCGAAGGTGATCCATAATGATAGAAAATAGAAAATAAATTTTTATTTATCATGTTTGAATGAGCTCATGAACAAAAACGATAATAATAATGAAATCTTCGTTAAAATGAAAAAATTCAAAGCGCTTATAATATCTGAGCCTCGGAAAAACTTAGAAGGTGTGAAAGTCCTAGCAAAAAATTTCGATATCGTTGAAAATGAACCCACTCTTTTTTTAAAGGGAAAAAAATTTTAAAAAATAATAACAAAAATAAAATCTTATGAAATTGTCTATGAAGGTAAGGATGAAGTCCTTGATGTATTTCAAAATTTTTGCGGATGATTTGACAATGGTTGTGGAAAAAATTGAAGAAATAAATGTTATGAAAAAATTAATAGATGGGTTCATCTTAGATTCAGGAGCAAAAATTGATACAAAAAAATGTATAGCCTTGGAATTAGGACGGTTAATAGGATAAAATTTCAGGACAATCAGTATGATTTGTTTCAGTTTAAGCACTCTATTAAGATATAAAGTATTTTTTTCTTAGCAAATATTCTCGAAATGTCGAGAGTTAATTGGCTAGAGGTAATGAATAAGATACAACAAAAAGTGATGATGAATAAAAGCCGCAATATATCTCTCTTTCAACGAGCGAAGTTCATAAATTGTTACGCGTTATCGAAAAAATGGTTTATGGGTAAAAACTTGTTGCGAAAAGACTTTCGTCAATTTGTGGCTGGCTTTTATGGTATCAAATCCCCATGAGAGTAGCCAGAACGACTGTCATCCTACCAAACTCGATGGGAGGATTGAACATTCAGGACCCTCGGTATAAAGCAAACGCTCTGTTAATGCGTCGAATAATGGTAGACTCCCAAAATGGATTGGTAGAGCACTTTAGGCATATTGACGTAGTCAACCCACCATATCCATCCACCTTTCCACTCTGATACACGATGCATTCTCATTCAACAAAAACCTCTTCAAAATTGGAGAATCTCTCACTGACTTGTGTGCTATTTGTAATGCAAATGTTGAAACTCTCAAACACAAATTCATATGTAAAGATCAAGCTCGCGCAATCACTGCTTACTTGTTAGAAGTTCTCGAAAAATTCACGAAATCAAGATGTAATCTAGATGAGTTGTTGGATTTCAATTTCACATTCGGTAATAAAACTAGTGACAAGTTTGTATTTCAATGTGTGGCAAGTTCAATTGTACATGTCATTGAAACCCCCTTTATAGCAGACTATAAGCAAATGTTGTTCAACAGTTCTAGAATTCTCTCTCTCTATGATGCTAACCTTTATCGATTTTTACGTTCATGTTTAGCGTAGAAGGAATAGTGTTAAGTAATTAAGATTGCTATGTCATGATTAGATTATATGTATATTTTTGTATATTGATGTAAGAGTTATCAATAAAGAAAAAACGAACGAAGCTAGAACCATGGAAAAGGTGAAAAAAAATTGTTGCGTAGGTGGCTGTGATTTCAAATCTAAATATTGTTTCTTATTCTGAACATTTTTCCTAGATAAACTTTTTCGATAATGTCGAAAATGATAAATTCCTATTTTTGTTCTCCCCTGTACATCGTTTGGAAATTCAGACTTTGACAACTCAAATGTAAGTTTTCCGCAAAGCACCAATTTTCATCAGGAATGAAATTTTCTGACAAATGGATGATAAGAAAGTTTCCAATATGGTCAAACTTTTTGAAACTCACAGTGCATGTAACAGCGTTATTTTCAAGTTTATAGAGTGGAAAAAGAGTTGTCTTATATCAAAGTAGTTTGCTTCTGCATAGAGATAATTTGCTCAGTACGTATTTTTTTTCTATATTATTTTGAGAAAGTAATTTGTATGGAATAAAATTTTTCGAGATGACTTTCTGCGACACCTCCCCATCCAAGAGTTTCATATCGTATACGACTCTCACCTAGTGTAGTGCATTTCCACCGATTTTGCAAAAGCTTTTGACAAGGTGAATCACGATATATACTATAAGCCAAACTTAAATATTATGGACTGAGCAATCATTTGATTTCATTATTCACATCGTACCTCCAACTGAGACATCAGTATATTACATATGGTGGTGATACATCTCCCGTTCTCCTGGCGGGGTCAGGTGTGCCACAAGGCTCGAATTTGGGACCACTTCTTTTTCTCATCTTTATCAATGATCTACCCCTAGAAGTATCGTCTGAGTGTCTGCTTTATGTGGACGACTTTAAAATTTACAATAAAATTTCGAACATAAATGACTATCTTGAACTGCAGAATGACCTAGACCGAATTTCTGCATGGTCCATAAAAAACAATCCACTACTCAATCTGTCAACATGCAAGGTTATTTCTTTCAGCATAAAGAGTGAAAATTCACATAATTTCATATATGCACTATCCAGAGTTCTACGTTGGAATGAGTTTAGGAAATTACTGATCTTGGTATTCTCTTTCAAAGTGATCTCAAATTTGATCGACACAAAAGATGCTAGCAAGTTACTACGTTCATTTAAGCGAACCACATTCGAGTTTATCGATACAAGCATAATCAGATGTCTATATTTCTCACTTATTCGCGGTGAGCTGGAATATGCAGCTTCTGTATGGGATCCCGCAAAACAAAACTCAAAACGAAATATCGAGACAATTCAAAATGAATTCATTGAGTATTTGTTCTATAATTAATACGGTGTTAGCCCGGGGTTTGTCCGCTATAGCCCGCCGAGGAAAGAATTCAGTATCGAAAAACTTGAACTCAGGAGATGTGCAATAAACATAACGATCATTTACAAACTATTGAATGGTGCACTGGATAGTTCATATCTGCTTGCACAACTGCAATTCTACATCCCACCATCAGGTCTACGTCCTTGTCCTATTACTTTCAAGTATCCAGTAATGGCCCAATAGATAAAATGTGCAAGATATATAACAAGCATTGTAATGATTTCGCATGCGGACTTTTCGATATTCCCATCAGAAAATTTAAAACCGAGATGAGAAAGCAGATGGGAAGTTGGTAACACAGCAAAATAACATCCCTGATTGTACTCGCTCACCAACACTGTCCTCATATCTTTCGACGTATTCTATCATCCTACCTTTTTAATTAGGTCAGTCTGACTAGCACATAGGTCAGTATGCATATGCATATATACTCTAACTATGTATTAGATGAATGTAATGTTGGCATACAAAATAACCTCAGAATTTATAATGAAACATTTAATTAGGCGCATGCGTGTCTGTTCCTAAATAAATGATATAGAATTTCAATAAGTATTCATAGGTATTAAATATATTACAGATATGTTTGAATTTATGGAATAGTTGCCGCAGAGTTGTTGAAATATTGATAATACGAACATACATCATATGCAGATCCAACCGCCAGAAAAAATCCGCAGAAATAAAGCCGCCTGAAAAAAAAACCGCCGGAAACAAGGCCGCCGGAATAAGAGCCGACGAATAAAATTGCTATATAATATAATACCAACGATAAATATGTAAAGATTTCTAACATTTATCAGTTCAATTTTTTTCTAAAGTAGATGGGATCGTTAAAAGTAGAATGCCATTAAAGGAACACCAAACGTACGTTACGAAATCACAAAGCCAGTGGAAATCCGAGAAATACAATTTTGTCACAGGATTTAATTTTCCTTTCAGTTATTCAATAAATTATTACTAGAGTATTTTTTTCGTTTCTCTCTGTAGAAGACTGGATGTCCACATCAGATGATAAGACTTCTACTCATCAACAACCACACAGTTAGTACGGATGAAGAAGAAGGCAGGATATTAATGTTTACTATCGACAGACAGTAACAGTTTCTTTCCGATGCCACATCCTGGTATTTGAACGGAAATCATTCAATGGCGCCACCTCTATTCCCACAAATCTATCTGCCTTGTGTGAAAAGCTCTGGAGGATACAAGAATGCGAACAGATGAATATATTCTCTGATCCGCATGGATTGTAATGAACGCCACGAAGTCCGTTTTGGGGGAGAACATAACCATAAGAGACTGCTTCTATCATTTGTGCCAGAGTACACATAGAAAGTCCAAGGGCTGGGGATACCAACAGAATACCACCAAAATCAACGATTTACTAGTTTTGTTGGTATGATAGATAGACTAGCGTTCCTGCCAAATGGAGTTGAATACGCACATACATTGGATTATTTCGACCCAGATACGTAGGTTTGTATCTGGGACCTTCAAAAGAGTAATCAGGAAGGAGGCACCCACTTGGGGAGGATTCCGGCTTTATTCTCAGCAGATACATGGAATGTTCATGATGCTGTGATTATTGGAAAGGACATGATAAATAACAGCACAGAAGGTTCGTTTTTTGTAATATCATGATATTTACTCTCTCCAAAAATGTCGACGAAAGCTTTACAAGCTTTCTGAATTCATTAAAAAACTTGATCACCAAACACACAAAAACGTTGAAGATGAAACACAAAAACAATAAACGCAAACAATGAATCACACAAGGGATAGTCAACTCCATCAATACCAGAGATAACTTATTCCAAAATGTTCGAAAAGAACCAAATAACGTTATTTTGAAAGAACAATATAGAAGTTATCGAAACATGTGGAATAGTCTCATCAAGAACTCAAAAATCGAATTATATAAAAATCGTGTAGATAAATCCCAAAACGAGACCAAAGCGCTATGAGAGACGGTAAAAGATATTTGTGGTTAGACAAAAACATTAATGTTAGAATGATAAAAAATGAATCAGGTTATCTCACTTATGATAAAAACGAGATTGCAGATTGTTTCAATAATCGTTACTTCTCAGTTGGACGAAATCTTGCGAACAAAATACAACAACCTATAAATTCTCCCCTGAAAAAGTATCGTCTGCGCATTCTATATTCATGAAACCCACAACAGAAAAGGAAATTATTGAAACGATATCATCTCTAAAAATCAATAAAAAACCCGGTATTGATGAAATCGGAGCTGAATCCTTGAAAGAAATAAAAACAGAAATAGCATTTCCCCTAACCAACATTATAAATAAAATTACAGAAACAGGAAGATTTCCCAAAGAACTTAAAATGGGGGTTATTGAACCAGTCTATGAAAAATAAAACAAAAATGAAGTCATGAACTACAGACCGATTACACTAATTTCAAACATAACAAAAATATTAGAAAAAATAATTAAAACAAGAATGGTCTCTTCCTTGACAAAAATAAAATCATTTCTAAAAATCAATATGGATTCAAAGAAGGAGTTTCTACCCAAGATGCTATTCGTTTCCTCACGTCCAAAATATCATAGAACCTAGAAAAAAGTAAACCATGTCTATGTGCCTTCATGGATCTTGCGAAGGCCTCCGACACCGTGAACCACTCACAACTCTTAACAACCTTAAAAGACATGGGTTTCAGAAGAAACACATTTAGTCTCATGGAGAGTTATCTCAAAGAAAGAGAACAATATATGAAAATTTATAACATTTTCAGTGAAAAAAGGATCGTGGAATGCGGAGTACCCCAAGGATCAGTTTTGGGGCCAATATTTTTCACAATATACATTGGTGGTGTATTGCGTCACGATACTTGTGGCAGACTTGTTTGTTTCGCTGATGATACAGCAATATTGTATAGTGCTGACAGCTTGAACGACCTCAAAACTAAAGTAGAAAATGACATGAGTAAACTTTTTGAATGATTTGCTGATGAAAAACTATCAGTGAATTACGAAAAAACATTTTTCCTACCATTCTCGTGCTATGCCAATTCACTACCCCAAAATGACACATTGAATATCGAAAACAATGTAATAATTCGATCAGCAGAAAAAATAAAATACTTGATAGACACCTGAGATGGAACTTCCATTTTGACCGAATGACTGAAACATTGAGAAGCACTCCCTATAGATTCAAGTATTTACGAAATATATTAGACACCTCCCGTATGAAAACAATTTATTGTGCAATTATAGAGTCTCGTCTTACATATGGAATAGTGGGCTGAGGTGGAGTAGCAATATCACATCTAAGAAAACTAGATGTACTTCAGAAAAAATTCTTGAAAATACTCCTCAACAAACCATTACAATACCCATCAGAAATTATGTTCGAAGAATCAAGAATGCTCAACCTCAGACAACTATACTTCCTAAAAATCGTTGTTGAACAATATAAAAATCTAAAACATCTCAACTATGTGACGCACAAGCATAATACTAGACATAAAGCCAAATCATGTCTCAGCACGATATGCTCAACAAAAACAATCGTTCAGATAACATATATTCATCTTGCTAACCGGCTTTACAATTACTTACCCTTGGAAACCAGAACTGCACCAACAATATTTTCATTTAAAAAAAAAGTTAATTGTCTCATTTCAGAATCAGATAGAGTTGTCATACATCGATTAATTGATCCCTCGTTCGCATAAAATATATTTGTAAATAATAGTAGCATAATATACCTGCTAGACTTACCCAAACTCCCACCCCAATAGTGAATTACATCCCATGTTGAAATGAGTTCATATCCATTATATTTAATATTGTATGTAACCTTTAACATCAATTATAAAATAGGTACTGAAGATATTTCGTACTGAAATCTCTTGTTGCTATCTAATTATATTAATATACCTGTATTCCTTGTAACCCCAATCATTGGCACCATATTATCTTTTAATTGTACAGTTATACATTATGTGTATGTTTATACATGTGTATATTTGTATATGAGTCTATCTGTTTGTATACAGAGTGGCCACTTTTTTAATGGGATTGTATTGGTAACTCTTAAACCACAAGAGTTAGAAGGTCGGTCAAATGGAGAAAAAGTTGCATTCATAGAAGCATTGTCAAGCAGTTCAAACAAATCGAGATTATCAGGGCCGGTTATTGAGATATCATAAGAAAAGTAAATTCTGTCATTTTGATTTTTCTTTTTTTCCCACTTTATTTCGAATATTATCGAAAAATGTCACGGAAGTTTTTTATTTGACAGTAAATTATCCTCATTTTGACATAATCAGATTTCGTATCCAACGTTTCGTACGCTCTGGGCCACCCTCAACCTCATTTTTTTCAATACGGACCTGCATATTTTATGACACTTTTCGAAATTACTTTCAACGCTGAATTCAACGATTTATCATACAATGTCATTCAAAGTTGATTTTCAGGTGATTTTGACCCTTATCCAAATTTCTTTGGGTCGGATCTGTATTACATTGAGGTACCTTTAGTTTAATTAACAACATGCAATATATTTCGATAAGAAAATCAACTTACTCATCTTCAACTGAATCAACAGAATCAAAGCAAGAAACAAGTAATAATTATTTACAAATTTCAAGAGGTGAAAAACCCAATTTATAATAATTAAACGAAACTATCATTTAATGAAAGAAAAATCAAATGATTATTCGAAAGTAAATGATGAACATTAATGAAGTAAGTGTTCGAAATGTCCACCATTTTGTCAAATGCACTTTGCGGTTCTGGAACCCATACTTCTTATACATTTGCTTATTTCGTCTCCTTGAATACCTTCCAATACATTCTCAATCTTCTCGCGAGGAATCATTATTGTTGGATTTGTCATTTGTTCCGTTGAAACAAATTACAGAATCGAACTTTATTTTGAGATCATTACGATATAATTTTTGCAAGGCTTGGTATTCAAATTCAAAATCATTGTATTCGCGTCTCTTGACCATTTTATTAACAGCAGTTTTTGATAAATTGCATTCACTGGCCACAGTTCTCGATTTTTTTTCTGGGTTCAATTGAATTTGGGTCAGAACATTGATATCGTTGATAGACTTGTTTTTTCTTACATACACACAACTCTAGGTTTATTGAATGTATTATTTTCAAGTAGTAGGCCATGGATAGAAAAGAACATAACAAGAAATGTCATATTATTTGTCAATTCGTTTATTATTGTGTCACAAGAACTTGTCATTAAATACTTTTCTGAGTTATTTCAATTTAACTTATTCGATATGGTAAGATACACAAATGAAGAGAAGAGAAGAGAGATATGTACGAAGTGTACATAGAACTAGATAGAAATTCGTTCAAAGCACAACAAAGGTATGGTGAATTATATCCTGAAAGAACAACACCAAATATTAAAATGTTTCGACGTTTATCTACAACGTTACTTGCACATAATTCATTCATCAAACCGAGAGGTCCTTATGTACGACAAAACGAGCCTATCAATGACATCAATGTTCTGGCCCAAATTCGAATGAATCCAGGAATAGGATCGAGAACTATGGCCAGTGAATGCAATTTATCAAAAAGTGCTGTTAATAAAATACTCAAGAGACACGGATACCATGACTATAAATACCAAGCCGTGCAAAAACTATATCGCAATGATCCTGAGAGAAGGTTGCAATTCTGTAAATGGTTTCAACGGAAGGTGCGGAATAACAACAATTTTGCGCACAATATCATTTGGGGAGACGAAACGACATTCACAAATTGTGGCATGTTCAATCGAAGGAACAAACATTTTTATGCCACAGAAAATCCTCACTTAATTCATGAAGTTAGACATCAATATCGTTTTTCTTTGAACATATGGTGCGGTTTGTTGAATAATAAATAACTGGGACCCTATTTTATTGACGGCAACCTAACCGGAGCAAAATATTTAGAAATTATAGAACAAATGTAGGATGATCTTCCTATACGGTATCGGGGTAATGGTCCAAGTGCATTTTACAAAATGGTGGACATTTCGAACACTTACTTCATTAATGTTCATCATTTACTTTCGAATAATCATTTGATTTTTCTTTCATTAAATGATAGTTTCGTTTAATTATTATGAATTAGGTTTTTCACCTCTTGAAATTTGTAAATAATTATTACTTGTTTCTTGCTTTGATTCTGTTACGTTCCATTCAGTTGAAGATGAGTAAGTTGATTTTCTTATCGAAATGTATTGCATGTTGTTAATTAAACTAAAGGTACCTAAATGTAATACAGATCCGACCTAAAGAAATTTGGATAAGGGTCAAAATCACCTGAAAATCAACTTTGAATGACATTGTATGATATATCGTTGGATTCATCGTTAAAAGTTGTTTCGAAATGTGTCATAAAATATGCAGGTCCGTATTGAAAAAAATGAGGTTGAGGGTGGCCCAGAGCGTACGAAACGTTTGATACAAAATCTGATTATGTCAAATTGAGGATAATTTACTGTCGAATAAAAAACTCCTGTGACATTTTTTGATAATATTCGAAATAAAGTGGGAAAAAAAGAAAAATCAAAATGACAGAATTTACTTTTCTTATGATATCTCAATAACCGGCCCTGATAATCTCGATTTGTTTGAACTGCTTGACAATGCTTCTATGAATGCAACTTTTTCTCCATTTGGCCGACCTTCTAATTCTTATGGTTTAAAAGTTACCAATACAATCCCATTAAAAAAGTGGCCACTCTGTATACATATGCGTGTGTGAAAACATACATACATTTTGATCTAGATCCTACACCTCAAATGCAATACCAAAATTATTATTCCACTCTATTTTGTTCATAATACTCAATACACAATCCAAGGAGTCCCACGCCCAGGTAATGCCTTTGTTCATTGAGTTAGCTTAATTTATATAATATAGATAAATTTATTGAAAATATCACATCTTTGTGAGACTATTCGTCCTTGCATATCCATTACTTCTTTACTTTTTTAAATTTCTATAACACAAAACTATATCCGTCACATTCAAGCGTTGCTTTCGTGACCAAACACGTTTATTTGACTTTTTATTAATCTCAATGTACACATTTATATTCTTTGAAAAATTAACGTTTTATATTATATTATTATTATTATTTAGAGTAAACTCTACTATAAACCTATATAATTTTTCAAATTGAATTTTTGTTACTGGCTGAAATAATAGGTATACTAAAATAGAACGGCTGCAAACTAGACTACTACCAACCTACGAAACAATGCAAATGAGGCTAAAACCCCTTTGTACGGAATTTGTAGAAAACGGGAGAAATATGTAACTGTTTTTGACAGTCATTAGCCACAATATGAGGATGCGCCCAAATTAAATATATAACATGTTCTGTTACTCTCTGTAATAATTATAAATAATAATGGGATATATTCATTATAATTTTCTTCAACTCAGCGGCGGCGGCGGCTTTTTTTCCGGACAGCATTTTTCTGCAAAGTTATACCTAGATATTTTAACAATTTCATTTTAAAATTTTCTTGTCTCGGCAGAATGTTGCCATGTCTCCTTTATATTTGTTTCTTATAATTTTATATTTGTTTTTTATATTTATTTATTATTCATAATTGATATTAACATTATGTGTGAGTACCTACATATTTCTTTTTGAATGACAATGTGTTGATAGAATAATTTTTATTGTGAGATTTCTTTTGATCACATCAAGTGCATTTATTTTTAACAATATCCCATTATTATTCCACAATTCTATAAATCCATCCACTTCCTCAATCCACCTCCAAACTAGAACCAACCATTTTCCTTTTATGTTTCGGTAGACAATATAGATATTAATTTATTATTTTTTATTAAATTTCACCAGCTGTTAAAATAAATCTACCATGAAATGACGGGCATTACGTATAGTGAATGCGAGTTATTCGAATATATTTAGCGCCACAATGTGTGACTCTGGAGACATTTAGTTAACACTTTCAATTGAGCGTGAAAAACAGTGTGTGATGAACACATTGGGAGGAATGGGAATTGTTTTATTCCGGTTATTTCACTCAGCATCGTATCTATTTTGGATTGAACTGGAAATATATGTCGGTGATAACATTTCGCTAAATAAATTCATTCAAAATACGTGAATGTTAAAATAGACATATTTTGTATCTCTTATAATTGAGGTACTGAAAATTGTTCAATTCATGAGTAGTAAACCAATAATTAGAAGATAAATCTCCAGGAAAATATTTTTTATTTATTCCAAATAAAAACACTGAAATATAATTTCGAATAATATGTATAAAATGTTCATATGTACTACATGGTATATCTATTTTCTCATGAATATATTTACTCAAAATAAAAACATTGAAATATTATTTCGAAAAATATGTAGAAAATCTTCAACTGTAGTGCATGCGTTACATGGTATAACTATTGTCCCAGGTATATCTTTTGTAATACGTCATTTAACTACCTTATATGCATGCAAATACAAATATATTCTTTTTATTTCCTATTGGGCATAATCATTAATTTCAACTTGATATTTCTACTCCGTTTTACTTGACTAACCAACCTGTAACCATAAGGTTCAAATGCAATAATTCCAGCATTCCGCAATTTGTCCGAATTCATGGCCATAAATAAATCAAATACAATGATTGGAAGATCCGTTTGGAACTATTCAAAACAAACGAATATGATGAAAATTGAAAAGGAAGATTTTTTTGTGAACTGAAAAATCCACGATGAAAATGAATACCCCACAAGAGGTTATCTTGAACGATGGAAGATAGTGACTAAAGTTTATCTTTCAGTCGCAGATGATTCCAAATCTGATTTAATGAAAATCCTGTTCATACTTTCCTGTTCATATTTTCAAACAAATAAAGAGTGTCGACGAATTTGAAGGGAAACAAGTTTACAATTTCTTGTTTTTCTTATACCGGTTTGGGTACAATACAGTTCAGATTCACTATTACCATTGTTTACTGCAAATGATATCCATTTCATGCAACATTGGAGGATATTATTCATAACAGAGTGTACTAGGATTTTGGAAATCAATGAAAGAAAGCAAATAATCCATTTATTATTATCTACAAAATATCATTATATATAAATATCTATCAATATTAGAACCAATGTCTCAACAATTGAGAGACTCCATTGAAATCCTGAAAATTATTCAATATTTTCTATAGTAGGTACCTTGGCCGAACGAAACCATAATATTGAATGGTTCTAATTAGAAATGGGTTTCTCAATAGGATATTCTTGTGCAGTTTTCTCATGGAAATATCCTCCCAGTACCCTCATAAACTTGAATCTAACGTTTTCATTGGAATGTGCTCAGAAATCCAGAAATAAAAACTACCGATATATTTCTAGTTTTGGTTGAATCGCAAAAAATCTTCATGATATTGATGGAAAGTTGTTATTGTGCCAAATGGTACCATTACATATCAGTTTTACTTCCTTTGATTCTTCCACTTTTGCAAAATATTGGATACTTCTTCGAAAACTTCGTCTCTCTAGAAAAAACGAATCATTTCATTAATTATATGTGGAGCCATTTCAATGAACCATTACCTTGGTGAAGCAATATCTGACGAAATTCTCTCCCAGTGGCTTGTTCTCTTCACTGTAAAATACTGATGATGGTATACCCTGTAAGCCAACATTTTTCGTCATCCATTTCGTGAATCGGTAGTCTTTATACTGGTCCGTTTCAGAGCTGAGGTCAATGTGTGGTGCTGAAATGATCCAAAACACCTTTAAATGAATGAACGACAAACTTTCATGTTTAAAGTCCAGGAATAGTTGAGGGATATTTAACTTCGAGACACTGAATTGATAGAAATTTTGGGTGAACCAAATGTCTTCATCTCTATTAGTGATGCTATTTTGCCACATACAGTTATGATCGCTTATGACTCTTCTTGGAATTTTATAGGAGATACCTATAAAATTCCAAGTAGCCCCTTGGTTTGTAAATATTCATTGATACTGGGAAAGTAATAAACTTTGTGAGGATATAATTCATGTTCTGTATCCAGGAAAATTGCAATAGGTAAGAGAACATCAATATTTATTCCAATTGAACTGAGGGGATAAATTAACTATTCTGATTTGAATTGGTTTGGGTTGGGTTGTGATGGAAGTTGACGTGTAGATATCTGTAGGTGTGGCTTTTCTGAATACTGAGTGAGTCCTTGGTTTTGATGATGGCGACATTCACGAAAGGCAGAAAGTTGTCAGCTTCGGCCTCCAATGTGAACTTTTTCTTGTGGTGGAAGTTGTTGATGTGAACTAGGAATATTTGAAGGTCATGTGCCATGAACAAAACACTACAAGTTGAGTCATTCATGAAGCGTGTGAGATCTGGTAGCACCCAGATGATCTAAATAAACGCAATGTTTGGCGCAGACTACCCAATATTTAGAAACCTCCACTTCTAGTCAACCAGCCTTGAAGCCTCAGTTCTCTTCGATGTTTTCTTGATGAGTAGACAAATTGAGATTTCGAATGATGTCGAGATCTGGGGAGTAGGCAGATTGAGATCCTAGCTTTGAGTCACGAAATCCTAACCGTATCTGAGTGAGTCTAACGAGTCTTGCTAATGCCAGAAATTACTGGTACTCAAACTACAAATCCTGACTATCAACCCATCACTCCAAAGCTGCTCCGCTATCAGTACAGATATGTACATTTATATAAATGATGCAACATCACCACATTCAGTTAGACGTCGTCACTATGGCATATTATCCCTAGAAGGCTGTAACATCTCCAAGTGGGATGCAGGAGTCGCTAGCATTTTCATCAATAATGATACCAGCTTCAGATCTTGAAACAAGCTTTCCATTGAAGAAAACCTGATTCAAATTTTTTTCTGTTTGAATAAATTGCCTTTCTTTTTTCTATTTTTTTTATGTTCTGGTTCCCACGAAAAGGGATATCCTGTAATGTTCAGAGAACATCGTGGGAACCAAGGAAAAGAAGGTAGGAGTTGGTGTTCTTCTTAAATTTCTGGAGGTTGTATGCCTCGGGGAACACCTCCCTAGGCAATGAGTTCCAAAGCCTCGCTGTTCGTTGGATGAACGAGTCTTTGGAAAGTGATGTTCTGCAGGTCTCCAAAGTGACCACGAAGGGGTGTGATGACTGAACTTGACGGGTTAGTCTCGAAGAGACTGCCAAAGCAGGAACGATTGTTGATATTTCAGAAGAGCATCGCCCATGGAAATATCTATAAAATAGAGACAAATCGCCAACTTTTCTACGGTGTTCCAGACAAGTGAGCGAGTTTGTGAGCGAGGCATCACCGACGAGACGAATTGCCCTTTTTTGGACAGAATCCAATAGCCTCAGGATATGTTTAGGTGCCGCGCTCCAAATATGGGAACAGTATTCCAGGACAGGTCGGATCTGTGCCTTATAGATCATAAGCAGCTGAGTGGGGGTGAAATAGCTCTTGGCACGAAACAAAAAACCAAGTTTTTGGGATGCACTTTTGGCAATGGACCTCACGTGATTTTCCCAGGAAAGGTTATTGCTGATAGTAATACCAAGCATCGATATGGATGACTTCAGTGGTATGGTTACTCCTGACAAAGTTATGTTAGGCACAGTGAGATCGGCTTTTCTAGAGAAAAGACATGCTTGTATTTTTTTTGCATTGAATTCTACCAAGTTATTAGATCCCCACTCGAGAATTGTTGCTAAGTCCATATTTATATTATTAACATTTCTTCCTCGTTCATTTCTGGTTTCACGGGCTGATATAGGGGCCCTGGAAGAGAAAGTGGTATGGAGGGTACTATCATCGGCAAAGCTGTGTACTGGACATGAAGTTGCTTTCAACAGGTCGTTGATGTGAAGTAGAAATAGTGTTGGTGCGAGAATAGATCCTTGCGGAACACCAGCATTTACGAGTAGAGTGTCAGATGAAACTCCATCGACCACTACATGGAGAGACCTGTTTGAGAGAAAACTAGCAAGCAGAGAACACAGCTGAGGGGGCAAGCCATAAGACGGAAGCTTGGCGAGGAGTCCCTGGTGCCAAACTCGATCGAACGCCTTGGAGATATCTAATGCCACAGCTAAAGTTTCTCCATACTTTCCAATAGATAGCTGCCATATATGTGAGACGTAAGCGAGCAGTTCACCAGTTGATCTCTGATGGCGGAAGCCATATTGCCTATCGTTGACAATTCCTGAGTCTTCCAGATATTTCATGAGCTCGATGTTGATGGCTTTTTCCATGACCTTTGAAATATTAGATAGCAGTGCGATAGGTCTGTAGTTGCTAGGTGGGGCCTTTTTGCCTTTTTTAGGGACTGGCTGTACTCTTGCAATTTTTCAATTGGACGGAAATACCCCCAAATTGTAAGAGTGGTTGAACAACTTGCAAAGAACAGGTGTTAGTTCGGGGGCACATTTCTTGAGAACAATCGGCGGGATTCCGTCAGATCCACAGGCTTTGTTGGTGTTGAGACCCAGCAAAATCTTTCTGATAGTACGTTGGCGAAAGGTGATCTCGGGCATGTTCGGGGGTTGTTTTCCCGATGAATCCAGAGTGGAATTTCCAGCAAATAGGTGGGCAAAGATATTGGCTTTTTCCTGGGCAGTCGTTGCTAGTGTTCCATCTTCTTTGGTTAGAGGAGGAAATGAGCTGGAAGTGAAGTTTCTTCCCACAGCTTTGGCGAAAGACCAAAATGAACGGGATCCGTTAGGACATTCAGCAAGTTTTGATCTTATTTTGGCATTGTGGGCATCTTTTGAGCATTCTATTGTCTCTTTGCATATGCCTCTAGCCTCGACATATGCTGCTCTGGTCTCAGGGCCCGGATTTTTTAGCCATCGATGGTATGCTGCCTGTTTGGAAGCCACAGCTCTAGAGCAGTTTCTGTTAAACCAGGTCTTATCGGATGATGTTCTTCTTTCGGTATTCGGTATGTAAGTTTGCATCCCCAACATGATGATTTCAGAAATTGTCTCAGCACATCGTGTTGGATCTACTGAAGAGAAACAAACTCTCTTCCATGGAAACGCTGAGAAAGACATACGAAGACCTTCCCAGTCGGCCGAATTGTAATGCCACATGAGACGGGGTGGTACTGTGCAGCTCGATGGTAAATGGAAAGAGCATGTTGTGGAGATGAGGGTGTGATCAGAGTTTCCAAGTGGGGCACAAACTTCTATTCTATACGGGTCAGGATTGGTGGTGAGGAAAAGATCTAGTGTATTGGCAGACTGGTTGTTGACATCAGGGATGCGGGTTGGTAGCTCGACCAGTTGTTCTAGACCATGAGTGATGGCGAAGGCCTCGGCTTGACGACCCGCATCATATGTTTTGTTAGAGAATTTGAGCCCGGCAGCGTTATGTACATTAAAGTCTCCCATGATTATGGTTTCAGCTGTTGGATGGTTCTCCTGAATGTAGTCCAGTTTGAGTGATGAAAACTCAAAGAGGTCGTTATATGAAGGTTCATTAGGTGATAGGTAAAGGCAGCAGAGGAACTTAGTCAGTTTGGTATCAGATAGCTTGAACCACATCACATCAAAGTCTTTCGGTTCCAAACTCTCTTCACGCTGGCATGAAAGGTTAGCCTTAGCGTGAAGGCAGACTCCACCTTTGAACCTGAATCGAGAATGGAGTTCGTAACCAGGACGAAGCATGTGGACCTTGTTGGTGGACGAGTTTACTTGTGTTTCTGTCAGAGCCAGAATATCCGATTTTTTCGTCTGTAGGTGATGGTGGACGTCATTGATGTTCTTGTTGAGTCCGCCTGTTTTGGACTTTCCTGCGATTGGCTGTCACCCATGATGGTTTTTGTATTTTTAGATTATATGAATTGGTATCGAACACTAGAATTCGAATATTTCGATGATTACGATACTTTTCCTCTAGTTCAGTTGCTCGATATTGAAAATACTTCTCGTATTACAACCTTTGTGAGTACATTATTCCTTTTTTGATATCGTGGAATATTTCAAAGCATGTCCCAATCACTGATACAAAACAAAACTTCCCAAATCAACTAAGTAAAAAAAATTTTTTTTTAATTATAGCCGAAGGATTGTCGGATACGGAAAAATGGACAACTTCCCAATGTTTGTTCATATAATATGAAAACTTCATCAGAGCCTCAACTATAGTGATAAATGAGGAAAATACCAATATTTTATGTCTTGAAACATAAAAAGGAACAACAATTCTGGTTTACAAAGTTTCATTTCTATTTGCGCGAAGGAGTCACTACAGAGTCCCAAGATGAGGGAAACAAACTCAACAAGAAACCATAGTTCACCTCTTGATAAGCTTCCGTTGTTCTCCTCGTCGTAACACTCTGTAGTAAAAGTGTTTTCGACGAACATAAAAATGATACTTTGGAAATCATCTGTTTCATTTTGTTTTTGTACGCTCACCAAGCGGTGTCCAGTCAGCTAGAATGAAATATCCCCCATCAGGTATCACAGGTCTCATTCC
This sequence comes from Gonioctena quinquepunctata, assembly GCA_018342105.1. Lineage (NCBI taxonomy): Eukaryota > Metazoa > Arthropoda > Insecta > Coleoptera > Chrysomelidae > Gonioctena > Gonioctena quinquepunctata. The sequence goes on along the minus strand of JAFIRS010002479.1, from coordinate 95,118 downwards.
TACATCAGCCAAAATTTTGGCAAGGCGGTCGCGTTTGGATTCCAACTCTCTTGCTAGAGATTTGAAGTAGCAGTCATCTGAATCAAATCTATCCATTTCAGTTTCGAATGCCCTGGCGATGGTTTCCTGGAAATAACATCGAATCACAAAACTGATTGATCATTGGGGAAAATTCATATTAAATTTATTCATCGAATGTTAACAGCTGCACATGTGTGACCCTTCTTTCGGGTATTCCCACCGGGAATCTGAGTCTTATTGAATATCATCGCCATACCAAAACGTATTTGATTACTATCTAAAGTGATATAAAAACACCCAACACTTGGCTACACATCCTATCTAAAATTTTATCATGTACCTATCATCAACACTCCACTTCTCCAATGATCCTCAACCAAAGCAAATCAATTATCTCTATTGCCAGATGAAATCCTCTCTGGTTTTACAATAACATCAGATACAATAATCCCCCATACAACTTTGATAGACTTTATGAGATTATCTTTCTGGTAAGAGATGAAAGGGGGACGAAAGAACCGGATCTCATAAGGGCCAATCTACAATGGTACACAAACATATCTCAAACGGAAGACGGAGTTAGGGCCGGGGTACATGAGGTATAGCCAGAATTAATCTTAGCGTAAATTTGATACAGTACGGCACAATATTTCAGACAGAGGTCCAAAGAATCAAACTCTGCCTGCAAGAAAGACTGAACAGTCAAGCGGCACTGAAACCTCTGGTAACAAGCCAGTAGGATCCAGATTAGTTTGGACCTGCTTGAAGGCACTCCAAAGCGTAGACAGGAACAACAAAATAACTCTGATATGCGTCCCTGTATACAAGAATTTCGAAGGAAATGAGAGAGCCGACCTTGAGGCAGAAGGAGACACTACCAGGTAGTTCATAGGACCAGAGCCCTCCTCCAAATTATCAAAGATCATAGCCAAAGAAGTGTTCGCAGACTGGAATGAGCAAAAAACGCTAGTACTGGTATGACACAGTGGGCATTCATACCAATCCCTTGAAAAAAATGGACAGCAGTCCTGTTAGAATTGACTATCAAAAACTTAAGGATCATAACAGGAGTACTGACAAGTAGACTTGCATAGAGCGCGAAGTGTTGCTTTTGCCAAGACGAAGAAGATTCAGCAGAGCACATGTTATGTAGATGCAACGAACTGGAACGAACAAGACTCTACCATATAGATCACGGGCAACTAGAGCCCAAAGCATCTAACCCAACTATTGATGAGCAAATATTTGTTTCTGTTATCGATGGTATCTACCCTTGTGAAATTGTGGTATGCCGATACGTATATGATGAACATAAGAACCATATTGTTGATCAAATACTCATTCATAGTCAGATGATGATTCCAAGGGATAACATATAAGCATTTTTTTATAATTACTTGTATCGGTGTGATTCCAGTATATGTTGCGTTCTGATGAACCATTTGCAAGTTGACCATCAAATTCTCTGGGCAATAGGCCCATCCTGTCTTCCATCCAGTGATACTGAAGGTTTTTCCAGCTGAACCTATGGTGATTGTCCTATCCCACATACCTGGTAGAGATGCTGGAAAGCCACAAATTATCGGTTTATTATACAACATTTCTGCATATCAGTTGTGCGATAATTCAATAGCGAGCAAAATATTTGTACGATAGATTGAATGAAAACAAGTCTCAGAAATAAATATTGAATGTTGTTTCTCCAATGTTGCAGCAATCGGTGTATTCACCTACAATTTGACAAAATCATACACATGGTAAACGTTCAGTTCATTCAGAAAAATTCAACTAGTATGTCATAAATTAATATAATTTTAAAATTCCACAAAAAATACTTTTGGAATTAGTATTTGTTAGTTATTCACAAGCTTTTATTTAGTTTTACCTGTACTGGTGTCTGTCTGTGTGTCTGTCTGTAATCAAATCTTGCAAATTAAATTTGACCCACTTCTAATCGTCCGATTGATTTGAAATTTGGCAGGTGTTCATGATTCCGGTGACAATGCATTATGAAATTTTTGTCAGGGAAAAAAACAAAATGGCAGCTCTAATATGGCGGACAATTTTTGTGATTATGGTCCGATTCTATTCAAAATTGGTATCTAGGGGTTTTCGGGGTCGTGTCGGGTCAAAATTCGTAAATATTAGATAGCAATTACCAAACTAGTTATTCAACATCATGAATACTAAAAAATTTAAAATAAATGAACAAAAAAAAATTCAACAAGCTTTTATTAGTTGTTCGTAAAAAAAAACTGAAATGTTAAAAATAAAAGTTGTAAAAAACAATTGAAGACGAGCTTTCATTTATACAAATGTACTGAAAAAGGAAGTATAATTTATTTCATTGTTTGATCTAGGTTATTCTGTGAATAGGTAACAGATTCAAAAGCTTGCCGCGGATACAAAATAGGTAATCTTGCACGGAAATATTTTGAATCTGTTACTCACAGAATAAACTAGATCAATCAATGGAATCGATTATTTATTTTCAAAATTCCCCTGTATACTCACCTATCCTGATGTGTTTCATTGAACCATAAACCAACCACTCGTAGACCTCATCCGAAATGCAGACAACATTCCATTTCTTGCACAAATCAGCGATATGTGTCATTTCTTCCAGCGTGAAAACTTTACCCATGGGATTATTGGGACTATTGAGGACGATCATTTTGGTTTTCTCATTGAATAAACTCTCCAACTCTTTTTTGTCCAAAACCCAATCTGCAGATGTTGGTGTTCTATCGCCTACATCTTTCTGAAATTGTTTCCATAGCATCGATCTTTTTGTTAGATTCATAAGAAAAATATCGAAAATATGAAGAATTAATGCAAGAAATTGTTTAATGATGATTCCGTGATGTTCGTAGCGGACTGAGAAAAATAACAGAGTAACTCACAGTGATATACAGGGTGTTAACTAAGTACGTTGACAAACTTTGGGAGTTGATTCTTTGGAAGATTTCAGGACGAAAAGTTCATATAAACATATCTCCCAAACGGCTTAGTTTTTGAGGGTACAGGGTGATCAAAATACATTTTTTTCAAGAGTTTTTGGAGTTTACTTCGACATTTTGCAAGTATAATCTCAAATAATTCACAGGGTCAAGCCTTGTTAACCCTTCAGATTATTTTTCCGCCGTCACTGACAGATCATGAGAAAGAAATATTCATTTTCTCGTACGGCTTAAGAGCTATAATGAAAAAATCACTGCAATCATTTTCAGTATCTCATAACATGATAAATTTTGAAAATAATACATTCTCAATCCAAAATTGAAAAAAATCTTGTTTTAGAATTAGAAAAATCTGCATTGAAAAATGAAGTTACATTTTGTGATATCTAACAGAAAACAACTACTTTCCCGCCACTGCGGCACGCTTGATATTGAACTACATCTGATAGATATTGTGAAAACCCTGACTTTCAACCTGAAAATACAGATAACTGATTGAAAATATTTCTATCCAGTCTTGATATAGAACTCATATAGATTTTGTTCTTCTTGTACAATGAGATTTTTCCAATTTTCAATTGAAAAACATAAAAAATCATCCAAGAGGTAATCTTGTAGGATGGAAGATAGTTACTAGGGTTGATCTTGAAGTCGCAGATGAGTCCACATTTAATTTTATGAATCTTCAGTCATAACTCCGAAAAAAAAAATTATAAAAGTTTTCAGTTCCTGTGGAATACAGTATTTACCAGAAATTTCAGTTTTATTCAAAAATTAATTCTTGAAAAAAAAAATTTCGGAATCTACCATTCTTCAAGAAAAATAATTTGTATACGGTTTCAGAAATGGCAGACATGCACTTATAGTGTATGGAATAGCTCATGGTAACGCTCACCACGTACTATTCCCAGTACACAAATGTTCATTAATATTTACTCTCGTCTTCGTGGAACGGGTACTTTCAAGAGGTCTGCTGTTCCCATAGGAAGACCCAGGCGAGTTAGAACTGTTCAGATAGAGGAAGCTGTCCTTAACGAAAATGAGCAAAATCCAGGCACCAGTACAGGACAAACAGCGGCACTGTTGAACGTAACCCATATATTGGCATGACAAATTTGAAAACAACAAGTTTATCCCTGTTACATACATTCCAAAGGGACTAGCTTTTTGCACTTGGATTCGGAATAAATTGGTGAGAAATCCATGGTTTTTATCCCAAGTTATTCACCGATGAGGCATGTTTTTCCCGTGAAGCTATCATCAATTTCCACAACAATCATATGTGGGCTAATGAACACCTACACGACGTGATTGGAAACCAATTTCAAGAGACGTTTTCTGTGAATTTTTGGCTTGGAATTGTAGGGAATTTCCTTATCGGGCCACATTTTCTGTCTCATAGACTCAATGGTGACCATTACCGACATTTTCTTGAATTTATGTTGCTCCTCCTAGAAGAGATCCCACTGAGGGAAATAATTCGAATTTGGTTTATGGGTGATGATGCTCCAGTACACTTCAGATTGGTTGCACGCCAATATTTAGAAGAAAATTATTCCGATCGCTGGATTGGGTCTGGTGAGCCACAACCTTGGCCACTAAGATCACCCGAAATGAATACACTCGAGTTTTCCTCTGGGGGCACCTTCAATCATTAGTGTACCGAACTCCAGATCAAAGTGAAGAAGACTCGAGGAATCGGATACAGGAGTCATGCACAATTATTAGAAACATTTCTGGTATTTTTGAGTTTGTCCGCCAGTCTATGATAATGCGCATACACGCATGCATTGAAGTCGGCTATTTCCAGCAGTTGCTCTGACTCCATCAATTCCAATAATGGTCCTTTTCTGAACTTCTCTTTATTCCTAGGAAATTTATGTTATTCTGCTCTACTATTTTGATATTGAAATTATTCACTAATAAATAGTCGGAAATTATTTTGCCATGATAATCAACTTTGTGCAATACATATTCACCCTGAGTTCAGATGAAAAATCTATGGGTGCTCCATAACATTACATCTTCTCTACACGAGCAGAAAAATTCCATTATGTTGTGCGATACTGGAAAAATGTTTGAATTCATTTTTTCATTAAAGCTTCTGAACCGTACAGGTAAATGAAAAGTTCCAAGAGAACAGGAAGATGTTAAGTGAAACAACATTGAATATTTCTTTCTCATAAACTGTCAGTGGCTGCGAAAAAAAAATTCTCAAGGCTTGACTCTGAAAAAAGGAAGACCCTATGAATTATTTGAGAAATGAATTATTTTGTATCATGCGCACTGTTGAATGATTTTTATCTGCCTAATTTGAATTGATTATGGTTGAAAATGTTAAAGTAAACTCTAAAAAATCTTGAAAAAAATGTATTTTGATTACCTTTTTTCTCGAAAACCAAGCCGTTTGGGACATGTGTTCATATCAACTTTTCGTCCTGAAATCCTTCAAAGAATTGCCTCCCGAAGTTGGTCAACGATCTTAATTAACACCCTGTATGTATTTTGCACAATTCATTTGGAAAAACTCATCAATTCTATATGTATACAGTGCTTCTCAAAAGTCTCTCCCCCCCTCTTATTTTTGCAACGATCATACATAAACTAGTGAAATTTGAAAACTGAATATTAAAGGTTGTAAACTTCCCTACTAGTGATGATAGATGACGAAATCGTCAAAGATGACGTCACAAGGCCATTGTGACCAATAATTTTAAATGGAACGCTACGGCAAGCGACACCTCTTTTAGAAGGTATCGAAAAAACCTATTCAATGACACTAATTTTGTTTGTGTTTATGGCAGTTTTGGCAACTCACTTTTGAAAAACGCGAAGCTGTGATGAATTGAATCAGTTAATACTGAAATTTCAAATTCAAGCTCCGCCTCTGGATAGTTATCAAATGAGCTGACCTTTTTGTTAGTCTCTCTTATTCGACATTTTTGTAATTGTCCAAGATTTTGTACATTTAATAATTTGTGTATTGTTGATCGAACGTTTGACTGTTTTAGCAGCTTTTGGTACTTTTAATAATTTTGTACATTCTAATAATTTGTTAAACTGTTGTGAGCCGAACGTTTGAGTGCTTCAAGAAGCGAAATGGTACGTGCTTTAGGTGATAAAGTAGCAGCGATCCTAATTCTTGGTGAAACTGGACAAAATATTCATGCAGCAGAACGCATTTTTAATGCGAGGTTTCCCGATCGCCCCGTTTCGAGGACTCATTCAAGGGAGGTTCTTCGTAAGTTTGAAACAACGAGTGGTATTAATGATGCGAAATGATCTGGCAGACCACAAATTTCTGATGAGAAAAAAATTGATATACTGGCAGAAGTAATAGTTAATCCTACTTCTTCAACAACTCACGTTGCATCTACCTGTGAAATCCGTCGAAGTACAGTACACAGGGTGTTGAAAAAAAAACAAATTTCATCCATACAAATCAAAAATGGTTCATCAACTCTCAGACGACGACCCAGACCGAAGACTAGAATTTTGTGAAAATATGGAAACTAAAATTAACCAACAGCCAGACAATGTCAAAACAATTTGTTTTAGTGACGAAAGTACTTTCTATCTGAATGGAAATGTAAATACACAGAATGTTAGGTGTTGGAGTGACGCAAATCCTCACCTGTTTCGTGAAAGACATACCCAATTTTCCCAGAAGGTGAATGTTTGGGCAGATATCCTGGGAAACCACATCGTTGGGCCTCTTTTTTTAAATACTAATTCAACTGGTGAGGTTTATCTGGAGCTGTTGCAAAACGCAATAAAACCGTTAATCCGTGAAATTTTGGAAGATAATCCAGATGAATTCGGCAATTTGGAACTAACATTCCAACAAGATGGTGCTTCTCCACACTATTACGGTGCAGTAAGACGGCATTTGGATGAGGAGTATCGAGGTAGATGGATTGGACGACGAGGTTCAACGGAATGTCCAGCTCGATCACCGGACCTCACACCTTTGGATGTTTTTCTGTGGGGGTACCTCATATCGTAGGTTTACGCCACTGAACCTGATAATATTGACGTTTTAAAATAACGTATTGTTGCAGAATGTGAGGCTGTTTCCGCAGACACATTTGCAAAAGTACGAGAAGAGTTTAAAAATAGGATATTTCACTGTCAGGAAGTAAATGGAGGTCACTTCGAGCAATTTCTTTGAGTAGATACCGATTCTTGAATCTGTAATCAATATCATACTGAATGGAATTCAAATTTTAATGTTTACTAATGAGCCTTTGAAACTACCATAAACACAAACAAAATTAGTATCATTGAATAGGTTTTTTCGATACCTTTTAAAAGAGGTGTCGCTTGGTGTCACTTCCATTTGAAATTATTGGTCACAATGGCCTTGTGACGTCATCTTTGACGATTTCGTCATCTATCATCACTAGTAGGGAAGGTTACAACCTTTTATATTCAGTTTCCAAATTTCACTTGTTTATGTATAATCGTTCCAAAAATAAGAGGGGAGGATGGGCCTTCTGAGAAGCACTGTATATACACTTCTCCACCCACTTCTTCGCAGCAATAAATTTTAGGCCACCTGATAAAGGCCAATTTCCCGGAGATTTCAATACTGCTCCTAGATGTTCAATCGGAAATTCTTCATACATAATGATATGAATTTGAACGAAAAAATAGCTGCATATGGAAAATGGCTCATTTTTCGATGGTATATTCAACGAATTTCACAAGACTCTATTTTGAGGCAATAATAACAATCTAACTTCACTCAACGCATCTATAGTCAACAGTGAAACCGAGTTATGAAAATCTATAGGCACAACCTCGGTTATTCTGAGTATGGTCTGAGCTACATTTCAAAAGAATGATGTAGTTGGTGGAATTCCTTCCTGTCACGTTTTACGAGATTCTATATATAAATCTATGTAGCTGACTTTACTCCATATTTGATCAGAGACACGATAGCACTCAACAATGATGGTTTCCAGGAATGTCGAAACATTTGTTCGATACTAGAGCAGATGGATGCAACAGACATTCTAGTGTGGAGTTGTTGTCTATAGGAATTACTTACCATCCTCAAAGGAATGAACCTTGGAATACCACCAGCATATTTCACTATAGGCTCACAACAATCGAAAAATGGCTCTATCAGGATAACTTCATCCCCTACATCTGTGTGCCCCATAATCGAGCAAAATAAGGCTTCATAAGCACCAGTTGTTGTTAGGACTTCCGTGTTGGGGTTGATATCCCTTCCTATCATCTTTGTATACAGTTTGGCCAATGCTGATACAAGCCTGGGGTGTCCCTGAAGATGAAAAACAAAGAAATGCGATTCAGATCATGTATGAATGAAATGAAACTCACATATCCTCGAGTATACTGATGTATCATATAATTTTTTCCTCCTGCAACTTCGCTCAATGTTTCCATGATGTATTTGGGTGGTGGAAAATCAGGAAATCCTTGTCCCAAGTTGATTGGTTTATGTACAGCTGCCAACTGCGCATATTCATTCCTGTGGTTGAATTATTTTCAATGGAAAATGGAAGATGGTCATATTGAGAAATGTAATTCTGCGAGTACGAGGTTATGCTTTTTTTTTTCTACGACTACCCAGAAATACACTTATTTTATCAGTGTGATTGATCAGGAAATATAGTCGCTTGTATTCATCATTTCATTTCCATTCTGCTTTAACATGATCTGTTACGAAATGAATGAATTCCCACACTGTAACACATGAAATATAAAAGAAATATGTATCAGTCTGGTAAAGTGTGCAAATTGATCATAAAAAACTTGTTTTTTAAACTCAATATGATCTGATATAAAATAAAACTGATTCATAGAATACGTATTTGAATCATAATTTTTGACATCTTTGATGAATTTCAAATCTGCCTCTGATTTTAATGGCGGCTGTAAGGGTTTAAGCAAGCTAAGGAAAACTTTAACAGAAGTGACAGAAGTGACAGAAGTTTTCAATGATTCACAGTTCTGGTTCTATTGAAAATGTGGAAGATCCATGCGATGTTGGATTAGAGTAACTCAAATATACTCACAGACAAGGAAAGAAAAGGAAAAGGAAAACTATTCAAACCAACAACTTCATGGAATCAATATTAAATGTTAAGAAGAACCTCAGCATCAATGATCACGTTGATATTTCAAAATGCCAGAAGCTAAGAGCATTTTAAAAAAGAAAATCTGATGGTTACCAACCAAAAAAAAATTAATATTTACAGGAAAATGAATCAATGACTTTATTGAAGGCGCAGAAAATGATCAATTCCTAATGCCTAAGTATTGAAATATAAAAATATATGAATGAAATGGAAATGACTTCAAAACTCCTTTGGAATTATTATTGTTCGATTTATACAAATTTCACTAAACAAAACAATATAGGTATAAGACAGAGGGTCGGCGGTTCGAATCTCCAATATTTATTTTATTGGTCATAAAAAAAATATTAATTTTAGCAGGTTGCATTGATAATGGGAGTTATGGGTGCCGAAAATATGAATTGCACCAAATGAAAATTTCTGATTCAGTATCTTTCGGTCAGTTTTGGCAAAACACCAGCACGAGTTCCGAATGTCATGTTTCAGAGATAAGACGTAGCCTATGAATAAATGAGCTTTGATTTTCATAATTCCTAAATGAGCTTCATGTGAAAAATGATGCAACAACCCCCACTACTCAACTGCTTTCATGCGCTCGTCCGTTTTCAGTCATGTTTGCAAGTATTTCTCACCTATTTCACAGCATTTTAATGCAAAACGAGAATAGACATTTTTTAGAACTGAACTTCTACTTTCGAAAACTTTCTGCAAAATTAAAATCGGACAACTCATGAGCCATCCAGTAAAGTGCATTGAAAAATGCAAAGTGCAATTAATCAAAAACTAATGAACAGATAGCGTCTGAGTTTCTTCAGCATGAAGAACATATCAATCACCACTATATCGCGGATACCCTGCACTACAATTTAAGAATTGGCGATCTCATGAATTTTTGACAAAAAACGCTAATTTTTCGGTTTTTTTTCAACAATAATGATCCAATCGAGTGGTGCTAGAGTTAATTTATTTCGCATTTTGATTCTCTACAATTCGTATATCGAGAGCATTGAGGTGACTTCATCGTTATTCATGTTACAAGCAAAAAACAAAAACACGATTTTTTGCCCATATAACAAATTGAGCAATGATAGTTACGAGTAGGAAACATAACAGGATATAACTTTGGACCATCTTACGTATGATGGCACAGACGGTTTTCTGGTGGTATTTTTGTCACAGAATCAATAGTGCGGAAAATCTCTATTGATTGGCCTACTCAAAAATAAGAGTGTGACAGACAAGCTGTGGGCAGAAATATGAATTACTTGTGGAATGGAAGGTAATTATTGGTATGTATGTGATTATTTTAGCTTATGTTGTATAAAAATAAGTAGAAGCGTTAGCTCTGTGCATCTTATTGTGAATATAATTATTTAAGGTACATACATACAAACCTACTTAGTGAGAATATGAAACGAGGATTAATGATGCTCATACAAATATTTCTCAAACATTTCTCGAACTTCTGTAGCTTGCTTAGTGCACCGATAACTAGTATTTATGAAATGTAAATGAACTGGCAACACTGCGTGAATACAATGTGTTAACACAATGCTATCGGACAGAGACGCGCTGCAAACTGGATAATCAAATCAGTGCATAAGTAAAATATTCATGGAAATTTTAGATTGCTCCAATAAAAAATGTGTTTAAATTTTTTGTGTCTTTGAGTCTGATACAACACTCCATATTTCATTTATCGCTCCAATTTCGGAATGACCCTGCATATGCGATACATTTGCAACAAATCAGGGAAATTTACTGTATCATGCCCAATTGCTTGTTATGGAACTATAAAGAATGAGCTATACATCTGATAGCCTTCAGTAGATATTGAATTTTTTGGTAAAATACTGTTTTTTCACAAAAAAAGATGAGCGACAAATTTCTCATTGTGGTGATAAATCAGCGACAAATTATGGACTATTCGTTTCTATTTCATAATTAGATAGATAGGAAGTGGTCCTGCTAGCTCCATATAAACCTAGCAGACCCATGAATTTTCCTAAAAAAACGAAGAGTGACAATTTTTTTGATGTGGTAATTAATTAGCGATGAATTAGCGACATGGTATTTTTCATAAGTAGTAGGTACGACGTGGTTCTGCCAGATTCATATAAACCTAGCAGAACCATGGATTTAAAAAAATACCGATGAGCGACTAATTTATAATTGTGGTAATGAATTAGAGATCATTAATAAGAGACGAATTATGGCATAATTGGAAATTCAAAATTCGCAAATGGTTCTGCTAGGTTTATGGGGGTCTATAATAAGGTCTTCCTTCTGAGAAGTTTCTGCGGAGATAACTTCTTAATATTTATTTCTCTATTCGATCTCCCTGTTCATTCAAATACTTTATTTTATTCATTATCTTTCACTCCATGGCTCTTTTATAAATATTCAGATGGGAATGATTCCTTTTTCAACATGAATACCCTCAAGAGGTTATCTTGAATGATCGAAGATAGTGACGATTCCACATCTGATTTTATGAACACCCTGTTGGTATTTCCGAACAAATCAATCCCTTTTATCAAAATTGGTATCACCATTCCAGATCTGGATTTGATTTTCTGATCTTTTCAGGGAAAGACAACACCAAGAGAAGCAGACAATCGAATAAAAATTCTTATCAGAGCTATCATAGTATTCTCTCGACATCTTTCTAACAATGTCAGATAGATACCTTGAAAATACCTCCATTTTCTACAGCTACTCTGTTGTTAACATTTTATTTTGAAAGACCTTGCCATGGAATCACAGATCATGAATCAGAAAAAGTATTGTGGATTGAAGTCATATGGAATACACTACATTTGAACTCAATAAAAAACGCTTTTTCCCGAATATTAATCAACAAATATTTCACTCACCATACGCTTTCACCTGTTCCCGCATATCGTTGTGGTAAAACAAATTTCTTCTCAATTTTTTCTGTTTCTGAAAATCTGACCTGATTTACTGATATATTTCTTACAAGCCCCGTTAGTGTATTGTTGACTTGCAACAACTTGATCGTAGAGTTGGATAAAAATTTCGAAACAGCCATTCTGAAATTGAAGCTTACTTATGAGGAAGTGGGACACAAGTGCCTTGATACGTCAACATTTTTAAGTAGACATTGTTTCATTTGTTGATCATATTACTATCTGGATCCAATTCGGCAAATATCTGATGATATGAGCATTGTTCCTCAAATCTTATTAAATATTTGCGGAAGCTTCGTTTTGGTTTGGAATTACCCATTTCTGTTTAGACTAACAGAAATTCCCCCACTGGGCGATGAATTCACATCGGCAAATGAGGTCCCGTGAGAATGGCTATCCAAAAGCAGATAAATTCATATCGTACTCAAGAATGATTCTTCATGACTTAGCTTTCCACATTCCTTTTTACGTATTTTTCAATACAAAAAAAATCAAGCATAACATTATTTCTATCTTTGTAGACTACACGCTCATGAACCAGCAAGGAATCTGTAAAAATGTGGTAATACGATTAACGACTGAACCAAACGATGCTGTCGCAAGTGAATTCTCCTATATTGGTAGAACCAAGACATGGGATAAACAAACCCAAATTAGCAAAAATAATATACAAGTACATACCATAAGCCGATACAGCAAAAAACAGATGATTCAATGCGCTGAAAGACCCATCAAAAGGAAGCAGTATTGAAAAATGTCTGAGCTTTTCGATGGATTATCCCTCCTGTCGAACTTCAACCGCTGAATCCCATTTTATGGCAAGATTATCCAGAACAAAGAACTGTTACACATTTTTAACGCTTCTTGGCATTTCAGGAACAGTGTCCGTCATGGAGATTTTCGAATAGAATCAATGGAAAACTTGGGCAACAATCTTGAACATCGACTTCAGGATGTCAATGTTGAGTCCATTCAGACTGCAAAAAAGCAGTAGAAAGAGGTATCAGCATTAGTTGAGTAAATTTGAGAAATCAAAGACAATGATCTGCTATTTCTTTGGGATAACGCAGTAGTGACTGAAGTGTGAACAAACTTGGGAACTTTAGGCCATGTAAATGGCGAGTTGTATATTCCTAGGATCGAGGTTATTCTCCATCAAAGTGCTGACATTTTATGTCTACAGGGGGAGTCGTCAGGAATGTAAAACAGTTTATGACTGAAGTAGTCTCAGAGGAGTTGATATTGAGCAGCTTCAACACCATTAGATCACTTGGACTTAATGGATTGAAGAACATTGGCAACACCTACTTCATGAATAGCGTAATACAATGTTAATCGAATACCAGATGCTTGCTCGAGAATCTGAGAAAATACGAGCATATGAGGGATATCAACACAAGCATATCAAGTATGAAGGGTGCACTGATAAAAGTATTTGCGGTGGTGATAAAAGAACTTTGATCAAAAAATTTGTCTGATAGAGTGGTGAGTATTGTTTGTTTGAAAAGCCAAATATGAATATTCACACCTCGCTTCATGTAGTACGTTCAACAGGATGTCCAAGAATTTTTCAGATATTTATTGGAAGATCTTCATGAATATATTAACATAGTGATGAAAAAGCCCAAACCTATGTTGACAGAAGTTGATGAAAGATTGAGCGACCATGAAAAGTCACAGGAGTCTTGGTCATGATAGCTAAGAATGGACAATTCAAAAATGGTTGATAACTTTGTTGGTCAACTAAAATCATCGTTGAATTGTACGTCCTGTGGCCATTATTCTGTCCCTATTTTGACCCCTTCTGGGACGTTTCACAGAGAACTGACCAGCTGAGACTTGTCTATTACAGAAGAAACTTTAGAGGGCGAAGAAAAGCCAACTTGTTGTAAATGCAAGGAAAGGATAAACTGCCTGAAATCATTATGAATATATAAATTCCCCAAAATATTGGTAATTCACTTGAAATGATTTTCGACGATGGAAAGATTTAGGGGAAAATTAAATGTCACCATTAACTTCCCTTTCAAAGGATTAGATATCAGTAACTATACAGCAGATAATGTAGCTCCATATCAATACAACTTGTATATTATATCCAATCATAGTGGAACAATTTATAGCGGACACTACATGGCTTACTGTAAGCACCATTATGCACATGGCACGAGTACAGAATATCACTGATATCACCAAAATCCCTTATAAGTGGAGAAGCATTCGTCCCATTCTATGAGCAAGAGGGCACCAATTCACCCCTTCAGTTTATCATTATTGTTACTATTTTATATATATTTTTAGTATAGTATTTTTGTGAAAATTAGTTTTTTTCATCACCACCATCTTTTTCTATAATTGAGTCCTCTCTGAACTATATGTCTCTTGCAATTATAACTATTCTTGACAAATTACAGCGAGATCAGTCAGGCCACCGAAGAGTTCATCTACTATTAGATATCACTAACCATGCTAATTTTTCTCATCTACCATCAAATATTCAGCGTTTCGACTTGCAGCATCAGATATTCATACCATATAATTCAGGATAGATAGGGAATTGCTCTTTCATATAACGCTGAACCAATGAGCTCCTGTACATGTTACCTGTGCCAACTGAATTTGTGGTCATCATCTATCATTCAATAATATTCAATATTTAACTGGAATTTTGTCCAGTTGTGAAAATGGACGATAGAAGTGAATCCAGAATACCCTTTGAATAATGAATTAATATTCTGTTTATACAAGGTATCATGATATCTGCAATAGAGACAGAAGTCTATGACTTATCGATAGCCAGTTAATATTTCATCAAAAATGAACAACGTTTCATTCGGTTCCGAGGTATTTGCCCCTCATCAGTACAGGGTGGGTCAAGCAGACAATGATTAATGTCTGCTGTATAGTTATTCTAATCCCAATTGGAACGGCAATAAAAATAAGTGCACTACGAGGAGTGTTCATATGCACTGCCCAGCAAATCCCGGCAAATGGGAAATGTATATACTACCAGTGTTTTTACTTTCAAAGCGTTCCTAGTACAATCATAAAAAAGTTCAGTCGTGTGGAAGAGAATTCCTTCTCGAAACTTTTTATGTCGTTCCAATTGGGATTGGAAATACTATACCTGACTGAAACGATTGAAATCCATCCATATCGTAGCTTTCGCTGGGATTGAATAAGCGGAATAGACAACACCATTACCCAACGCCATCTCAGCGCAACTGAAACATTACCGACGGAAATGTCCTCTTGACTTTCAGGAAAGAAATCTGCAATAGAGACAGTAGTCTTTGACCTATCGATAGCCAGGTAATATTTCATAGAAAATGAACAACGTCTTATTCCTCAAGACTCTGCTGACTACAAATGTCCATACAATAGGTGCATGTCGGTTGAATATCCATAAAAAAACAACTAGTTTCCTGGATAATACCTCGACGGACGTTGAATGACATCCGATGGATAAACATGCAACGTGGTAATGTTTCAGTTGCTCCAGTTGCGTTGAGATGGCGTTAGCTAATAGTGTTGTCCATTCCGCTAATTCAATCCCAGCGAAAGCTACGAAATGGTTGAATTTTAATCGTTTCAGTCAGGTACAACAGACATTAATCATTGTCTGCTTGACCCACCCTGTCTGATGAGGGGCAAATACCCCGAAACCGGTCTACATGTGGTCAGCCTGAGTGCGGTGGTTAATATTTATCCATTTCGCAACAAACATTTGCGAAGTACGTCCGTCGAGGCATAAGCCAGGAAAGTAGTTGTTTTTAATGGATATTTGACCGACATACACCTATAGTATAGGTATTTGTAATCTTGAGGAATAAGACGTTGTTCATTTTTGATGGAGTATCATGATATTTCCAGTAATAGGAGATAATTCTTTCAATTAACCGTTTTTTTGTGTTGTTATTTATCAAGTTCAAACCTTGACTTTCATTTCTGGATATGATTGAAGAAAATGCCCATATGGACCTTGAATATTCGCCTACTGAGAACAATAGTGGCCAAACTCCGAAATTGTCGAAAATGACCTAAGCTTGCCAAAGGGTTTGTGAATGGTCTTTTTTATGGTGCATGAGTGACAAAACGCTGGTTAACTATTTTCCGCTAGAGTACACTACTTGTTTTTTTTCATGAATCATCCAGTGAGAGCAGCAGTGACCAAAGTCAGTAGGTGTGCCATACCGGAGTTCACGTCGATAGTGACCATATAGGAGATAGGTCGGTATTGCACTGTCTGTCTGTTATTTTGTTTCATTGAGTGCCCGCGGCATAGACAAAATGAAAGTTTAGACTGTGTTGTCATGTGTCAAATATAAAAAATGGTTTCAAAATATATACAAAAATAACCCAAACATTAAAAAATTGAACGGGTCGATCCATGAACTCCAATCTTACAGTGATTCAAAGAGTAAGATGAATAAATGATAGTTTAAAAACTGAAGAACACGATTTAATAGAAAACTAAAATTAAAAGTAGAAAATAATTTTAAATGAGTTTGAAATAAAAATACAGTGATTAACAACAAATTTATTTCATCGTAAAAAAGCGTGGGGTGCTTGATGTCCATTGTTGTTAATATTTCATTGACAGATATTGGTAAAAGTAGAATCATTAGGAAAATATCTCAAATAGCTTTTTTACGATGAAATAAATTTGTTGTTAATCACTGTATTCTCATTTCGAACTCATTTAAAATTATGTTCAACTTCTTAGTTTAGTTTTCTATCAAAGCGTGTTCATTAGTTTTTAAACTATCATTTATTTTCCACTTTTTAGTTTTGTTTTCTATTAAAGCGTGTTTTTTAGTTTTTCAAACTATTATTATTATTATTTAATTTTTTTAACTATTATTCTCCAATTTTGAATAGAATCGGACCATAATCACAAAACTCGTGCCATTTTAAAGCCGCCATCTTGAATCCTCTAATTTTGACAAAATAATCATAATCTCCGACCCCAAAAATCCCCACATCCAATTTTGAATAGAATTGGACCATCACAAAACTCGTGCCATTTTAGCCGCCATCTGAATTTTTCAATTTTTACAAAAGAATCATAATCTCTGACAACGAAAACCCTCAGACACCAATTTTGAAGCGAATCGGACCATAATCACAAAACTCGTACGCCATATTGGAGCCGCCATTTTTTTTTCCAAACAAAAATTTCCTAATGCATTGCCACCGGAATTATGTACACCTGCCAAATTTCAAATCATTCGTCTGGAAGTGGGTCAAAATCGCGCCCAAAGGAGTCGTGTAAAAACAAACATACGGTTACAAACACACAAGTGAAGATTTGTTGTAAATATAAACAGGATGTTCATAAAATCAGATTGATTCCACATCTGCGACTGAAAGATAAACTTTAGTCACTATCTTCCATCGTCAAGATAACCTCTTGTGGGGTATTCATGTTGAAAAGGGAAACATTCAATTGAGAATGTTTCCCGTTTCAACACAAGTGAAGCTAATATAAAGCGTGTAAAAAAAAGTATAACCACACAAAAACTCAAAAGCATATATCTCAAAACTGGGAGTTTGGACACCATTGTTCTCAGCAGGTGAATAACATACTGGAGAAATCATGCCCGTTCACATTTACCATACTAGGATCTGATAACCCTCAGAAGTCATTTTGATAAGAAAAACAGCGAATATAATGTCCTTCTGCTTGATATCTAGGAAATAATCCCTATCTTTCATGAAATAATAAAAAAAAAAACTACTACATTCATGAACAATGGAAACAGTGTCATTCAACTTGGCCTTAGAAATATTAGCATGTCTATAACGTATAAATTATATGATATATCTGATAAAATAGTGGATATATATATTTGAGTAAAAGTATTAATGTTTCAACATCAAAGGATTTCATAGATGAAATGAATTCGTCGGTGAGGTGATTTTCTTACAGATTTCAAATTTACTTTTAACAAAATATCGCCAGACACACACAGTTATGGATCAGTTGATAATCGTTGTGCAAATAAAATATGTTTTGTAAAATTTTATCTTATCATCACCTGCAAACAAGATTGTCCGCTTGAATTAATTACGAATCATTGAACAATGTGGAACTTATATACATATTTAGGCCCGGTATTATCACCTCCAGTTATACTAGGAATAAATTAACCAACGGTTAGAATATGCTTTTGTTTAACGTTTATTGATTACGCAAAACCACATTCTAACCATCGGCTAATTTATTCCTAGTATAACCGGAGGTGAAAATACCGGGCCTTAGGAAATATTATTTCCAGGTAATGAATAAGAATTACCTTTGTAACAAAATACAGTGCGGTCCATAGGTATGGAATAAATTCATTTTTGGCGTTATTATGTATTTGTTTGAAAAAACCTCCGATTTCTATTGTCAATTTGACAATTCACAGTATATGGAAATATCCCCCCCTTTTTGCAACCCCTCTGAATTATGAGCACCTTCTCAAAAATTTCAAATGAGAAGGGGGGTCTTATGGCACCTTGTTCGAAAGGGATTTTCATTCTCGGTCGAGCATTATTGAGTTTTTCGAATTTGGTGCAATCATAACTAGGAAAATGTATTTTGAAAATGCAAAATTTTGATACTGGACGTAGAATGAAGGAAATAATGGCACATAGGTAATGTTTAGGAAGTATTTCTCAATTTATTTTACAATTAAATTAAATAAGCATGTCGATTTCGGAATTCCTGTACAACATTTTGTAGTCCCCTCAGGGGTTATGTTGTTAATTTCTTCCGTTATCCTGACTTTGAAATCTGCAATATTGTCTGGTCCATTGAATTATACTTTTGATTTTAAATAACCACATAAGAAATAATCAGGTATTTTCTTATCTGTTTTGCTAAACGTCAGAAAAAAGTCGTTCAAAGACACCAAAAAGTTATTCACAAGACCCACATAAATAATGTAATGTCAATCTAGTGGACTACTATAATTTTGATATATATATATATATATATATATATATATATATATATATATAGCAACTTATATATTATATATATATATATATATATATATATATATATATATATATAAGTTGCTGACACTTCAGTGAATTGAAAAATATTTGTGTGTGTGCATTTGATTTAACTGGGGTTCATTTATCCGAAACTCAAAGAATATACATTTTAATTATGATTGGATGCGGTAATAAAACAAGAACTCAAAAGGAAGTTTTTTGAGGGAATGCTCATAATTCAGAGGGTGTGCAAGAAGGGGTAATATTTTCGTACTGTAAATTATCAAATTGACAATAGAAATTGATCTGTCTCATGTTTTTTTAAACAAATACATAATGACGTTGAAAATGAATTTATTCCATACCTATGGACCGCACTGTATAATTCAAATGTCGCAACCCAAACTGAACTCTGAAATTTATCGGTAATTGAGCCAGTTGTTGTGATGAATGTATTCACCATCATCAGGCGAAATCGTTTTCGAATAAAAAGCTGACTATGCTACAATCGAAGAAAAATATTATTTATGGATGTGGAACCACAAAGCCTGAAATGACATTGTTAACGTTCACTAATTCTGATGTTCGGGAAGATATTAGTAGATGCCATCGACTTCTGAGATCAAATTATTAGGTTGAGTTGGAATAACTGCATAGGTAAACGGTTAGGTTGAACACAATTGTAATCGATTTGACGTATCAGATTGATATAGAAATTATGTGATATGACAGATAGTCAACTACATAGATAAAAGATAGACAAAAGTATTAAGTTAAATGGAAATAGGGATTCCCGAAAGTGTTTCAACATGGGTTTGAAATTGCACAGAACGAAAAAGTGACCTGATTGCAATGAGAAAAAGTAGTATGACAATGTATTTGGGCATAATTTTTCAAAGAATGCCCTATGTGATCGCTATAATGTTCATGTCTGATGAAGACCACGTTCATTGTGGAAATAATTTCAACATAACATTAATCATGAAATTACGTTATTGTTATTGACATGGTAACCTTATTGTAAGGATTTCGTTTATTATTGAATCACAAAAATGGACTGATCTAGCTCCATTATTTTTCATCGTGCATAAGATTCATAAATCTTCAAGTAGATTTAATCTTCAAATTATAATCATTGATCTTATGTATTATCTTACCATTGGATCTGGGGGATTTTTTCGATAGAACAGGCTGTTTTTTGTGCCAAATTTTGCCGAAAATTAGTGATAAGTGAAAGTGATTTTTTCGATAGAACAGGCTGTTTTTTGTGCCAAATTTTGCCGAAAAGATAAGTGAAAGTGGTAAGAATTACCGATCATTTTTCATACTAGGGTAATAACACCAAATAATTTGAACTTTAATCATGTAATCATTTGAGGGGTATGGCAAATAGATAGAACAGTAGCAAGTGACTATTATATTCGAAATGATTGGTTGGTAACCAATCAGAAAAATCTAGATTCATATCCGATGAGACATTTTAATAAATATATTGAATAAAGACAAGATGCTCAATGTGAACGATTCTTTTTAACAGCTAATCCCATTAGCAACACTTTGACATAAAAAAGTGGTACAAGAATGTTCCAGTTCGTGCAAATTTCATGTCCACGTGGACCCAGAAAGCAGCAAGAATGGCAGGATTACAATAAAAACGCAAAAAAACGCAAATAATTTTTCATGAGATTGTGGTGTATCAGTTAGGTGGAGAAGGAGACGAGAAGTCAATCAAAATAACGGGCCATGCGTCTACCAGCTCATTAAGCAACTTCATGACGAACATCACGAAAACATAATCAAAAAGATGAGAGGAAAAATTGAAGAACTAGTTCCGCCACAACGATTTTGTAATACCTTGAATTGTTCTAAATTTTTTTTCTGTTATTTTTGTAATATTTTATTCAGGAAATAGTCTAAAGCATATATTTAGTGCATGCAAAATGCGTTCAGGTTTGTTGCCTTAAGGAAACAGCTTTGATGCATTATTATTTGCCTTAAATAGTGTCCTTCCCTGTGGGTCGGACACTTTTGGTCAACAATAAGAATACACTCACGCTATTTCTAGAAAACAAACATTTATGCACGATTTTCAGCCTTTTGCATCCACTTTACTCATTACTACAGATGATTTCCGTTGATTTCCCGTGTCTCAGAATGATGATCATGCAGATATCTTTGCAACTGTATTTTTTTGTCGATCCACCGATTTATCAAAAACACCTGGTATTTCATATTTCCACCTTGAACCCATTTATATTCCCATAAAAACCGCACTTTCGATAATGGCAGGAAATTAAGAATATCCCGGATTTATTGTATATCAGCCGAAGATAAAGAGAGGGTGTGCAGTAATAAAAGTGACTCACCCTCCATGGCACCCTCAGTATCACGGGGCAATTATTTTGGCGTAATATCGTACCATGAAATATTTTATTGGATCATTATTTCGAGCATATCGAACCATTCGGTATTAATGAGAATAGCAGTAAGGAACATATTGTTTTTACGTGATTTGAAGGATAAATATTACTTTGTGGGTGAATTGATGACTCAATAAAGGGAGCCACCGCAATATCATTCGCTTCATTTCAGGCCAGGGACAACTTCCACATTTTGGAAACACGAATAGCGTAGGTCTGATATAATTAATAAAAAACCTTTATAAAGACAAGCTTTTAGTCAAGTACGCTAAAAAGTACAAAATAATTGCTTTGGATGTGTGACGTAGGTTATTGCGTGAGTTATAGATCAAGAGCTTGTCGCGCAAACGTTTCAGTTTGAATACAAAAGCGACAAACATTTGAATCTGTAACTCACAGCATAACCTACGTCACACATCCAAAGCAACTATTTTGTACTTTTTAGCGTATTTGAATAAAATATTGTCTTTAAAAAGGTTTTTTATTAATTATTTTATTTTGTGAGTTTTAGTAAGTACGCTTTAATCTGTGCATTTTTGTTAAATCATCGTTATTAGGAGGCCTTTTTTCTGTGAGTTATGAGCTATCTAGTTTTTCAATGAGAGGAGACCAACTGAAGATTAACTCGTTCGCCGTTCTAGAGCTGCCATCTTCAATTTATTAATTTTGACAAAAAATCAATGATCTTCGACTGAATTCATAATCTCCAACCCCAAGAACTCCGACATACCAATTTTGAATGGAAACGGGCCATAATCACAGAACTCGTCCACCATCTTGGGGCTGCCATCTCAAATTCATGAATTTTGTCAATAAGTTCATAATCTTCGACCCCTAAAACCTCCTCATACCCATTTTGAATAGAATCGGACCATAATCACAGAGATCGTCCGTCATCGTGGAGCCGTCATTCTGATTTTATGAATTTTGACGAAGAATTCGCAATCTTCGACCCCGAAAACCCCCACACACCAATTTTGAATCGAATCGGACCATAATTACAAAAGTCGTTCACCATCTTGGAGCCGCCATTTCGAATTTGTGAATTTTGACAAGAAAATCATAGTTTCCTACCTCGAACACCCACACATACCAATTTTGAATAGAATCCGACCATAAACACAAATCTCGTCCGCCATATTGGGGCCGCCATTTTATTTTTTCTCTAACAAAAATTCTATAATGCATTATCACGGGAACTATGAACACCTGTCAAATTTCAAGTTAATCGGACAACTAGAGGGGTTCAAATTTACCTTGAAGATTTGATTACATACATCGAGACAGATGAAACTAAATAAAAGCTTGTAACAATATAATTAAATAAACCCTTTTAAAAATAAAATATTATATGCATGAACTAAAATCGTGATTTTCCGTTTTGATGCGTGACGTATGTCAAAAATATCATCTAACGGTGTTTTTTCCTTTTTTTTTATGTGTTTTTGATGATTGAGGCGTTGGGTTCGTTTGCTCAGAGGAAATTGAAGCGAGGACGTTAGCTGGACCCTTTATTTCAAAATCATTTATTCTAAATCTGTGAATTTGAATAGATTCTGTCCATAGATATAAATATAGATAAATCGATAGATAAATAGATAGACAGACTACCGGAGTCAGCAGGTAAAAAAAAAAGGGCAGTATTGTATACATACAGGGTGAGTCAGAATAAGACCGACAAACTCCGACTACAGATTCCTCACCTCATTTCGAGGTGAAAAGTTGCTATCAAGGTATGTCCTAAAATGCATTTCCTCAGTAGAGACATAATTTCCTATGTGCAATAATCAAATAACGCTAATAATTTCTCACAACATATCGGAATATGTGTCAACCTTCTGAACATTTTTTAATGTTGGGAGAACCTGAAACATAGTTTGGGTGAGTCAGAATGAGAACGATAACTCCATTTTTCATTCATCTTATTATTTGATCGAATCGATCGATCGATCGTGGATTCAATGATATGTTACCATACTTTTTTGCATATGATTGTTTTGATAGATCAACTGACAAACAAACCCAACCCCAAATTCAGAATACAAACTGTTTTGGGTTACTGTCAATTATGTCTGAGTATCGATATATCAGTGTGTTTCTACCGGGAACAATGAAAAAAGGCTACGTCTCTTTTCAGTTCCAAATTTCGTATATGTTTTATGCGTTGATCAGTGGTGTACTGAACAGCCTACCACAAACTAGCATGAAAGGCTCGACTTTGTAACTAGTTATCACGAATCGAAAGAAATCATTCAAGTGGATATTAATATACAATAATTGTTTTTTCTTCATCAAAAACATGTTGATTGGATAATATTTTCTTAGATAATTCAATCAGAAATGGCTTTTATGATGATACTCCAACATAAACTTCAACACTTATCTTAAGTTTTTGGCAAAAATTATTTCAGACCTTAACTCTTATCTAAGTGGAGTATTATGAATTCGAGGTTGGATTTGTTTTTCAGTTGATCTGACAAAACAATCAAATGCAAGAAAGTATGGTAAAATATCAGTGAATCTACGACATCGATTCGATCAGATAATATGATGAATGAAAAAACGGAGTTATCGGTTTGATTCTGACTCACCCGTACTATATTTCCGATTCTACGAATATTGAAAAATGTTCAGGAGGTTGATACATATTCCGATATGTTGTAAGAAATAAGCATTGTGCGATTATTGCACATAGGAAATTATGTCTCTACGAAGGACATATCTTCAGTTTTTCTCAATTATCTCAGAAACCTCCATATTGAGGCACATGGAATATTTTGACTTTTAGGTTGGGTATTGATGTCAAATGCTCATTTGTCCATTCACTTGTCCCGAGAAAATATTAAGGAACATATGACCACATTTAACTACGCCACTGGTTTACGAAAATGAAAAAATATGAATTCCAATTAGCAAGATGATAAACCTTGATTAGTGTACCAAGTTTCAAATTTTTTCCTCCAAGGATTTTGGAGAAAACAAATTAAATCTTAATTTTTGTCGTACTTTCGACACTCTGTATCTCAGATGGGATACCTTTATAATAACTTTTCACCTCGAAACTCACCCTGTATAGGTAGTCAGAAAGGCGTCTTGTGCTGAGGCTATACCAAAAGTAGTTCCGACACAGGACGTGGGTAGAGAGAAGGAGTTCCATTGGAGTATTCTGGAATTGCACAAATCTACCCAGGAGCCCCCTTTCATCAGAGAAAGGCAGAACAAGTACTTGATGTCGTGAAAGAATTCTCTTTCTCAAAAACAAAAAAGAACGACAGATAGATAGATATGTTTATTGTAGATCAAATAAATGACATATGATAGGTCAATAATAGTAAATAGAGTAAATGAAATGCAAGTACATATACATAGGGGAAACATATACATAGTAAATGGGACACTAAAAATAACAATCATCAGTGAAGATTCAAAAATATGTATTAGTTCATTATATATATCTTTAGCATTGTTAGATTCTGAAATTTCACAATTGAAAGAATCTAATTTCTTTTTTATATCTAAAATTTTCTTTTCCTTGGTTATATATTTGTTTTTCTTATTATTTTGCAAACATTTTATGGAAGTTATTTGTATTTTATGATCACTTAAAGAACTGTCAGTTATAAATATTTTAATTTGTTTTGTGGAGGTGAACTATTATTTACTTCATTATTATTTCTTCATTACAAATCATAAAATTATTTGAGTTATAAATATCCAATAGTTGTTTTTTATCTCTGTCATCTTCCAGTAAATTCAGATTCACATCTCCAAAAAACAAACATTTGTTTTAGAGGAATTAATTTTTGCTAACTGTTGATCTATGAAATTGAAGAAATACTGAAATTACCTTCTGGATGGTGGTCTATTTATTCCGAAAAAACAAAAAGACAGACAGATAGATAGATAGATGGATAGGCATGTCTATTGTAGATTAAATAAATGACATAGGATAGGTCAATAATAGTACATAAAGTAAAAAAATATAATAAAAGTACATATACATAGGAGGAACATATACATAGTGAATGGGACACTGAAAATAACAATCATCAGTGAGTCGATGATTTTTATTTATGGTTGTTCTATGTTTTTATCGCCTGAGATATCTTCCATTTCTCGGGGAAACATGTTGAAGAAGAAAGGCCCACCATGTACTTTCTGTATTGCATTTCACTAAATTGTTCTAGATCATTTTTGGTTCTTGTAGGGTATGTAGGGTATATATATATATATATATATATATATATATATATATATATATATATATATATATTGATGGGTTGGTGGTATTATTTTTCACCTCATTATATGTTGGCAACAAGTCTAATATCTATTTTTCATACTTGTCAATTGTCAACTTCATTTATACTACAATTGTCAGTCATCTGACACCAATTCTTCTTCTTCAATCCAACATGACCTCCATAAGAGCCCATTTGGAATTTTAAAATGTTTCCACACTTATGTTCAAGTAATCATGATCAATTTGATCAAAGTTTTAACTATATATGACTATACCAAGAGTGTTGTCTGTTGTGACATGTTATTTTATAAATTGCTGCAAGTGAAAGGATTCAACCTCACTTTCGTAAGTACACACATGCCTATTTGGTTTTCAAATCTAATAATGTTCAATTTTAATTCATTGTAGAGTTCCTGATGAAGAGACAATAAATGACTCGAAAGCTTGAATAGAAAAAAGAGTTCACTTCAATTTCCATACCTATATATATATATATATATATATATAAATATTATATATATATTTTATTTTAAATATTAAATTTTAAAGAGTAAATGAGAATTAAAAATTGAAAAAAAAAAAATATATAAAAATAAATATATTATTTGGTAATCTGTGCTATGTTATTTTGCAGTTTTTTTTAAGATTCTACCGTTTTTCTGAAACCTTATATGATGTTAATCGATACCTATGTTTGAAATAAACATATTTTCAACATTACAAGCAATTGGCATAATTTCAAAAATTATAGAAACCAAATTTTACTAATATACTTTGAGCACAAGCAGATAACAAAATATTAAAAGTTAACATTCTGTATATTGGAAATAGCCAATGAAATGCCAGGAAAGATATTGATGCAAAATTAAGAATTTTGAAAATAGGAAAAGCAGAAACGTCAAAAGAATGATTTTAACATGTCTTGTGAATAGTATGTAAAGTAGTTAAAAAAGTTTAGGAAATAAAAACTGTCAAATAATTGAAAATATGGAAAAGTGCAACAAAAGGTGCGGAAAAATAAAAAATTCGAGAAGGAAACAAATTTTGTTGGTATCAAGGGAGAAGAATCAACAAGCTAAGCGAGGAGAGAACAGTAAAATAATTTTGGAAGAATGAACTAAAAAAATTAAAATTTAAAAAAATCAATCAACTTTCGTTAAAAAAATAGTTACTTGCCGATATAACAGGGAAATACCATGAAGAACAATAGCTGATAAAAGAGCCCAGAAGCAGAGCGAATCTTACGTTTTTATTGGAGATTTACCAGTACGAGGCGAAGTCACAGTCGACAAAGGTGCAGCAGTTTCCAGGAACCGGAGAAAAACCGAAACACTGAACATTCTCATAACGAAAAGTCCCAGGTATTTTTTGAAACCATAGAAGTTATTACAGTGCAATTAAAAACTAAACTTTTAAAGAATTTGAATAGAACTTTTCACGAATTACCATTTAGACCTATAAATCTAGCTTAAATTTCACGTTTATCATCACATAATTTCACATTTGCTGTATATACTTGCTATAAAGCACTAATCAGGTTATTTATCGCAGAATAGGGTGTGGTAAGTTTTTCCTGAACAAAGGAAATTATTATTTTGATGAATCTCTGCATTATTTTCAATATTTGATCAACAATGAATTGCTGTTTTCTGAAATTGACATCAGGAAACTACTAGGGGGCTCCACAGTAGAACCGACTTCTGAGATTCCATAGGCCTACCGATTGAGTTAGCTGAGGTGGAGTAAATAAGGTAAAAGAAAAAGGTAAAATGCATAGCCGGAGATATTAAATATTTATATGGGTATTTATTTATCAATACATATTGAATGAATCTTCGAAAGGGAAACCAACTTAAAAAATTTGAAAATAGCAAAAATAATAGAAAAACAAAACAAAAATATAAGTAAAACAAAAAAATTTATTTATTTTTGTAGTAAGTAAATAAACAAATATAAAATGAAATGAAAACGAACCACAATCGACGCACATAACAAAATATATATATATATATATATATATATATATATATATATATATATATATATATATATATATATATATATATATATATATATATATATATATATATATATATATATATATATATATATATATATATATATGGACATATTTCTCCTGAATTTTTCCAAATTACGGAACGTATATGCTAATGGCACGAACAGATGAATGTTTATGCATGTCAATATTTCATTTTGGACGAAGACTTTTATCTGCATGAATCAAACGCATGAATTTTTTTTATATTATTCATACTCTGAAAACATCGGTTGCTCGACCCTACACTATTATATTATCGAACAGATTAGAGTACGTTCTTCATGAAAATTTTGTTTGAGTAGGTATTCTATCTAAAAGCATAGCTAGTACAGTTTGCCTAGCCTTGAACAAATTGCGTTAAGGTGAATGTTGAATTGTCATTAACAACTTCGGTACTTTATAATTTGGTCGATTTCATTCTCGTCATGTCATGTCATTTATTACGAATTGGAGGGGATTTGCTGGCTTACTTCAACTAGTGAATTCAACACATACAGTTCAATTAGGATTATTGATAAGGTGATTATTTTCACAACATGTGATAACTATTTTTATCGCCGCCACGATTCTCGTTTCGAGCTCCGGTAAATTCCCTGTTGACACAATGATTGTCGTATCGTCAGTTTGAATAAAGACTTTGCCATCATGGATTTTCTGGTAGGTCATTGATATATAATACAAATAGCAGGAGACCTAAGATTCCCCCCTGCGGCGTGCCTAACAGAAGATCAAATGCATCTGAGAATTTTCACCTTGAGTGTTCTCCCAGTGACATAGGAAGTCAACCATCAATTCATAGGGCTGCGTAATCCAATTGCATTCCATTTTATGGAAAAAATGGGGTTGATAGTGTCGTAAACCGTGGATAAGTCGAAGAATAATTCTAGAACGTACTTATCTTGATCTGAATTCTTGTGTATATGTTGCACCAAATTCATGGATGCGGTTTCAACCGCTAAATAATGACGAAATCTATAAATCACAACACTCATAGATTTTCAAATCATCTCATATCTTCCAACAGGAAACGTAGTCATTTTCTCTCCACATTATACCATCAAATGAGGCCATCAACAGTTTTCCCGAACAGCGAGTGAGAAATAGTCCATTATAAAGTGACATATGAATGTAATTTGTAATGAGATAACTGACGAAGAGGGAAATCACGATAATTGAGTATCATACATTCATTAATTTCAACACGGAGTAAATATTCACCATCCTGTCAAGGGTGTCCGCCAGAGGAATTTGTATTATTCGAATCCTATAAATGCAGTATACTACTATTGTTGCGAACATCAATGTTTCATTCTTCGAAGGCCATTCCACCTCAGTTAGTTCATCATTGATTGAAAATTCCTAAGACAGTATTCATTCCAAGTTTTTTTTTTATCACAGTAAATATTATCCGTGTTCAATTACTGTCTATACCAATCTTCATTGCGATCGGTTGACTGGTATAGAAGTTGGTGCGCTGCAGCGCCATCTAGTAGCAAGTTAAGGCAAAATAGATAGCAACAAATCTCCTTCATGAAAAAACACTCAGATGTGTCAACTTTCATGTTGATTGGTCGAACGGTGTACATATCAATCTCATACATATATACCAACATAAAATAAAGAATCCAGGGACAGTTCATTTCGAAGCACCAGGAAAAACACCGAACAGTGTGTCAAATTCAGAGTTTGACATTGGGAATATCTCGTAAATGAAAAGGATAACAAGAAATACCCAAACCCGTTTCAAGGCAAGGTTAGGAAAACCAAAATAGCATATGAGCAAATCTCGATTTTTGAAATCTCGAGTATCGGATTTTGTTTTTTGTTTTGCGGAAGTGTTGCTGTTAAAGTTCTCTTCCATTTTGTCAAGTTAATTTTGGATTGTGAACATTTCACTTTTGTGTATTTTCCATTCATTTTCGTTGCTTGAGTTTTATCGGTGTTTTTTTTATTCGCAACAATGGCTTACTCTATGGATGGAATAATTGAAATGATTTAGCTTCACGCGAAACAGGATAATTGTTTCAGGAGAATTGCAACCGTTTTAAAGAACGTCATCTAGAAAAAAAAAGTTAGTCGTGAATCCGTGAGTTGGTGACGAAATATGAGGAAACTGGCTCCGTAAACAACAAAAAAAAGTCTACACCATGAGTAGTTGATGAAGCGGCCACTGTGGAAGTACTGGGACGATTTGTAATGGATCCTCAGTTTTAGTTGCAAAAGGCTGCAAGGGAACTAGGAATTCGTCATAAATCGGCGCTGAAAGGGAAAGTTCTGAAATTTTTCCGTATAAAATGAAGATTTTGCATGATCCAGGTGATGGTAACCATGATGGAGGAATATAATTTTGCGAACTGATGACTCACTTGATTGATGCTGCGCCTGGGACCATGAGAACATTTGTTTCAGTGATGAACATACTTTCTTTCTGAATGTGGAAGTCAATAAGCAAATCTGTCGGTATTGTTAGGGAAGGGCACACTCAGCATCCTCAAAAAGTAAATATGTTGGCTGGAATTTATGGAGATGAAGTTATAGGAACCTATTTTATCGATGGCAGTTTGAATGGAGAACTGTATCTCGATAAGTTTGGAACTACGATTGAGTCTTTGTGATCCAGCTGGAAATTCAAATTGATCCAGACGGCAACCAGTTTCATCAAAACTTCCAGTTAATACAAAAGTGAAAATACCCACTACACACTTTTCCGGAGTATACCGGCTCACCTGTTCCCACCCCCAATGTGATGTTTGTTACGTCGGACAAAGTGGAAGAAAAATTGAAACTAGGGTCAATGGACATTGCGAGAAAGGTTAACACCTTGACCTTCTTACAGCCTTAAAAATTAATGAAGTCATTAAATCACCCGATTGAAGCTGTGTTGAGAACAAACACAATTTGAGAGTTCAACCTTTTTCAATTCGATCCTCAACCCATAATACTTACACATATACAAACTCACACACCAACTCCACCTTGATAATGGCTCTCAATCATAACAATATATTTTGCTCAACTTTGAATAAATTTATTTATCAATACTAATTATCTGTCTTCATCTTTTCGAATTTGAATGATATTTGAAGACCATTACCTTCTTCAACAAAATTATCTACCTCGTCAGTACAAGTCTTTTCCAAGGAGATGTATTTTTCACAAGATCCCAAGAAATTATTTTAGTCAATAGCTTTTGTTATATTTGTAAGTAGACATTTTAACCTCAATGTTTTATGTATATCAGTGATGTTATGTTCAGTTTTGTGGTAAATTTCAGATTGTCGCCATATTGAATTTTGTCACAATATGCCATCTGGTTGACGCCATATTGAATTTTGATCACTCCCATGTATTTGGTGACACTCGCAAGATTGAGACAATTCGATTGACACAAGAATAATCAAAATGGGCCCACGCGTTTGGTCTCTAGAGCTCCACAAACATACATACATACATACATAGGCTGATAAACACATTACCCTCCTTCGCGTCGCACAGTCGGGTGAAAACACCATCACTGTAACGTTTTTATTTGACGAGTAAAGACGTCAGTGTCATAAATTTCATGATCATAATTGAAAAACAAAATTTTTTTGAGAAAGTTATATTCAATTATTTAAATTCAAATTACATACATAAATACAATTTACAATATTGAATAATCGATTTATTTCATCGACTGTATGCTGTGGGACACTGTTCGATGTAGGAGTACATGCGGCAGCTTTAGAAACTAGCCTAAATATGTTTCCAGAAGATCCGGGACTTCGGGATGCTTCCAAGTCACCATGTCCAAAAATGTTGTCGGCTAAGGTCTTTCTATTATTGATAGAATTTTCAACGTAGCTTCCGGCACAGTTCAATAAAAGTGACTGCATTTTCATCTGAACTTTTAACGATTAAATTACTTTCTACCTTGCTGTGGCATTTTTAATATTGATCAGAATAGAGTGGTCCAAATCAGTAACGTCGTCCACCGTCAACTGAACTAACTCAGTACTTCTACAGGCTCCTGCGACACCAACAGTAAGTACTACCTTAAAATAGGTATGTTAATGATTATTGCAAAACTTACAAAATCTTCACTGCAGTTATTAACTTTTGTCATTAAACGATAATTGTCTGGAATTTTCTATAGGAATTTGTCAACCTGGTCTCTTCGCTTTTGTCGGTTTATATCCTTAATTTTTTCTTTTCGGCAGGGCAGTTAATTTTTGAAATTTGCTGATATCGATATTAATTTTGATTTTGAGCATAATGGGTCAAAGTGTTGAAGAATCTTCACTAAAATGTTCGCCTTTTTTTCGCAGCATTATCTAATAAATGTCTGGTATTGCGCTTCATATATTTTCCTTGATTTTAGTGGCGAAGCCTCTTCTGCTGCTTTTTTCAATTCGAAATTTTCCCTTCCGATGATTGTAGTTATCTCAGTGATTTTATCAATCCAAAGCAAGCTCAATAAATATTGAGGTAGACCAGATTATTGAAAAATATGTGTCAAATGTTACAACAAACTGTCCCAACTCCTGGGTCAGTTGAAACGGTTAATGAGGTGAGTTGTAACGTATATGAAAAATATTAAATCCATGTAATTTCCAATGATTCATTATTGAAAGTATCAGAATATTACAGTTTGAATTCAATAATATTCGAAATTCAGTAATTTTAAGTTCCAAATATAATTTTAATGAAAAATAACAAGATAGTTGTCTTCCTGAAAATATGTTTAACACTTAAAATTAAAAAATAATCAGGATATTTACTACAAAACTGATAATCATCCGAACAGGTTCAACAACAAAAAATAAACGAAATGGGATTACTTGGCTTTGTTTGAACAATAGTAGAAACCAAAAAAAACTAAAGGGAGTAAACATATTAATAATTCATTACTTGATGTTGATAAAATTTTAGACAGATTCGCAGTTCTGGCACATATATATATATATATATATATATATATATATATATAAATATATATATATATATATATATATAAATATTAGTATTCGAAAAAGAGGCCCAACGATGTGGTTTCCCAGGATACCTGCCCAAACATTCACCTTCTGGGGAAATTGGATATGTGTTTCACGAAACTGGTGAGGAGTTGCGTCACTCCAATACCTCACATTCTGTGTATTTACATTTCCATTTAGATAGAAAGTACTTTCGTTACTGAAACAAATTGTTTTGACATAGTCTGGCTGTTGGTTAATTTTAGTTTCCATATTTTCACAAAATTCTAGTCTTCGGTCTGGGTCGTCGTCTGAGAGTTGATGAACCATTTTTAATTTGTATGGATGAAATTTGTTTTTTTTTTCAACACCCTGTGTACTGTACTTCGACTGACTTCACAGGTAGATGCAACGTGAGTTGTTGAAGCAGTAGGATTAACTATTACTTCTGCCAGTATATCAATTTTTTTCTCATCAGAAATTTGTGGTCTGCCAGATCGTTTCGCATCATTAATACTACCCGTTGTTTCACACTTACGAAGAAGCTCTCTTAAATGAGTCCTCGAAACGGGGCGATCGGGAAACCTCTCATTAAAAATGCGTTCTGCTGCATGAATATTTTGTCCAGTTTCACCATAGGAACGCTGCTACTTTATCACCTAAAGCACGTACCATTTCACTTTTCGATGCACTTGAACGTTCGGCTAACAACAGTTTAACAAATTATTAAAATGTACGAAAATATTAAAAGTACCAAAAGCTGCTGAAACAGTTAAACGTTCGATCAACAATACACAAATTATTAAATGTACAAAAACTTGGACAATTACAAAAACGTCGAATTAGGGAGACTAACAAAGACGTCAGCTTATTTGACAACATTTCAGAGGCGGTGCTTGAATTTGGAATTTTAGTATTAACTGATTTAATTCATCACAGCTTTGCGTTTTTTAAAAGCGAGTTGCCAAAACTACCATAAACACAAACAAAATTAGTATCATTGAATAGGTTTTTTCGATACCTTTTAAAAAAGGTGTCGCTTACCGTAGGGTTCCACTTAAAAATATTGGTCACAATGGCCTTGTGACGTCATCTTCGACGACTTCGTCATCTATCATCACAAGTAGGGAAGTTTACAACCTTTAATATTCAGTTTCCAAATTTCACTTGTTTATGTATAATTGTTCCAAAAATAAGAGGGGGGGAGGGGACTTTTGAGAGTATATATATATATATATATATATATATATATATATATATATATATATATATTGGGTCTTGTTTAGTACAGTCTTCATGAGCCCAGAGGTTGGCCCTGAACCCATTTCTCTCCTGGTTTGCTAGAACCATATGGTTCTACACAAACGAGACAAAAGTAATCTTCCTCATCCGACGATTCTTCGACCTTTGTCGATTTGATTGAAACTTCATTTTTGTTTTTGTTGAAAATGTGATTCTTTGCTGCGCTCTTTGAATTCATATCAAAATTCTTCTTCGTGTATTCTCTGTTTTTTTTTCTTTCTTCGACTTCCCGTTTTATTGCTTCCTTTTTCGGCGTGTCTGAGTAAATTGTCGATTTCCTATTTTTCTTTCCTCCATTTGTTTTTCGAGCCAGAGCTTTTGGTTGGGCCTTCCTGGGTGCTTGTTGATGGCATATCAGTCAATGAATTTGGCTGCTCAATAATAGCCGTCCCATTCACAGAAACCGTGGACATTTTGGCTATTGTGTCACTAGACATTGTGACAGAGGCATGTTCCATCAAGTCATACTTGACTCTAGAATGTAATTCAATGGGTTCAACAGAATTTTCAGGGTTCGGTCTATCTGATACAAACGAGGGAGCAAAATTCAATTCCGTTAACTTCTCTCTGTTAAATGGATGAATTCCAGTGTTGATTGGTTTGAATTAATGCTATTGGAAATCAAGTGGCCACTATATTCGGAATGTCATGAATGGTCATAGTTTTTTCTGGATTTGAGCGCATCCATGCATCGCTGGCTGTATTAACCGCTTTCTTGAATGGGCCAAAAACTGATCGGTCTAGCGGTTGCAACTTGTGCGAACACTGTAGCTGAAATGAGAGCAATACAATTCGATTCTGTTTGCAGAAGTCTAGAGCGTCGATATTCGTATGCGATGGATGATTATCCATCAACAATAAGACTTTGTTCGGAACCGAAGAATTAGTGTGCTTTCGAAAAGGCTTAAGGAACTCTAAAAAACTTTCATCTTGCAACCAACCTGAAGGATCATTAGGTGTTCCAATATAACCTACAGGTCCATTCCTCACAAAATGTTCTTGATATCGGACCCGTAGACAGACAAACATGGGAGGCACATAAATTCTCAATGCGTTCACAGCTACAGCAATCGTAACAAGAGTTCCGCTGATGTTAAAAATCCAACTTGTCGACTTCCACATTTGGCCACAACTTCGTTTGGTTTTTGGACTGTTGTCACTCCAGTCTCATCTACATTGAATATATCTTCTGCTTGAAAATGGTTAACGATCTAAAACTGCTTGCAAATCATAAAATGCTCCAACGTTGGTTCGGTTGAAGCTAGTTGCCCTGGATAAACTTGTCGCTTGAGTGGTCTGAATGAAAAGTTCTGGATTCCTGGTAATAAACGACTGGAGTCATTCAATACTCCCCAGTCATTCTATTTTTGTCCCATGCAATAGGTTTTGACAGATTGTAGTTTAATGTCATTTTCAATCCGGAATAAATGTCAGCTGACCTTATAAAATATTTCACTAATTATTTTTCTTGATTCGCAGTGAATAACTTATAAGGAGCTCGGTGGCCCATTTCAATCGTTGCGCACAGTGCGTCCCCAACAGCTTCCCCCTCTTTTTTTACACGCTTTATATTAGCTTCACTTGTATGTTTGTAACCGACTCCTTTGGGCGCGATTTTGAACCACTTCCAGACGTCCGAAGGATTTGAGATTTGGCAGGTGTACATAAATCCGGTGACAATGCATTAAGGAATTTTTGTTTGAAAAAAAAAAACCAAATGGCGGCTCCAATATGGCGTACGAGTTTTGTGATTATAGTCCGATTTGCTTCAAAGTTGGTATCTGAGGGTTTTCGTTGTCGGAGTTCATGATTCTTTTGTCAAAATTGAAAAATTCAAGATGGCGGCTCCAAAATGGTGGACGAGTTTTGTGATTATGGTCTGATTCTATTCAAAATTGGTATGTGATGGTTTTTGGGGTCTAATATTATGATTCTTTTGTAAAAATTGAAAAATTCAAGATGACGGCTTTGAAATGGCGACCGAGTTTCGTGATTACGGTCTGATTCTATTCAAAATTGGTATGTGGGTATTTTTGGAGTCGGAGATCATGATAACCTAATTTGATAAGATTATTCCATTTTTTAATTCGCAAAAAAATAATAAAAATAATAGTTAAAAAAAAACTAAAAAAACACGCTTTTATAAATAAACCATACTAAAAAGTAGGAAATAAATAATAGTTTGAAGAAATAAAAAAACAGGCTTTTATAGAAAACCAGACTGAAAAAATTGAAAATAAGAAAAAAAATATATTTTATTTAAGAAAAAAGCGTGGGGTGCATGGTATCAATGATTATATAGTACATTACACACCTAGGACAGTAAAGTAAAAAATGTCTCAGATCACAGGTAATTGTTGGCCGAGGCGATACCATTTACCCCACGCTTTTTTTTAAATAAAATATTTTGTTAGTCTGGTTTTCTATAAAAGCGATTTTGACCCACTTCCAGACGTCCGAATGATTTGAAATTTGGCAGGTGTACATAATTCCGGTGACAATGCAATAAAAAAAAATTGTGTTAAAAAAAATGGCGGCTCCAATATGGCGTACGAGTTCTGTGATTATAGTCTGATTCGCTTCAAAATTGGTATCTGAGAATTTTCGTGGTCGGAGATTATAATTCTTTTGTCAAAATTGAAAAATTCAAGATGATGGCTCCAAAATGGTGGATGAGTTTTGTGATTATGGTCTGATTCCATTCAAAATTAGTATGTGGGGGTTTTTGAAGTCGACTATTATGATTCTTTTGTAAAAATTGGAAAATTCGAGATGTCGGCTTTAAAATGTTGGCCGAATTTTGTGATTATGTTCTGATTTCATTCAAAATTGGTATGTGGGGGTTCTTGGGGTCGCAGATTATGGTTATTTTGTCAAAATTGAAAAATTCAAGATGGTGGCTTCAAAATGGCGGTTGAGTTTCGTGATTATGGTCTGATTTTATTCAAAATTGGTATGGGGGGGTTTTTGGGGTCGGAAATCATGATTATTTTGTCAAAATTGAAGGATTCAAGATGGCGGCTCCAAAATGGCCGCGAATTTTGTGATTATGGTCCGATTCTATTAAATATTGGAGAATAATAGTTGAAAAAATATTATAATAATAATAATAGTTTGAAAAACCGAAAACACGCGTTAATAGAAAACTAAATTGAAAAGTTGAAAATAAATAATAGTTTGAAAAAACTAAAGAGCACGCTTTTATAGAAAACCAGACTAAAAAAATTGAAAATAAGAAAAAATAATATTTTATTTAAAAAAAAGTGTGGGGTGCATGGTATCAATAATTATATAGTACATTACACACCTAGGGCAATAAAGTAAGAAATGTCCCAGATCACAGGGTTATTGTTGGCCTAGGCGATACCATGCACCCCACGCTTTTTTAAATAATTTTTTTTTTCTTATTTTCAATTTTTTCAGTCTGGTTTTCTATGAAAGCGTGTTTTTTAGTTTTTTAAACTATTATTTATTTTGTACCTACCCAATGATACATGGTACAAATCATATTCCCGTGCAGCAGCTCTGATTTTTCTCTCATTTCTCACCTCTTCGTTAGCTTGGCTGTACAACAAAAAGTATTTAGTTGCTCTTTCTATTTCTCTGTCGATTCCTAGGCATCTGTAAACAAAAATTATTCATCATCGTTTCAAAAACAGGTATGAAAATAATACACGGGAGTTAATTTTTACATTTTGGGGTTAGTTGTAACGTTAGAACTGACTCCAATAATTTTGATACAATCGTCCCCAGCAGTATTTTTATAAAAAAAATGTTTTTTCTCAAAAAATTCGTTAGATAAAATGTTTCCAAATCATACTATGTTATAAAAGTCAGAGATTGCAAATGAATTAAGTGTAAATCAGTTTCTAATGCAACAAAGAGAATATTCAATAATCATTAAACATACAAATACTTACCTACTTTCTGTTTCGCAAAAGACGACACTCGTGATTACTCGAAAAAGCCACGCACAAAATCTAGCGGCATACTGAATATCAAGACGCAAACGGCGGTTCACTCTTTCCCCACCAATAGCATTCAAATATGTCTAACAGTTTTCGAATTATTGACAGTGTTACAACTGCCCCGTGTTACAACTGACCCCGGTCTACCCTACTTGTTAAATTGAATTGTTACATTTGGCAGGGCGTTTTCAAATTTATATCTACAGGTAACCTAATTTTAATGAAACTCCTCCGTGCAAAAATAGTATTTATACCGTGCGACTAAAATGATTTGATCACTTCTACTCCCGGGATTGAACGGGTCACTTTAGTCCCGTGATATATAATATACTATTTTTAATCATAATTTCACATCTGAACTACTATGATCCAGACAATATAATAAAATTGATTTCATGTGAGAATCAGCAATTTTTTTGCTCCGTATTTGTTCCAGCACTCTTCTTGAAAGGTGAAGGAGAGGAGGAGATTTATAATAAACACCTTGTCCAAATGCCCGCGAGTAGAGCCACATGCATCGCCTAGTATACAGTGCTTCTCAAAAGTCCCCTCTGCCCCTCTTATTTTTGGAACGATTATACAAAAACAAGTGAAATTTGGAAACTGAATATTAAAGGTTGAAACCTTCCCTACAAGTGATAATAGATGGCCATTGTGACCAATAATTTTGAATGGAACCCTACGGCAAGCGACACCTGTTTTGAGAGGTATCGAAAAAAAACTATTCAATGATACTAATTTTGTTTGTGTTTATGGCAGTTTTGGCAACTCGCTTTTGAAAAACGCAAAGCTGTGATGAATTAAATCAGTTAATACTAAACTTACAAATTCAAGCTCCGCTTCTGGATAGTTGTCAAATAAGCTGACGTTTTTGTTAGTCTCCCTAATTCGACGTTTTTGTAATTGTCCAAGTTTTTGTACATTCAATAATTTGTGTATTGTTGATCGAACGTTTGACTGTTTTAGCAGTTTTTGGTACTTTCAATATTTTCGTACATTTTAATTATTTGTTAAACTGTTGTGAGCCGAACGTTTGAGTGCTTCAAGAAGTGAAATGGTACGTGCTTTAGGTGATGAAGTAGCAGCGATCCTAATTCTTGATGAAACTGTACAAAATATTCATGCAGCTGAACGCATTTTCAATGAGAGGTTTCCCGATCGCCCCGTTCCGAGGACTTATTCAAGGAAGCTTCTTCGTAAGTTTGAAACAACGGGTAGTATTAATGATGCGAAACGATCTGGCAGACCACAAATTTCTGATGAGAAAAAAATTGATATACTGGCAGAAGTAATAGTTAATCCTACTTCTTCAACAACTCACGTTGCATCTACCGGTGAAGTCAGTCGAAGTACAGTACACAGGGTGTCGAAAAAAAAAACAAATTTCATCCATACAAATTAAAAATGGTTCATCAGCTCTCAGACGACGACCCAGACCGAAGACTAGAATCATGTGAAAATATGGAAACAAAAATTAACCAACAGCCAGACTATGTCGAAACAATTTGTTTTAGTGACGAAAGTACTTTTTATCTGAATGGAAATGTAAATACACAGAATATGAGGTTTTGGAGTGACGCAAATCCTCACCTGTTTCGTGAAACACATACCCAATTTCCCCAGAAGGTGAATGTTTGGGCAGGTATCCTGCGAATCCACATCGTTGGGCCTCTTTTTTTGAATACTAATTTTACTGGTGAGGTTCATCTCGAGCTGTTGCAAAACACAATAGAACCGTTAATCCTTGAAATTTTGGAAGATAATCCAGATGAATTCGGCAATTTGGAAATAACATTCCAACAGGATGGTGCTCCTCCACACTATCACGGTGCAGTAAGACGGTGTTTGGATGAGGAGTATCGTGGTAGATGGATTGGACGACGAAGTTCAACGGAATGGCCAGCTCGATCACCGGACCTCACACCTTTGGATTTTTTTCTGTTGGGGTACCTCAAATCGAAGGTTCACGCCACTGAACCTGACAATACTGACGTTTTAAAACAACGTATTGTTGCAGAATGTGAGGCTGTTTCCGCAGACACATTTGCAAAAGTACGAGAAGAGTTTAAAAATAGGATATTTCACTGTCAGGAAGTAGATGGAGGTCACTTCGAGCAATTTCTTTATGTAGATACTGATTCTCAAATCTGTAATTATTATCATACTGAATGGAATTTAAATTTTAATGTTTACTAATGAGTCAATAAAACTGCCATAAACACAAACACAATTAG
The DNA here is from genome assembly GCA_018342105.1 of Gonioctena quinquepunctata. Taxonomy (NCBI): domain Eukaryota; kingdom Metazoa; phylum Arthropoda; class Insecta; order Coleoptera; family Chrysomelidae; genus Gonioctena; species Gonioctena quinquepunctata. The sequence continues at coordinate 54,932 of JAFIRS010002479.1, read as the reverse complement.
TATCATTGAATGGGTGTTTTCGAAACCTTTTGAAAGAGGTGTCGCTTGCCGAAGAGTTCCATTTAAAATTATTGGTCACAATGGCCTTGTGACGTCATCTTTGACGATTTCGTCATCTATCATCACTAGTAGGGAAGTTTACAAACTTTAATATTCAGTTTTCAAATTTCACTTGTTTATGTATAATCGTTCCAAAAATAAAAGGGGGGGAGAGGACTTTTGAGAAGCACTGTAGAATGCTTCGATTATCTCCAATGAAACGGTTCATTCCTGTACTTCCTATGGGTTTGCATTATCCGATGCGGGTAAAGGCTTCCAGTCCTTCGTTGCAGCCATTAGCATGACATTTCAGATTTGAGTCGTAGTTAATTCAAGTACACGTATTGTGAAATATGCTACGTTTACCTCGGCATTAATCATTACAAATGGATTTTGGCCGGACAGCTTGATTAACAGTACTGCCCAGTCCGAACAGGGGATGTTTCATTTTGAAATGGCCTCTCTGCGGTGAAATGTATGGCCCTATGAAAAAAATATGAATCATGTGCAGGCTGGTCTGGGTGGGATAATTATGCCAGATATAGATACGGGAGGTAACGGTCTTTGCATGGGGATATATGACGATGGAATTATGCGTTGCTGGAAGATAAATTATGAACGGTTGTTCATTGATCAACTGCGAATGCTACTGATAAGATGGAGTAATGTGCACGTTACATGATATTTGTTGATGGAAGGCGTTTCAGTAGGGTTGATGCCCATTGATAGGCGTGCTGGATACATTACTGAAGGGAAACAGTTTCAAATGTTGATCCACACAGTTATCCATGCATGCCAGGTGGAGCGATTTGTATGATTACAAAGGAAAATCATTTTCTTCCGCGGATGGTTTGAATCCCGACGCAAAGCGAATGGCAAGGAAATAATTTATGAATGGCAAAATAAAGGTCAGACAAGGCGATCACTTTCAGCAATAACTCCTTCCTCTTTTCAGTGACGTGCGCACAAGCAGTACAATTTCAACTTGTATTTACTTTATAAAATCCGGGATGTATTTACGAAAACCAACTTATATACCACTTACTACGTAATTAAAGAAAACATTGATTTTCATAGTTTGTATTGCTTTAACTTAACTGGGTATGCAATAATTGTAATAATTCACTTGCCTAGGTAATCAATCACTCGTCGTCACTTGGTCTATCATCATTGCTGCTATAAAAAAAAAGTAGTGTGATGCAAATAGGCTGACACTGAATATTTCTAAAACAAACTTGATAACATTCGAATGGGACTTAGATCGGGTAACTGTAGGATCTCAACTGATTACTCGCAAACCTGTTACAAAATCCCTAGGCATACACATTGACAGTACTCCGAAATTTGAGTCGCATATTGTCATGAGTCTGTGTGGCCCTAGGGGCCTTATAGGGGGTTGGTAGCTCAGGGGGATTTTGTAAGAACCAGAGTAAGAACTCAGAATCCAAAAAACAAACAGACAATATTTATTATCATAGGAAATATATACAAACTTACACCCAAGGATTATATGTACAATGCTGCCAGAACGGCAGCTCGAAAGTAGAAACTATATCCCACCACTGCGATGGCTTCCAGCTCTTTCTTCAGGGGGCACGTCACCGACTAATCGACTTGTGTCACACACCAAGACCTGACAACCTCTCCCCATCTCCCGATTCATCTTTGTTTTTTCTGCTTACCTCGAAACCTAATTATTTTTATCCATCAACTGGATGAAGGTTAGTAATTATGCTTTGTTATAATTCATTTACGACACAAATGTTTGTGCATTGTCGGTATGGTTTCTGTTGTTGAATGTTTTGATTTGATGTTTTGGACAACTGATCTGATTTATCAATTTTGAATAATGAACGGAAATAAACTACTTTGATACTTTTGGAAAATAAAAAAGATTCTTTTTTCTAACTTATGAGTGCTTTGTGCAATATAACAGCTCTCAAAAAAAAACTATCATCAGGTTGTTATGTCGTCAATGTTATCTCACGTGAACTCGGTCTGTCATCTTCACTAACTGCCTACTACTCGTGTTTTTACGGTATGGAATTCCATTCTGGGGAAATTGCAGTCAAGTTCTGTTGCAAAGTATATTCGTGCTACATAAACGAACTCTGAGACTTGTATTCAAAGTTAAGATGCGAGAATCGTACCGCCCGATTTTTTCAGAACACAAAATACTAATGCTAATTGAAAACTTTATTCTAGAGACTACCTGTCTGCTTTGCATATAAATTCTAGTCCTTCCATTGTCTAAGATGTAAACTGTGATATTTTTTATTTTATTGCAATACGTGTTTTTGGTCATCATAACAATATATAAGTGTGTTTCGTGTTTTATAGCATCAATTGAGTTTATTTTGACTATCAACTTTCCACAACACTTACACGCGATGAGTATGTATGTGGCGTACCTATTGTGGTGATTTTAATTTTGACTTTGTCGAAGAAATGTCACGATTTTAGACAATGAAGTATATATATCTATCTTTCCTTTTTTTGTATTAGGAGGAGGGAATCTTGCATGGACAGCCGTATCTAACGGACTGTGCCAGATTCCTACCTACTAAGCCACTCATCCTCTACTGGTGCTCCAGGTACCGGAAACCACTTCCGCATTACTTCGATACTGGGCTGACTTCTAGTGGGTGTCACAGATATTCATGATTTGTATTGCCTGGCTTCACGTTCTTTGGTTTCGATTACGGTTCTTATCACCCTGTATGTTTGGTTCCATGCTTCCTCTTTTCCCCGAAGGTCTTCCATTATATGATCAGCGTTGCACGTACTACCCGTCGCTGTGTGATATCTGTCTCTTATTTTGTTCCACTTTGGGCATACGAAGAGCGTGTGTTCTGCGTCATCGTTCTCCTGGCAGTATGTGCAGGTAGGTGAGTGTGATCTTCGGTGATCTTATAGATACTTCTTGAAGCAGCCATGCCTTGATAGGGCTTGTGTTAGATAGTAGTCTATTTGTTCGTAAAGTCTCTTCATCCAGTTCTCCATGCTCGGTATCAGCTTGTATGTCCAACGGCCGTACTGTCCATTGTCCCATTTGAGCTGCCGGTTACGCACCAAATCTCCTCTAGCTTCTTTCTTGCCTTCGCCCTCATATCGTTCCCGCCTTTCAATAATTTGCAATTCTATGGGGGGAACTTCAACTGCCTCTGCAGATATTGTCCTATAAGCACTACAAAGTCTTATGTCCATTTTCGCTGTATACTGGTGAGTTGTTGAACGAGTTTTTTGTTTCTTATGACACTGTGCCAGATCGGTGCTCCATAAAGTATTTGTGGATAGATCACACTTGACATAACCTGCAACACTCTCCTTTCTTCAAATCACAAATTCGAATAGTCTGATTCAAATTGTAAGAAGTGAAAATCACATGGCCGATAGGCTGCCCAGTTTTAATCGGTAAGGTCGTGAGTAAGGTGCGATTAACGACTTTCACTAGTTTTTTCAGATTAGGCCACTGGAAAAATTATTTATCAATTAACTGACTTGTTTAGTATTTGGGCGCCAGAATGGCGAAAGACAACAATCAAAGGTAAGCAAATATATAAAATAAGAAAATGTTACCTAGCTTGTATGGGAAGGCAAAATAAAGATATAGGAACTCAGTTTATTACATTTTATTTCTGTTATACAAAAATTTTAAACAGCAACAATGGAATGAACATTAAAAAAAAATTAAAATAGGAAAGAATTCAAATATAAAAAAAACTAAGGAAAATTCACCATGGTAAAATCCCCAAGTGAAGATTGGTTAATCAAAATTTGACAATTTACATTAATTATCTTATTCCAGCCGAACATGGTGGTGGGTACCGTATGCCTGAGGTTTGGGTTGGCTGAAGATAGTCTTAGGTGAAAGAGACTTCGAAGGCTAGTTTGATTGCTGATGGTCTAAGCACAGCAGTGATTATCTCGGTCTTGGAGGGGTGGTCGTATTGATTGTGACTCTTGTTTTCGCTCCCTCGTGAGTGTGATAGATTTCACAGGCCAGGTTGGAAGTAGACTGCTGGATGACTTCCCCAGTTACCAGTCCTTCTGTCCTCAGAATTCTGCTTCTCTCAGTGGTACATACATGTGAATAAGACGATGGGAATCAGAAATAGTAACAACTTGGGAAGAACGGATATCCTTTGAATCTCAAGCCAATGTATAAAATTTCAATTAAATGAACCCTAAAATGGTCGGATACAACTAGTAAAGAGAAGTAAACCAGTTCATACAAATGACTGGGAAAAGTTACAATAAAGATAAAAATTTTCAACAGAAAACAATATTTCTCAAAATCTATAACAGGAAACAACTGTATGGTTTTGATTCGATTCTTCAAAATTTGAGAACAATGATTGTGAAATAATTCACTGAGCAATACAAAAAACCCACCCAAAAGGATTTCCAACAAAATGATTTTAATTTAATATTCAAATTAAAATAATCTTAGAGAATTTATTGAAATGTACTAGTGAAGTACAAAGTGAAAATAGTGAAAGGTAGTTGAACGGAAAAATTATATCCTCAAAAGGAGAGGAGTAAAGATTACTCGAGAACGAGAAAACGAAGGCTTAGCCTTGTTTCCAGAGGAAAGGTATAGTGTTTGGTAACAAAAAAAAATCTTAATAACTTTCTAGAGAAAAATTATAGTATTTCAAAATGAAAATATTTTGGTAATTTTTCAGAAAAAAGTATAGTATTTCAAAACCAAAATATTTTGGTAATTTTTCAGAAAGAAAGTATAGTGTTCTATAACTATACTGCGAGTGTGACCACACTTCTTAAAAGTGAGCACGATAAAACTCTCAAATAAAGATAAAGATAATTCTTCCAAAAGAAGAAGTGCCGGATAGATAGAAATCTACTTGGACATACATATGTGCTTATAAGATATAGCGATATAGGGGATGGCGAATTTCATTCTCTAAACGATAAGCCCGATATCTTACTCAAATCCTCTGGAGGTTGAGAAGTCTTCCTGTAGCAATATGTGCTCAATGCCTCTTTGTTGCGAAGGAAGTGATCGGTGAGCGGATTGATTTCTGCCAGATTACCAAGATAGGACTATCACTGTTAATTGGTTGAGTTAATGACAAAATGAAACTAATTAATATTAAATTTGAACTTGAGGAAATCAACCAATGCTGTGAGATCGAGAACTCTGTGACACATTGAGCCAGAGAACCAACCTTCTCAAGAAGCATTTATTTCTCAAAGAGAAACAAATAGAATGATCTCAGAGATAATAATTAAAAAAAAACAAATGATCACCTGAGGAGGCTGTCCTAGAAAAAGAATTGCTCAAATGTCCCAGAATAATCGTCTCAGCTTCTTATCATTGAAACTCCTCTTAGAATAATGACACCGTGTCGGTTAGTTAGCCACTCCTCCACACAAAGATGGTATCTTGCACCTGGAATGATTATAGCGTAGGCACTGTTTATACCAAATAACTGCTCTGCTGACAATGCGCTATGCGCAATAGCTCAAGTGCATACGTTGCTTGCAGAAAAAGCAAACGTGGATGAACTGAGTGAAAATTAGGAAATATTATAAAATCTGAATTTGATTGAACGTACAAAAGTCACAAAGAACGGTACAGTGTGGAAAAATCCACTGATTAAATCTGGTTAACCAACAATCTCATGCAACTTCATCTGAATTTTACAACAAGATCTGATTGAAATCCAAAGATATGTTATTAGATATTTAGAGTAAAAATATTTTATAGATCAGGCATCTACAAATTCAAAGATGAATCCGGATGTTGCAAAAATGGAAAATGGAAATGGTTACCTACAAATACCTAGTAGTTGTTTTCTATGAATATGCGACCAACATACACCTATTGTATAGGTTTTTGTAGTCAGCTGTTCTGAGAAATAAGACATTCTTCAATTTTAATGAAATGATATTTATATTTTGTTCGGTGAATTTTCTAGAACAAGTGAATACTTCGTTACCAAAAATGTACGTGGGGTATGAAACGACAACGAATATAAATACTACTGCCGATGGTTGAAAATTTTATGCGCCAGTTTCTCTGCGATAAATTTCAATGATGGCAATTGGATAAGTCTACTCTGAAGTTATGCGAGTTTTCTCTAGAATCCCTGGTAAGGTGTTCTCTTCGCAATGGTCACTTTGACATCAAGTCAGGCGCCCCCTTTTGTATACAGTAAAAGAGGCCACTTGCTCGGGATAGCTTTAGTGAAGAAAACAGAATATTCCAGTGGTCCGATAACTCCGGTGGCTGGAAAAGCGGACATATTTTGCTTTTCACTGGTGGATGGACCTGGATATCGGCTGCATCAAAAGATGATCTCACGTGGAATCATATATAAAAAGTGGGGAAATAAAAGACACTTTCATGCGACACCATGAACTGCATTACACTTCAAGGACTTAGCAAAGCAATATCTGGAAAATATGCAAAGCAGAATCGGATAACAAGGAACTAGAGTCAAAGGTCAAGCAAGGTTCCTACTAAGCTCTCAACCAGGCTTGCAGACAGTCTATAATTTTCTCCATTGTTTTCAGGAGAATGGAAATGGGACTAATGCGACTTTGGTTCGTCTGCTGGACGTCTCCCAGTCTTTGGTATGGACACCACTATAGCCTTTCTCCGGACTTTTGGTATGTGACTGAAAATGAAACTGGCCTTGAACAGCCTTCTCAGGAAGGGCTCTATTATCTCAAGGCTATTTTGTAGTGGGGCGGGGAAAATTTCCGGCTGATTTAAAAATTTGAATCCCTCAATGACCCATTTGATCGTTTGGGTGGTGAAGATTTTGTCCACTGGGCTCCTGCTGGTGACAACCCACTTCCTGATAAGCATTCTGCAGTTCGTATTCAGGAACCTTGGACCTAGGAAATTGTATGTCAATTAGTACATTCATGCTTTCCTCCTGGTTTAATGCATATCCACCGTCCGGCTTTTTGGATAGACCGATACCGTTGGTATATTCTTTGGATAGAACCATCTGGAGGTGTTGCGCTAGATCTAGTTCTGTAATCCCATGACACGTTTGCCTCGGTGTTCTTTATCTAGATTTTTTGAATTCCTTTTTGTCCTCAGAAAGAGCTGCTCTGTATTCCCAGTATTCCAGACTTTCAGATCTATCGAACAGTTTTCAAACTTTCTTCTAAAATTTGGATAACTCCTTGTTACACCAAGGCACTGTTGATCGCCTTTTTTTCTGGCTAGCCACTTTCATATGCTTTCATTTGCGTGAATTTTGGAGCTGTCTGGAGGCTTTGTCGAATTCCTCTGCTGAGTCGATGGGTACTTGTTGGTCCGCCAGCTGCCTTTTGAATAGCTCTCTGTACGCAACCCAGTTGGTCAGCTTGTGCAACCCTTCAAAATAGGAGTAGTTTCGGAAAACTGTGTTGAAAATATCAATATGTTAATTATGAACTATATTTACGCATCTATGAAGTTCTAACTTGAAATTTGTGCTCCCAATGTCCACTCAAAAAGGGATGGTATATGTTTTGGACCTTTGAAGGTTCATTATTGGCCAACCAAGACATATGCATTCTGAGATATCAAAATCAAATCGTTACTAGCCATTGGTGTTGCTTTTATGGCTCTTATGAGGCGCACGCTAATGGGACTTGGATATATGCATATGAAATCAAATTGCCTGTTTTCAATTGCCATCGAGTAATTTCAGGATGGCTGGAAAATTGAATGAAAGTTTTTTCACGGATTGGGTATAATTAGGAGAGTGCTTTGAGGTAGTTTCCATGGTTTGAGGTCACTGAATAAATGGAATGCGATCGATCAAATCCCATAATGCATATTGAAAAATGTTGAGCTTTCTCGTAGATCAATGAGAATATTCAGAGGTGAATATTATGGAGAACAGATATATTAAAAAAATCTGTTATCCAAGAAAAACTATTACTTCCTTGCTAACGTTTTAAACTTCGTCATCAGGGCTCTGTAAGTTTTGCTTCAAAATTATTTTTGAGAAAAGATGAATATAGTAAAATAATAGAAAAAATATAATAAAAAAAATTCCCACAGACTATTGTAATATTTCCAGAGGTTCAAAATATAAAAATGTTTTCTATTATAAAATGTAAGAAGACTCACCAAAAATTCGTTTTCGGGGTGGACACAGGAAAACAATAATCATTAAAAAAACAGATATCATAGATACGTGAGTAACGAACAGATTCCATATTTAGCTCGAAACAAATGACACTGAGTTGAATTCCCGAGAGTGGCTGTGAATCTCTGAGATTAGTTTTATGTTGTTGGAAAAGAAAAAACCTATACTGATAACGAATAATTTCGTTAGCTGACTTATCAAGTTGAAATATGCCGTGTTTAATGCTTCCATATCTCTTCTGGTATTTACGCTGTCTTGGTGAATAATTTGTATCATTTCGCTGATGAGTCTATTAGACAATGAAGATTCTCGAACAAGAATGGTAGGATTTATAAAATCAAAAGAATGGTCATTTTCTCTAGTGTGTTCAACTAAGGCTGTAGGATTATTTACATTCAGTTTTCTTGTGTCCTTGTCATGTTTAGATACTCGTTTTATCAAATTATATCCTATATGACCCACATAGCATTTTGTGCAATTGTTACAATTGATTTTGTATACCGTTGATTGTAGATCAGTGGGAGTTTTTTATTTTCGACGTAAAAAGAACCTTTTTCCAACAGAGTTTTCGTTAGAGAATCCAATTTCAGATTGTTCTTCATGCAAAATCTTTGCACGTCTTTGAAAGAGATTTTTACATATGATATTTTGTTATATTCTAACATTTGATTGTTAGTTTGGCTTGTTATCTTGAAGAATTTTATTAGTCAAAGATGGAGGGTAATTACCCATCCAACTATACTAACAATCAAATGATAAAATATAACAAAATACCATATGTAAAAAATTTCTCTGGAAGACTTGCATTTTGAAACGAAAAGGGTTTTGGAAAAAGAATATTTTTTCGCCAAAAGAAAACCCCCACCGATCTACAATCGAATGTTTAAAACAAAATTAATTGTTACAATTGCAGACAATGCTATGTGGGTCAAACAGGATGTTATTTGGGAAAACGATCATCTGAACATGACAGGGACACAAGAAAACTGAATGTAAATGATCTTACAGCCTAAGTTGAATACAGTAGAGAAAATGGCCATTCTTTTGATTATATAAATCCTACCATCCTCGGATCAAAAATCCTCTTTGTCTCAAAGACTTATCAGCAAAATGATACAAATTCTTCACCAAGATAGTGTGAATACCAGAAGAGATAGAGAAGGATTAAACCCGGCATATTTCAACCTGATGAGTCAGCTACCGGAATGATTCGTTATCAGTATAGGTTTTTTTGACCACCACTGTTTTGTTGTTTTTTTCACCAACATAAAAAAAATGTCATAGATTCACAGCCACTCTCGGGAATTTTACTCAGTTCCATTTGTCTCAAGATAAATGTGGAATCTGTTATGCCTTAAATGTTCGTTATTCGTGTATCTATGTATGTCTGTTTTTTTATTTATTATTGTTTTACTGTGTGCACTCGAAAAAACTTATTTTTGGTGAGTCTTCTTATATTTTATAATTGAAACATTTTTATTTTTCAAACCCCTGGAAATGTTTCAAAATTTTCTGGGCATTTTTCTTATTTAATTTTTTCTATTATTTTACTGTATTCAACTTTTCTCAAAAAGAATTGTAAAGCAAAGCTCATTGTTATCGAGCCCTGAGGATGAATTTATGAAAGTTTGGAACGTTGGCGAGAAAGCAATAGTTTTTCTTCAATAACATTGATCATAATCATATCTGTGGATCAGCAAACTTACCATAATTTAAAGGAAACAATTATATTTATTCTTCACCAGATATTGCATTAAAACGACAAAAAAATATTGGAATTAATGGGAAATGTAGGCACAAACGAATTCTCTGATTGAAACGGGAATTCAAAACTGAAAATTGGAACAATTCCACAAATCATGTTGTGCTTTATGTATCCATTAGCGTAATATAGTTGCGGTTTTTATGAAATATTTGTAATTATAATATTCAAAGCGATATTTTCTGTATTTCTCTCTGAGTAAAATGTATCATGAAGTGCATTACACATGCAATATGAATTGGAAAGTTTTCGACACCTATGCGTACTCTGTTTTGTGACGACAAATTAGAATTCTATAGAGAACAAAGACTCCATGCTTGCTGAGCTGCAATAATTGAACAAATTTATTTTCAAAAAAACATATTCTGAATCCAGTGAATAACAGAAAGTGCAATAATTTTTTTATAATGATCGAAATATACATTCAATATGGTAGGATTTTCATAAGAGTCCAACATCAGGAAAATCGAAAAGATGATTTTTAGTAGTGGCCTTACTTTGATGAATCACAATCCCATGCCTGCAGAAGCCAATTTGATTCGTAAATTCAGAACTTGATAAACCAGTTTGATTCTTTTTCTGAAATGAGCAAAGGAATCACACACAAAAAAAAATGTTAGTGCATAGGCAATGAAAGGAAATCCTTGGAATAGAGAATACATTTTCATACAAATAATCGTACGAACTGGAAGTCGGAGCTCTACTAATTAAGTTTTTTAACCCTTCTACATTCCTCTTGACGAATATAACATTAAAATGAATAATAATGAAAGAGCTGGATTGGACTGTTTTGATGAAAGGATTGTCATATAATTTAATTTTGAGATAATGCAGCACTACCGGCGAGAAGAAGACTTTTATGCATTTTATGAAAGTTTCATTTAATTAGTTTTTGCTACTCACCTCATCTTATTATTCAGTTCAGAAAAACTGGACAGATGCTAAATTAAATTAAGTCATCACCAGATATTGCATTGAAATGACAAAAATAATTGAAATAAATGGGAAATGTATGCCCAAAGGAATTCCTCATTAAAACCGAAATTCTAAACTGAAAATTGAACAAATCCACAAATCATGTTATATTTTATGTATCCATTAGCGAAATCCAGTGGCGGTTTTAATGATATATTTGTTATAACAATATTCAAAGCGATATCTTCTGTATTTCTCTCTGAGTGAAATGCATATGAATTGGAAAGTGTTCGACACCTATGCGTTCTCTGTTTTGTGACGACAAACTAGTTTTCCATATAGAACAAAGACTCTTACTATGTATTGAATGAATGTGTTTTTTTGTGGAGGAACAACGTTTCTTGACATGTTTTTTGGGTAACCTTCCACAGTCTGAAAATGAAAATATAATCAGGAAAATTTATATAAGTGTAGAAAGGGCAAACTAATTAGTCCACCCCGATAAGTTATTGCGTTCACCAAATTATATTACCTATAAAAAAATGATTCAATTAGTCAATAACTTGTCGTTTTCTGAATTTGCCTATCAAAAATTCAAAAGATACTTCTCTATATAGTTTATGATTGACGTTTCGGGAAAATGCATATCCGGATCAGTTTGTGGAAAAAACAATCACTGCCATTGAATACAAAAATCCATCAAACAACCAATTACACAACCAACAGGAGTACTCTCACCACCTACACATTCCACAACCAACATGGAAGATAGGGACTAAAGTTTATATTTCAGTTGCAGATGATTCCACATCTGATTTTATGAACATCCTGTTCCATATTTTCAACAAATCAACATAATACCTTATGTCCCCGGATTATCTGAAAAGATCAAACGAATTCGACATAGGTATGATGTGTGAACATCATTTAGAACAACAAACACACCGAGATCTATACCAACACAAACAAAACCAAAAAACGCAGAAGAAAGTACCAAAAACTGTGTTTACAACGTACCTTGTTCGTGTGGTGATAGTTATATAGGTGAAACGTCAAGACCATTGGAAGTGCGCCAAAGTGAACATCAGAGTAACATCAGAAATCGACAAATAACCGGATCAAAAATTGCAGAACATATCCTCACATCCAATGGCGATCATACGATTGAATGGAATAGGACAAAAATCTTGATGAAAGAACCACATCAAGAGAGAAGAAAATTGAAAGAAACGGCCTGTATTCTTCTTTCCAATAACAACTGCTTTTTAACAAATTCTGTTGAAATGGATCATACATGGTTACCTCTACCCTGAGAGGCAGTGAGATATGGTAGAATGCTAATAAACTGATCTGAACAACACCCCATATATCAAATGAGCAATACGTCACTCTCAAACTTTTTTGGCAGATCTCAATTAACATCCGTCAGTTAAAAAAGCGAAAAAGACTCTGCAAAAAAAATCCAAATTATTAAAACAATTAAAGGAGATTTGGAAGATTTTGAGACCGGGGGCGTATATAGTCCCCGAAACGTCAATCAAAAACTATATAGAGAAGTATCTTTTGAATTTTTTTAAATTTTTTTGATAGGCAAATTCAGAAAACGACAAGTTATTGACTAATTGAATAATTTTTCTATAGGAAATATAATTTGGTGAACGCAATAACTTATCGGGGTGAACTAATTAGTTTGCCCTTTCTACACTTGTATAGATTTTCCTGATTATATTTTCATTTTCAGACTGTGGAAGGTTAGGTTGTTCCATGTTACCCAAAAAACCTGTCAAGAAATTCTTACTATGGTTGCTGAGCTGAAATAATTGAACAAATTTATTTTCAAAAAAACATGTTCTGAATCTAGTAAACAACAGAAAGTGCAATCATTTTTCCATAATAATCGAAAAATACATTCAATATGGTGAGATTTTCAACATCAGGAAAAACGAAGAGATGATTTTTAGTAGTTGACTTACTTTGATTAATCACAACCCCATGCCTGCAAAAGCCAATTTGATTCATAAATTCAGAACTTGATAAACTAGTTTAATTCTTTTTCTGAAATGAGCAAGGGTATCATAAACAAAAAGAACTTTTGTGCATAGACATTGAAAGGAAATCCTTGGGAAAGAGAATACATTTTCATACAAATAATCTTACGAACTGGAAGTCGGAGCTCTACTGATTAAGTTTTTCAATACTTCTACAATCCTCTTGATGAATAAAACATAAAAATGAACAATAATGAAAGAGCTGAATTGACTGTTTTGATGAAAGAATTGTCATGTAATTTAATTTTGAGATAATGCAGCACTACCGGCGGGGAGAAGACTTTTATGCACTTTTATGAAAGTTTCATTTAATTAGTTTTTGCTACTCACCTCATCTTATCATTCCGTTCAGTAAAACTGGAAAGTTGCTAGGTTCCCCTCTTTCCGAGTATCACTCTTGAGGATTTTTGTTGCCATGAACCATTTTAATAGCTAACTCGGTATTTATGATGAAATATGGGTATACGGAAACCGAATAGAAATCGATTCAGAATTGAATTACATATCTAATCCTTATAATATGTTCATTTTATGCGGAGATTTCAACTTGCCAGATATAAAGTGGGTGCCCGATTGAACAAATGATTTTGGAAACCTGAAAATTTCAACGCTCCAGTTTATTCATTGACACCATATCCTAACCAGGTCTAAGCCAATATAATAACCTTCTTAACATATCAGGTAATACCCAAGATTTAATTTTCAATGATAATTACAAGATAAGAAATATCAATAGATGTTATTTTCCTCTGGTTGCCAGAAGACCCATACCACACCACAATCAAATTTAATATTAACAGCGCCCAGCCCAAATGCAGAAAAAACTGTAATCCACATAAATATAATTTTTATAAAGCCAATTATGATGCTTTCAGCAGCTATCTTTGGATACCGAAAAAGCAGTTGATATATTTTACTCAATTATTATTGAATTGATATGAGAATTTGTTCCAAAATATCCAAACTACAGTAAATCATATCCCACCTGGTTTTCTATATCCACAATAAAAGTAATTAGGGGAAAAATTAAATATCACAAACGTTAGAAAGAATTTGGGACTGATCTCGATTATTTAACCTTTAAACTATCAAGAGGACAATCGAAATATCTTATAGACGAAGATTACAAAAACTATCCACAAACAGTGGAAGAAAATATTATAAATAACCCGAAACACAAATTTGGCAATTCATCGAAATAAAAGAAGATTAAATGAAACTCCTGACAACATAAAATACAATAGCGAATTAGTTCTGGATGAGCAAAATATCTGTGATGTATTTTCAGAGTACTTTTCTTCAGTGTTTGTCCCTCAGCGTAATGTTCAAGTAGAACTGCAGAATAATACACTCTCAAACACCACAAAATATAGCATCAGCCAGGACGATATCATGAAGAAGCTCAATAACATTCCTAATAAGGGACCTGGACCAGATGATGTTCCAACATGTTTCTTAAACAATTGCTCGCTACATCTCATGAAACCTCTCCACATTTTTTTTACCGACGAAAAAGGAGGATGTTCTCTAGTTTACGCGTACATAAATTTTTTTGTATGTATGATTATTCATAACTTTTCACAGAGGTGTCTGATTTCGATGATTCTTTCATTGGATAGGGTGTACTCTAAAGTTGGTCCCATTTGAATTTGGAAAAAAATTTCCACCCCTAAGGGTAGCAAAATGGAGGAACGGATGGATATTTTTCCCTTAACCTTTCAGGCTAATTTCTACTGGGTGATTCTTTTTTTTTGTACACGGTATACTTCGAAGTTGGTCATATTTGAATTCGAAAAAGAATAATCTACCCCTAACTGTAGAGAAATAGGAGATGACCGATTTTTAACGTGTGAACCGAGTCTCTTCAAACTTGGCACATATATGTAGTTCTGATAACACGACAACATAATGGATACCTCAATTGTTAATTAAGTGGGTTGTTATTAGTCGATTTTAGCCACAAAAATTAGGAACTGATTTTTTTTAACAAAAAATGAAACGAAAAAAGAAACTGAAAAACAAAAAATAACCCTTTTTAGTCTTAATAACTAAGCTCCTAAACTAATGTAAGTAACTAATTTTGAGTAGGCACCAATAAAAAAATCAACGATCATTAAATTAAAAAAAATATATCAAAAAGCCACCGCGCATCCCGCTGACATCATTTTACGCTTTACCTAAATTCAACTCCTAGTTTGTTTGGCGCCGACTCAAAATTAGTTACTCACCTTACTTTAGGAGCTTAGTTATTAGGACTGAGAAGGGTTATTTTTTGCTTTTGAGTTTTTTTTTGTTAAAAAGTTTTCATATATAACAAATCACTACGTGAAGGATATTTTCCGCAGATCTGGAAAACCGCCAATATTCAAATCTGTGTTATGTATTTAACTCAATACACTAAATGAAAGATTGTGGGTTCTTTGAAGAATTATAATTAATATCTCAACGTCGATACACTTGGACTTTACAAAGCAAAAACGATCACTGACTTCTGTGATCGGAAATGTTACCCCCACCACACAAGTACTTCTTTTATTATATATCACTCCAGATAACCGAATAAACCAGTGGCGTACATAACATTTCCTCACTTACATAAATAAATCAAACTAAACACTAAACTAACTCACAAATTTAGACGTTGAGGTGGTTTCCAAACACGATTACCACGTCTCAGAGTCGGTTCAACATCTTTTGAACAGTTTGGACTAACAATATCCTGATTGAGATCAGTGAAACTTGAACTCGGACTAGGATTTGATAATCTTGTATTGGGGTCATTGATATTCTGTTCAATGTTGGGGCAAATTTCATTCGGTGATATACTTGGTGAACTGGGAACACCTAATGATTGAAACCCTGATGGATTTGGGTCTGTTCTCACTGGTTCTGTTATATCTCTGTGAACTGGATATTTTCTCAAGCTATTGACATGCTTGTACAAAATTTTATTATCCATTTTTACAAGATATGTTACTGCACTAACTTCTTTCCATTTATCGTCAATATATGGACCCAATTTTCCCACCAGAACTTTTTCTCCAACATTGAAAATTACCGGTTTGACAAAATCGAAAGTTTTATTGAAAAGTACTTTACCCCCTTTTTTGGGTTTCAATAAGTCGAGGCGCGTTTTTGGCTTGATTTTAAAAATTATATCATTAGGACTACATCCTGTACTGGTACAAGGAGTATTTCTATAACTAAACAAAAAGTTAACCATCTGTTGCTCCATTGTGAGAGTGGATTTTTGTGATTAAAACTTGTCTAGAGCTGATTTTACATTCTGTACATGACGTTCAGCCAAACCATTAGATTGTGGATGATGAGGAGGTGATTTCAACAAATTGACACCGTTAGCTCGACAAAAATTCGTAAATTCGTTCGAATTAAATGGCGGTCCATTATCACTAACAATAGTATCTGGTAATCCCATTATAGAAAAAGTTAATATTAATTTTTCAATTGTATGCTTGATATTCGTACCCTTCGACATTGAATGAATATCAATCCACCTCGATTTACTATCAACAAGAATTGACAACCATTTTTATGAAAAAAATCAATGTGAACTCTTTGAAATACATTATCAGTGTTAGGCCAGGATATCAAAAACTTTTCGTGATTTTTCTGACCTAGTTGACATATATCACAGTTATTTACAAGAGTTTCAATATTCTCTTGCATTTTTGGCCACCAGAATGAAGATCTAGCTAACATTTTACTTCTAACAATCCCCAGATGATCTTCATGAAGTAAATCTAAAACGTTTGGGCGCAAGGATTGCGGTATAACAACTTTAATACCCACCATCAGGCACCCTTCTTCAACGGATAACTCATTTCGCTTCAAATAGTAAGACCTCAAGTTAAAATCTACTTTGGAAGGCCAACCGGTTTTCACATAATCCATTATCTTTACTAAAATCGGATCTTTGCGTGAAACTTGAAGAATTATAATTAATATCTTAACGTCGATACACTTGGACTTTACAAAGCAAAAACGATCACTGACTTCTGTGTTCGGAAATGTTACCCCCACCACACAAGTACTTCTTTTATTATATATCACTCCAGATAACTGAATAAACCAGTGGCGTACATAACAATATGGTGATAGACATACTACTGAAAATTACAGGCCTATTTCAAAACTATGTATAATTGCTAAAATATTCGAGAGTATTATTTTCGATTCCTTATTTTTCGATATAAAGAATATAGTGAATACCCAGCAACATGGCTTTATCAGAGATCGTTCTGTAGAAACGAATAAATGTATTTACACAGAATATATATTAAAGAACATCGATCGTAGGGCTCAGGTTGACTCTGTGTACACCGATTTCAGCAATTCATTTGACAGAATCGACTATTCGATTTTACTTTCGAAGCTTGTGGGATTCGGTGTGCACGGTGCACTTCTTGAATCTACTTATGTTCTGGATATCTGGATATTAATGATATAAACGAGTGTTTCCATTCTTCCAGATTCCTCATGTATGCAGATGATCTGAAAGTATTTTTTCTGTCACTTGCCCTCATGATGCGATACTGTTTCAGAAACAAACAGGCTAACTGAGTACTGTAAAGACAATAGCCTCCACCTCAACCTATCCAAATGTTACCACATTACTTTCAGTAGGAACTCAACCTTGATACCAACCTCGTATGGAATTTCAAATCAAAGGCTAGAAACCGCCAAGAAAGTAGAAGATCTTAGTATAGTCCTCGACTCCAAATTATCATTTGACCAGTAGTGTCCTGTTACGAACTGAGAAATTCCAGAACCCTCAGAACATTATATATGTCCTATGTTAATAGTGTTCTGACTTATGGTGCAGTGATTTGGAACCCTCGTCATAATATTTATACCCAAAAACTTGAGAGTATCCAAAATGAATTCATGAAACGCTTTCCATATAGCAATGAAAGGCGTTACTTACGGAAAAACCTGAACCTCATCTCACTCGAACACCGGAGGAATATCACAGACGTAAAATTCGTAAAATAGATTCAAACGAAATTGTCTGTGAGATTCGATATGCTGTGAGATTCGATATGCTCGCCAAATTATCTTAACCTTCACCGAGAAAGCATATACAAACTATTTTTTAAATTCCCCTATACACAGGATAAAAAAGGCCTATAATATATCATCAAATTCCACTAGCATCGACCTAACTGCAAATACCATCCACAAATTCCAAAATATCTTGAAAACACACTTTCTACAATTAGAGTACCACCGAATATCGGTCAAGTTGAATTCCCAAAAATTTAATTCTCAAAAATAGCATTTCCATTAATTGTTCTCATATCGTCTTAAACGAGCATATATATATATATATATAAATATATATATATATATATATATATATATATATATATATATATATATATATATATATATATACGGTGTCCCTGGACTCTTTTCCTCTCGGGAATGTATAGAATGGGTCAAAATATCACCAGTACTTTATATAACTTTTGTTCCTAAAAGCCTTCGTGACCAAGTTACGGGTCCTCAAAGTTACAAAATGAAAAATGTTTTTCTTTGATAACTTCCAAAGTGAATATTCAAAATCATCTGAATTCTGGTGATTGACTAAACAAATGAATTCCTTCGATGAGCTCTCATGCAGGAGTCAGTTGTTTTGCTACAAAGTCAGGAACGGACGACCCCCGATGGTCCACACTTCCAAAACTTTGAAATGACTGGGATTTGTCAATATGTTTTAACAAAACAAGGTTATCTGGACAATTTCCTGAATAAAAGTACTCGTGTGGAAAATCGATCGGAGCAACGATTTTTGATAGAAATGCATTTTTGTTCGACGACATCCAACCTGAGATGTCTACCATTATTCGAAAAGATTAATTTGTAATGAAAATAGAAATGATAGGTACAGTGTTCATAACGAATTTTTATCATGCAAACACGTTTACCTTACAAAACTCATGGTGTAAATAATCAATCGCAAGCCTCATGAGCAACCAGAAATGCAAAATCCGCTACAAAAACTGTCTCTCTCAATATATTTTCTTAGTCGGCACAAACACCCTCTCTGCATTTGAAATAGCATGCCAGGGTCGTTTCGAATGGCTTCACAATGTAATGTAATTCTATTCAACAAGGCATCTCTGGTGTGAATAGGTGAAGCGTAAACAGGGCTTTCTAGATGCCCCCACAGAAAGAAATCCAATGGATTTGAATCCGGAGACCACGGTGGCCATGAATATGGCCCACCTATGTGACGTGTCCTAGGGTTTGTTTCAATAACCCTTAAACTCCTAGAAAATCACGTTATTTATGACACCAGACTTTTAGGCAGGAAATATTTTCCTTTCTTTATTTCCAATCTCGGGCGCCAGATTTTATAGTGGTTTTCTCCACGCACTAGGGTAGCTACAGATGGAGATACGGAACGTCCAGGGGTCTGGTATGTTGAAACTTTTTGAATCTTTACAAAATACTGTAGGCTTTGAGTACAAATTTTTGATAATGAACGCCGATTGCTTTTATGTCTCCCAAAGAGACAGACAGATAGAAATGTCTTTGTTTGTTTTTTTTCCTTTACCAATTTCTTCCTTTACAACTTGACCAAATACGTCTGTTGCGTAACTTCAATTCTTTATAGGCAATAGAAAAGTTTTTTTTTTCAATGTAAACACAGTGTGTAATAGGTATTGAATTAACTGGTATATTCAATAAGATTTGGTACAACAATTTTCGTAATACAAATGATTTTGCTTAAAAGAAAACCGATCTGGCACATTTACCTTCACGCTATATATTACTGGCCAAATAAACAGTAATTTTCCGACAATTTATGGAATAAAATGGACTACTCCTAAGAGCAAAGCAAAACGGTTTCTTCCTGAACACGGTTATCTGACTGACTCAGTGATTTCTCAAGTTTGTAAGCAAACGGCTTATAACATCCCGATTTCCCCTTGTTAACCCTAACACAAAATTTGAATACTACGTGTCACTTGTATATTACCTAAGCTTCGCGTTGGTAATAATCCCGGCTGTGATATTTTTTCTCTGTTCCTTGAAATAGCCCTTTTCTTCTACGACTTTTCTTGTTGACAAGAATTATATTTTTTCCTTTGTTTTCCCATTGTTTATGCTTGGCGATTTCCTGAGCTTAAACAATATCAACAACTAGACGTGGATACAGACGACAAAGCATCACCGTATTTTCGTGTTATGAAATCCCTTATTTCCCCCTAATGTAATCAAAAATCGTTTATCTACCCAAATGACCTTCTCAAGTCGCTGAATGAATTATTCCTCCTGAATATGACTATAACTTGTGAAATTCGTGAATTTTGTTTTGCTCGGCATGTATTTTCAGGGACAAATAAACGTTTCAACGCATTTATCGCAGCCGATGTTCCGATTTGGTTAGTGCCTGAATCGGAACAGCGGAAAACAATAGTTATTGTTATGTAATTGGTTTATACGTCAATTGCTTAAATTCGGTGTTTTCCCCGAACTTAAGACAATAGAAAATTTAAATTCACTGATTTAAGTGATGTAACTATTCGCGTCAGTTGTTTGCATTCGGCGTTTTCCCTGAACTCAAATAACTGAAAACATAACTCAATAATTTTAATAACGGGCAAATGAAAGAACTATTTATGTAAGATTTCCCTTGACAAGAAAAGAAAACACCTGCCAGAGCTTATGTGAAAATTGTTTTCCGCGGGGACACAAAACAAAATGGTCTACTTTATACTGTTCAATTTGGCAAATAAATCATATATTTTTACCCGTAAAAATAACCAATCATTGACTAAAATGTCAATACTACCCAAAATTAAACACTCAATCGATTTCATAAAAAAAAATCGATTGAACCACCCAAAAATAAAATAAATCAATATTCACTCTGTAGTCGTCTGACCAACTTAAACGTTTCGGCAAATGCTCGAATAAAGGAAATTATAATAATGCAGAAAATATAATTAACTTCTCAGGTAACGAATTAAATCAAATAAAGAATATTGTGGCAGAACGAAACTGTGAATGCCACAACAGATAATTAACTCAATGAAATAATACATATAATAATATTTAAACTCCCGGAAAATAAATTGAATCAAATCGAATAATAATAAATGTAGAAATAATAAACTTCAAGTGTTTCAGCACACGGAGAAACCCAGCTCAAATACAATTTATTCACTTCGAATCGCTTTTCACACTTTTACTAAACTTCGAACCGGACTTGGTATCAGCACAGGACTCCAGGAACAAGTAACAAGTCTCACGGAAGAACAACAGGAACAAGCCCCGATGAGAGCTTCATAGGGCCCTTTTATAGATCTCGAATGTAGGACCAAACTAGATGAAAAAGCCCAGTAAGAAAGGGGCGGTGTTTTTGTCCGATGAACTGAAACTGGACCGAAAATCCGAAGGATGATTTCGTTCCTGATACAAAAATTGATTTGGTTTTTCTCACCGGAGCTTTTCACCCTTTTTATAAGATCTAGAGAAAAACTCTGTTATGTTTTATGCATGATGTTGACGTGAATTCCAGTAGCTTTGGGTATGTACCTTGATTTCTAATAGGGAATGAAATATTTTGCCAGACCGAAATCAATGGAAACCCCAAATAGGCAGGGACGTACCAAAGTTAGATTGAATATACTCTAGCCGTGCTTAGTAACAGAGCTCTAAAAAAATGCTTCGTTACACCTATACCAATCCATCTATTGGGAAAAATCTGGTTCAAACTGAAATGAGGAGGAGCGCCATCATGCATAAACCACATATCTCCTGGGGTTTGCAATGGAACATGATCCAAAAGTCCATTCAAATCGTTCTGAATCAACTCCAAATAACGTTCGCCATTCAATCGGTCATGTAGAACGAATGGTCCTATAAGATGGTTTCCCATGATACCAGCCCAAACATTCACGTTGAATTTCCGTTTGTGTTTGGTTTGCGATATCCCATGGAGATTTTCTCCGGCCCATATGTGGAGATTATGAGAGTTGATTACTCCATCTCTACTGAAACCTGCTTCATCAGTGAATAAAACTCGAGTAATAAAAGTCATATCCTCTCTTTGCTTATCTAGGAACCAATTGGCATATTCCAGTCGTGCTGGAAAATCTTCAGGTGTCATGGCATGTACCTTCTGGATGTGATATGGGTGGAGCAGTTGTTTCCTAATTATTCTATGAATAGTGGACATGGATGTATGGAACTGTTCTGCTAGGTTGCTGATGCTCATTGAAGGATCATCAGCGACAGCTTCCAGAATATTATTCCTCAATACAACGGTACGCACAGCCCTAGGAGTGCTCTCACCACATCGTCTTGGCAAAACTGAACCTACAATAATATCGAAATAAAACAACAGGCTCCAATTAATTATCCATTAGACATACCTGTCTCCCTCAGGCTGCGATCGACACGCTCGAACGTTTTTCTTGCCGGTAACGTTCGATTGGGGAAATGCTCGGCATACAGACGACGGGCTTCTGCAGCATTACCAAATGCTCGTCCATACAATGCATGCATATCTGCATATTCGTTGAATGTAAACTGTTCGGCCATATCAAAACACTTCAAACTGTGCTATTAGAATATTGACAATAAAATGACAACGCACCACTCAACAAAACAAAATCGCTTTCCAGTTGTCAAACGAAAGAAAGAGAGATTTATTTCGATTCCAAGATTCCCAATCATCAGGATGACTTGTGGTCTTTCCCGAATTTGAACCATATCTCTCAGAGTGCTCACACCTATCGTTAAGGATATAAAGGTGAAATACACAAAATTATAGATGCGACTCTATAATTTGCGGAGTGAAACTCAGACCTAGTGGAGTGGCGTTCAATGGCAGGAAATTTCGTGCAACATTGATAGGCCACCAACAGATGTCAGTATAGACCAAGCCACCAAACCACTCTCAATTTTGTGAGTGAATGCAACAAAGGGTCTGAAAAAGTCGTGAAGAAAAACTAATAATATAGCGAATATATTGGTTCATGAGCAAATGTTTGCGTATATCAGACAGACATAGGCACACACAAACATTATTTCATTCTTCATGTTGTTCCTGGAAGTAATCTGAAATTTAAAAAAATGGTGTCCTATCTCTACAAAATTTCATTGATGTATAGTTTATTGCATCTCTTGAAACATTTTTGGGAAATCAATTGAAAGTCAGCGGAAGTGTTGCCATGACGTCCGTTGAAATGCCATTTTTCATTTTGAAAGAAAATGAATCCTCCTAGAATAAATGAAATTGGCCATCAACTGTTGCCAGTAGATTCTTATAAACTAACGCTGTGATACTGGGTTGTACGGGACTTCCGTTTCCATCATCGCAGTATATTTCATGATCTAGCTGCTTCTAGAGCTGATCTAGTTACAAGCAATATTTCCAGTTCGTCTAGATAATAGAAGCATGTTGAAAAAATAAACATTTTCAATTGAACATTGAATAGAAGGATTATTCCCGAGAATTGAAAAATCCACGACAATAATAAAGTTATTTTCTGTAATATCTAATAGAAAACAACTATTTTCCTGGCTAAAGCCACGATGCACATTGTACTACATCTGCTAGATATTGAGAATGAAAGAAAAAATCTGAAAGTGAAAATTTACATTTTCATCAAGACTGGAATAGAAAACCAAATAACTATCTTAATGAAAATGCGCATTTTCACTTTCAGAATTTGTCCTTTCTCAATATCTATCAGATGTAGTTCGATGTCCAGCGTGTCCAGTAGTTGTTTTCTGTTAGATATTACAAAAAATTACTTCATAACTGTAGTGGATTTTTCAATTTCCAGAAAAATGCCTCCTATTCAATTTAGAATGTTTTCCATTCCAACATGAATACCCCCCAAGAGGTTATTTCGAATGTTGGAAGTTAGTGACTAATATCTTTCAGTTGCAGATGACATCTGATTTCATGAACATTCTGTTCATAATTTTGAATAAATCAATGAAAGCATATTATGTATATTCTGGTCCTACATTTCTCAGAGGGTATGCAACTTTAGTCTTCCTCTTGCATCATTTCTCTTTGATCTCTTAGATATATTGGCTTCATTGTATATGCATCCATTACATGACATTTGTATGGCTCTCTCGGCTATCAGTGAAGTATTGCCCTGTCATTGGTCATCATTCATGGGATGTATCATCTCCAGGAAAAGTACGTACTCTCTGGAAATGCATTAAAAATATGTAGAGACGGCCCTGGCAAGAGCCAGCAGAGAGAACCCATGCGAATCCATTTAATCAAATATCACTACTTGCGACAAATTCTAAGGGTATAGGGACTCAAAACACGGAGATCTGTATCTACTACGACTAAATATAATCCACGAGCTAGATAAACCCGATTTACATATTATCCACTTAGGGGAAATACATTCAGTAGTGCACAGTCTGTACAAATATTCCACAACGGCGACTGAGGTAATGCAATTTGAACCATCCTGAAGAGAATTACCTGAATTTGTGTGTTATTCGTCTACCTCGGTTTAGTTTATTGAAGTTGTCTAGGAAATAATTCCCAGAATTGACATGTAATTTGGAGCTGTACAGAGTATAACATGGAAATGTGGTCGTGCCTCATTTGAGGAAGATTGAACATAAAGAATCAGGCTTCTTGACAAATATGCAATAAAAGTGAATATATTGGAAAATGGTAACAAATGATATTTAGCGATGATTCGAATATATTTTTATTTCTCTCATTGATAATTTGTATCTATGAATATTGGAGGTCTAAGAACTTTTTTGCAACATATTAAACCGACGAAAAAAGAAACTGGAAAGCAATAAAAACTTTATAACAAAAAATAAAACCGACGAAAAAAGAATCTGAAAAGCAAAAAATTAAATAAACCTTCCTAGTCTTAATAACTAAGCCCCTAAACTAATGTAAGTAACTAATTTTGAGTCGGCGCCAAACAAACAAGCAAATTGATTACGTAAAGCGTAAAATGACGGCAGTCAATACCAGCGAGACAGCTAACCGAACGGGTACGCACATGAGGGCACATGTCGTTGCGAGTTGTCATGCGGGGAGCGCGTTTATGGATTGTTATTGTTTGTCGCTGGAGATTTCACGTTGCATTTTTAGGTTATTTTGTTCTGATCATTTCTTAAAAGTAATTTCATCGTTGATTGTTTGTTTGCCGCCGACTCAAAATGAGTTACTTACATCAATGTAGGAGCTTAGTAATGAAGACTAAAAATTTTCATATTATTTTCTGCCTTTCAATTTCTTTTTTCGTCGGTATAATTTTTGTTAAAAAGTTTTTATTTTTATTTTTTTGTGGCTGAAATCTACGAATTGCCACCTACCTAATTTGGATTACTTTTAAAATACTTAGTTACCCACCTTACTTTAACTATTAACTGTTATATACTATAACTAGCTTGTACCAGCGACTACGTCCGCGTTGAACTTCGTATTTTTTGTGACGACTATCACAAATTAACTCTTTATCGACGGAATTCCTAAAAGTACTGACACACATATTTCTTTATTTGTAACAAAGATCTCAAATAAAAAATTTCATGACCCTCACTTCAAAACTAATGGAACCCTTACACGAACTTTCACCCCCTAAGGGTTGCATTTGTAAAAACTCTGAAACACGTATTTCTTCATACCTTACAAAAACCTCAAATACTAATGTTTATGACCCTAACTTGAAAACTAACGGAATTCCTATACAAACTCCCAATCCCAATTTAACCCATATTTCACCCCTAGACTAGATGTGTGTCCTGCGGCCTATTTCCACTGCAACCTATGCAGATCTATTGTGGTTTCCTTGATATTCAGATGACTTGCGCGAGCTACGTCCTTTTAAGTATTTTCAGTACTCTAGTCAACATGTGCCTTTTAGCTCAAAGTTTTTTATTCGCCTCGAAAAATCATGATCAAGGTGTCATTCGATTCGTCATCGCATCTAGAAACTTTTTGAAAAATTTGGAGTGGCGCTTGCAAAAATTACAAAAGTTATAAACAATTTAGTAAACAAAAAAAAAGGGTTTGGTTTTTTGCGAATATCTCAAAAAGCATTCAAAATTTTTGAAATTTGAAAAAATATCCAAAAAGAAGAAGAAATTTCCTAAAAAAAAGTTCTGCCTTTCGGAACTCTAGGACCAATATTTATAATTTTTCTAGAGGGTTGAAAATACGACCGAAAACGGGAACTCTCGCTTGCGTAAGCTCCGCCCACTTCGGACCTATAATAAATAAATATTATTTAAACTTATTAAATATGAAAATTAGGAACTTGAAAAATTCAGACACCTACAAAATAGATCAATGAACAATAATCCGCCGATTAAACATCTTTATCGCGATTTTTCAATCAGTTATCCATTAATTAATTAACCATTTTTTGTAGCACGTACATCAACATTGAAAGTGCGATAATTGTTAAACTATGAGACTGGGACTTCTTTCCTTTCATGGAGCTACTTCACGAAGGCTATAGAATAGATTTCCGTTGGAAAAATTGAAAAATTGTTAATTTTCACATTGTTATTAACAATTTACTTAAGTTAAAAATTATCAACCTCGAATAAACATTGAAAAAAATATTATTTTTATAATATTGCTATTGGTCCGTTTTTGTATGATTATAAGCTACTCAAAAATGATTTTTAATGATTTTTATCCCATATTGTTTGAAAAATTGTTATAAACAAATGCGTTGTTTATAAAATAATCAGACATTTTTTTTTGTTTACATAATCTTTCATGATAATTTTGATCCTGAAAAAAAACCGTTTCTTAAAAAAAATGTTTTATTGCTTAAAAACGCATTTGTTAATTAACTATTTTTTTTACCACTTGTTATTTTTTTTTTTTTTTTTTTTTTTTTTTTATTTTTCCAAATTTTAATTTTCATCAAAAACAATTTGTTATAAAAATTAATTTTTAATTTATATTTTTTTTGCTCCAAAAAATACAACAAAAACAGCCCAGTATCAGTTTTTGGAAAAAAAAATGTTTTTCGATTTTTTATTTGATTTTCAGTAATCTCGTATATTCAAACTTACCTTTCGCGCCTGCTTTTCTTTATTTATTAATAATATTACTTATAAACTATTGCAGATACAACGAATTCATCTAGACTTTTTTTTTTATTAGCTACTCAACAAATTTATAACCAAACTAAAGCTCTTACTTAATTATTTATAACTAGGATTCAATAATTATCCAAAAATACTCGGTCATTGTTCTTAATTACATCTAGACAAATTGTGACATCAAAGATTTCGATAACAATGACTGAAATTTCTAACAATTAGTATGGAAATGAACTTAGTTTGTTCATGAATGGATGTTATTTATAACTCTTTATAATATTTAAGTGATTTTCCAAAAATAAATTACCATTTATTAAGAAATTTATATTTTGATGTGAACAAAAAATCCCGAAAAATGTTGCACAATATAAATTTTAAGGTTACAGCCTCAGCTAGGAGCTCAATTTGTTCATTAACTAATGCAGAATGAAGAAGATATAAGTAACTTTTGTCGTATCTGTTATAGTTAATGAGATATTCCGATTTTAAAAGCAAAAAAAAATTGTTTCCTTTAATTTTTATAAATAATTGCAAAAACATTATATAAATAATCAAGTTAGAACTTAAGTTTGGTTATAAATTTGTTGAGTAGCTAATTCAGAAAAAAAAGTCGAAATGAATTTGTTGTATCTGCAATAGTTTATAAGTACTATTAATAATAAATAAAGAAAAGCAGGCGCGAAAGGTTAGTTTGAATATACGAGAATACTTAAAATCAAATAAAAAATCGAAAAATCAATTTTTTCCCAAAAACTGATACTGGGCTGTTTTCGTTGTATTTTTTGGAGCAAAAAAAAATATAAATAAAAAATTCAATTGTTTATAACAATAAAATTTGGATAAAAAAAAAATCAGACATCAAAGAGCAAGATAAATAATGATTAAGAAAAAATGGTTCCTTAATTTCCATAACAAGTGGTAAAAAAATAGGTAATTAACAAATGCGTTTTTAAGCAATAAAACATTTTTTTCAAGTTATGATTTTTTTTCAAATCATAATTTTCATAGAAGATTATGTGAACAAAAAAATTTTTGATTATCTTATAAACAACGCATTTGTTTATAACCATTTTTTAAACAATATGGGATAAACATTATTAAAAATCATTTTTGAGTAGCTTATAATCATACAAAAACGGACCAATAGTAATATTATTAAAATAATATTTTTTTCAATGTTTATTCGAGGTTGATAATTTTTACTTAAGTAAATTGTTAATAACAATGTGAAAATTATAAAGTTTCCAATTTTTCCAACGGGAATCTATTCTATAGCCTTCGTGAAGTAGCTCCATGGAAGGAAAAAATTCCCAGTTTCATAGTTTAACAATTATCGCACTTTCAATGTTGATGTTCGTGCTACAAAAAATGGTTAATTAATTAATGGATAACTAATTGAAAAATCGCGATGAAAATGTTTGATCGGCGAATTATTGTTCATTGATCTATTCTGTAGGTGTCTGAATTTTTTAAGTTCTTAATTTTCATATTTAATAAGTTTAAATAATATTTATTTATTAAAGGTCCGAAGTGGGCGGAGCTTACGCAAGCGAGAGTTCCCGCTTTCGGCCGTATTTTCAACCCACTAGAAAAATTATAATTATTGGTCCTAGAGTTCCGAGAGGTGAAACTTTTTTTAGGAAATTTCTTTTTTTCGGATATTTTTCAAATTTCGAAAATTTTGAATGCTTTTTGAGATATTCGCAAAAAACCACACCCCTTTTTTTTTGTTTATTAAATTGTTATAACTTTTGTAATTTTTCCAAGCGCTACTCCAAATTTTTCAAAAAGTTTCTAGATGCGATGACGAATCGAATGACAACTCGATCATAATTTTCCGAGGCGAATAAAAAATTTTGAGCTAAAAGGCACATGTTGACTAGAGTACAGGATCCCTGACAGTGGCTCATTGACGTAGCTTTCTGTCTCTGAGTATTCCGTTTCCTTGTGTTGAAACCTTGTCCTTGCTATACTTTCGCATTCGCATAGTTTATGGATGGTGGTTTCTTCTTCTGTCTGGCAAAACGTGCAAGTGGTTTCTTCTGCCAGATCTATGTTTTTCATGTGCTTATTGCGTTTACGAAGTCCTGTAAGGCATGCCTACTATTGCCTTCACCCTTGCTCAGGTGGTCTGCCGTGAGCGAAGGTTTCTGAGAAACCTTTTTGCCTGCCTCTGTCCTGGGGATTGTTCCCACTAGCTTTGGGCCTGTTCCTTCACCCACTTGCTGATTGTTTTCCTAACCGTTGCTTTTGCTATGCCGCAGAAGTGTTCCGAGCTGTAGAATACCATCAACGAGCCTGATCTGGCCGGTTTGTCGGCTTTTTCATTCCCTTGGTGACATTTGTGTCCTGGGTCACTTTCTTACGGCTTGCTAGTTCATCCAGGACCCAGGCACAGTCCCACGCTAGTTTGGAGTCAACTTGTGAGACATACAATGCTTTGAGTGTTGCCTGGCTGTCGGAGAATATGACAATGGATCCTATCCTGTTTGTTTATTTCTCCGTTGCAGTGGTGTAATTGCTGCTATTTCCGCTCAAAATACTGCGGTTTTGACAGGCTCACTTCAGGGGTTGAATTTCCGAAAACTCCAAAACACGTATTTTTTATTCGTAACAAATACCAATTCTCTTGATTCTAACTAACTGCATAGACTTTTAACCTCCATTTCACCATTCGAGGGTTGAATTTTCGAAAACCCCGAAACATATTTATCTTCATTTTTTGAAGAAGAGCCCAAATACTAATTTCAATGACTCTTATTTGAAAACCAACACTATTTTCACTTTCAACCCCATTCTCACCCACCTTTCCACCCCTTTGGGGATGGAAAAAAAATATGCTGTAAAAATGTCAGCCCTTAGGTCCAGCGGTTTGGTCTGGGCTTTGATTGTATATCAGTCAATCAGTGAGTCAGATAGTCAGGACATGTAATTATATATATATATATATATATATATATATATATATCTTTATATATATAATTCTACTGTACATGTGTGTCACAAATCAGCCCGGCAGATGGCGCTGCAGTCGGTATCATAAACGGCTGGACCGATTTGAATGAATTTTTTTGTGTGCGTTTGGGTAGCGCCCTGGATGGTTAAGATTCACAAACATCCCCCTGAATGTTAAGGGTGGTCCAAGCCTCAATTTTTTTTTATATTTTGGAAAAAAAAATTGGTTTTATTTTTTTGTGATACAGCATTCGAAAATACATACAACCCCCGATTTTCACCCTTCTACGATCAACCCCTATTTTTATTTTTATTTCGTCATGACGGTATAAAAAAAATCATATTACTCTTAATTTTCACCCTCGGGATAACAGGAAAACGAGATAACGGAAATAACGGGATAACGAAAAACCGGGATAACGGGATGACAGGATAAGGGGATGAGGGGAAAACGGGATAACGGGATGGAAAAGAAAAACGGGATAACAGGATAACGGATAACGGGTAAGGGGATAACGAAAAACGGGAAAAGGGATAACGGGATGACAGGATGAGGGAATAACGGGAAAACGGGATAACGGGATAAATAAAAAACGGGATAACAGGAAAACGGAATAACGGGATAACGAGAATAACGGGATAACGAAAAAAAGGGGTTACGGGATGACAGGATAAGGGGATAAGAGGAAAAATGGATAACGGGATGAAGAAAAAAGGGATAACAGGAAAACGGGATAACGTGATATTGGGATAACGGGATAATGGGACAACGGGGTAACGGGAATAACGGGGTAACGAAAAAACGGGATACCGGGATGACAGGATGAGGGGATAACGGGAAAACGGGATAACGGGATAAAGAAAAAAAGGGGTCACAGAATAAAAACTTTTTAACAAAAAATTAAACCGACGAAAAAATCAACTGAAGGGCCAAAAATAAAATTAACCTTCTTAGTCTAAATGATAATTGAGCTCCTAATCTAATGTGAGTAACTGATTTTTAGTCGGCGCCAAACAAACAATTATCGAAGATCATTATCTATGAAAGAAGTCATCAAAACCGTGCATCTCGCCATCATTTTACGCTTCACCTAATTCAATTGCTAGTTACTCTTCAGTTTCGTATTTCGTCGGCTTAAGTTTTTGTTAAAAAGTTTTTATTTTTCAATTTTTTGTTGCTGAAATCTACCAATTACTACCTACTTGTTTTTTGATAACTTCCAAAATACTTACTTACCCACCTTACTTCAACTATTACCAGTTAAATAATATGGTTATCTACTTTTACTATTTGTTGTAATATAAATTATTTTTGTTGTTCTGGTTGGTTTATTCCATTACTCTGTATCATTCCATCCTCTCATAAAATATACTGATTTTGACGGATGTGAAACAAGAATAATGTCAGTAGCGATCTGTCATTGTCAACTACGAATGTGTGTGCCAATGTTCACTAGTGAAAAATCAATTATTTCCTATTTTTCTACCCGTGAGGGTGGCTCATTCCTTTCGAAATCCAAATATAAAATTATGCGATAGAATCGGTTAACGGACCAATATTCAAGGGGAGTGATTAATTTCCTTCATTTCGCTACCCTTAGGGGTGGATTTGATCTCTTAAATTCAAATGGGACCAAATTCGAAGTACTCCCTATCCACTGAGAAAAGAATTATCGGAATCGGACGCCTCAGTAAAAAGTGATGCGTGATCATACATAAAACAATATGATGGAAAAAAAATATACGGGTCGAATAGAGAACCTCCTCCTTTTTGAGTTTCGTCGGTTGAAAATGGGATAACGGGAAAACGAGATTACGGGACAACAGGAAGCGGAAGGAGTCAAAAGCATAATCTAGATGGAACAACATAAAGGAAAACATAGAAAAAAAGAAATTCTACGTGGACGAGAGTTTTTGGGAAAAACATTTTAGGTAACATAGAAATTTGGACAGGACAACGTCCGTCGGGTCCGCTAGTATATATATATATATATATATATATATATATATATATATATATATATATATATATATATATATATATATATATATACTCCAAATACGAAGTAGTTGTTGTGAACCG
Organism: Gonioctena quinquepunctata; assembly: GCA_018342105.1. NCBI lineage: Eukaryota > Metazoa > Arthropoda > Insecta > Coleoptera > Chrysomelidae > Gonioctena > Gonioctena quinquepunctata. The sequence continues at coordinate 22,907 of JAFIRS010002479.1, read as the reverse complement.
TTGAGGATATTTCTCGACTTTCTTCCGTCTCCATCATCAGTTTAACTTCGAGCCTTCATCGTGTTGAAGTGTCATAAGAACTACATATGTGTGCCAGGTTTTAGCAGAATCGGTTCACAGGTGTGGAATCAATCAATCATTCCCCATTTTTCTACCCTTAGGATGTAATTTTCATTCATATTCAAATGGGACCAACTTCGAAGCATACCCTATGCAATAAAAAAAGGATCATCCAAATCGGATAATGCAGTACAAAGTTATGCGTGGAAGAATCGGTTAAATAGTACAAATTTAGTGGGTGAACCCACAATCATCCTTCATTTTGCTACCCTCAGGAGTGATTTTTTTTTAAATCCAAATGGGACCAACTTTGAGTTATACCCTATCCATTGGAGAAATAATCATCAAAATCGGACGACTCTGTAAAATGTTATTCATCATACATAAAAAAAACATACGCGTCGTGCTCGAGAACCTCCCCCTTTTTGTTCGTCGGTTGATAAAGATAAAAATCTCGTTTTCGGGGGTTTCGATAGTTGTTTAAAAAGGTACTGTAAAGTGGAAAAAATATTGTTCTGGAAAAATCTACAATAAGAAATTGAGCAAAAAATTAAAGTAGCTATATTGGCAGATGACACTGCACTGATAGCAACTGACAAAAATGCAATGTCATCGACGAGTAGAGTGCAATTGTTGACCAACAAACTGCTAGAATGACAAAAAATGGCGAATCAGATTTAATGGATTGAAATCAATTCACATCAATTTTACCATAAAAAAACTTCTCGAAAAATAGTGTTACATTTACGCAGATTGTCTCTGAAATTGGTTGGCAGATGGAATGCTCTTTCTGCTCGTAAAGTTTTCCAATCGTTTATCAATTTGAATTATTTGACGTGTTCTCGATTATTTTCATAAAAAATGTTACTTTTTCGAATATTCTGTGATTGTAGTCGCAGTGAATTAGTATGATGTTTTTCAGAGAAAGCCATAATTACAGAACACTGTTTTATCAAAGAGCTCTCAGCTGCTGCTTTCAATCAATATAGTTCATTATCAGAAATGCGGATGTGCATATTACAACCCATGATGCAGCATCTCTGTGCACTATATCAGTTCTGATTACATTTCATAGCATTAATGATATATTTCTCAGCGGTGTTCCGACTTGAATTTCCTGTAAGGGATTGAATGCCGTAAAAGTTTGAATTAATCCGGATCATTCCGAATAATATTCATATTCGAAAAAATAAAAACATATATATCAAAATATTCTAAATGAGTGGATTTTTATTCCCCGAAAATGACAAGCTAGGTTATGAACATATAGTATTTTCCAAACAAAATATTGTGCTCTGACTGAACTGATTCATTGAAGGCATTGATGAAAATTTGAGGTTGAATTGATATCAGAAATCAAATTCCATAACGCATAATTATGTTGAATGTATATTGTGATGCTTGGATACTCCGAAAATCATCAGTCATATAAAAATCTAAGAAAACAAAACGATAGCGCAGCCAGTTGGAAAGGTAGATTTAATAATTCTCATGGAATTGTGATCAATCAATCTGACATATCATGTCAGTAGAAAATGACACGTGTCATTTGTCTGAAAACATGTTTTTCAAATTATGGCCATTGGAGATACATATCCAAATCACCTGTCGTGGAGGACGTCTTGCAATTTTTGATAGTCCAAGTCGCCAGGAATCATATAGTATAATTTTTTCGGAGTGAAGTTCACGTAGTCAAAATATAGAGCAAAACAAAAGCAAAACAGCCATTTTCTTAATTTTCAGATACCTGTGTTGTAGTGAACGTGAAACATTTTCCATCTTGTTCCTTGAGAGTCATGGAGTAGGAAAATCCATTCACAAGACAAAAACCTGGTCATAGAAATTTTTTAGGTTAGATTGAAAAATCCAAGATTGTGCAGATTGTAGATTTGGTCGCCTATTATTCCAAATCCTGAAGGAAAACGTCTTGCATATTTTTTTATAATCCTTAGAATTCAAGACACCGAGACGTTTTTACCTCCTGGAAAATTTTTGGCGAACCTCATTTTTTTTCAATATTTACGAACTTTCAAAGTAGAAAAAAACACGGAAAATGTTATCACACGACAGATACACGGCGCATGGCCAAATTACAAGGTAATCCCGTTATTACACGGCAATTGGCAGCACTGGTAGGAAATGAAGAACATCAAATCACCAGCGCTTCCATTCAATATATCGTCATACCGCTGGAGGAGCCATTTCAACATGTTTTATTATAGAAAAAGATAATTTCAAAATCAGTTCTTTTATTTTATAGTAGAAATTAAAAAATTACATTTTTAAAATAGGCTTCTGAAGAGAAAAATCTTTTTCTTCACAATTTCATTCAATCGACTCCACTTCGGAGGAGTTGTGGGGAGGGGGGAAATAGAGGTAGCGCCACTTTGAAAAATGAATATTCCATATACCAAGACATAGAATATAATTCCCTTAGATAAAACCGTCAAGTAAGGTGCTGTAGTTCAAATAAGTTTTTTTTCCAGTTGAAGAGTTATTGAAGCTCAACCTCCCTTTCCCAAGGAATTATCCTGGTACTCAGACGTCAAATCAACTCGAATGTAACTCTCAGAAAGCAAAAAACTCTTTTTCATGCCAAAAAAACTCTTTTTTCACTAAAAAAATTCATAAATATTGCAATTTGTGGAGGTTTGCCAAAAGTTTCCCAAGGGGTCTTGCATTTAGTTCACTCTGTTCCTTGAATGTCTAAGAAGGAAATACAAATATGCAAGACGTTTTCCTTCAGAACTTGGAAAAATAGACGACTAAATCTATAAACAATTTTGGATTTTTGAATCTAACCTAACAAATTTCTATGACCAGGCTTTCGTCTTGGGAATGGATTTTCCTACTCCATGACTCTCAAGGAACAAGATGGAAGAGTTTTCAGGTTTACTTCAACACAGGTGCCAAAAATAAAAAATTAATTTGGCTTTTCTGCTCTATATTCTGGCTACGTCCACTCTACGCCAAAAAAATGATAACATCTGATTCCTGGCGACTTGGACTATCAATTTTGTAAATTACAAGACGCCCTTCACGACAGTTGTTCCTACCTGTATCTCCAATGGCCATAATTTGAAAAGTAGAACGTGTTCAGACAAATGACACGTACCAGGAGTTCTTGGGGCTCAGGGATGATGTTTACCATAATGCAAGACTTCTTGCAATACAGGTCGTTTTTTGTAATTTAAGCTCTCCAACTAGATTATTTTGAACCTAATTTGAGGCGGTACGAAACCAATTCAAAGTTAAATTACTTTGATAAATTTTCTGAAGCACTCAAGTCCCTATAATGCTTTTGTCGCCACTAGATCTCTGCACATTAAGTATCAACTATGGATAACCACACTTAACTTTTTTTTAAGGTCACTTGTACCCCTTGGCTTCTCACTCTCTCATTTGTAATGATCCTTTTTGATTATCATTTTTATTGTTGGTGACAGTGGTGAGTGACCAGCATGCAATTTGTTTTTCGATTAGAGATTAGTTTTGTTTAATCCCAAAATTAGATTGAACGCTTTTTTTTGCTTCTGTTGATTCTCGATAATGATTATGACAGGAGTAATCGGATAATTTGTGATTTCTCATGAGGAAATCAGTCACTTCCTTGATGAATGGTTACATTTTTGTTTCGCTTCTTTATGGTCAAAGCCGCCTTCGTTGAAGAACATCCAATTTTGAAAACCTGCTTGTATCTCCGATTCCTTTCGGAATTTTCTGAATCTTTCCACACTCATAATTCATACTTTCTCAACATGATGTGTGACATGTGAAGTGAAAAGAGTTTGTTGTTATTTAAGAAACGGTAGTTGTAATAGTTGGAAGTGTTTTTATGGGGAACCTTGCGGTTTTGAGGCAATTTTTGAAAACTGTTGCATAACATGAGACATGCCACTGCATGGAAACCAATTTTCGATTGGATCTTACATCCAAGATTCCTTTGGTAAGTGCCAACGGCGTTTGTCAGATGATTTAAGTTTGATTTTCATGGCCAACCATGTTCGATTGACTGTTTTTCCGCCATTCCACATTTTTTAAAACAATAATGACACAAATTTAAAGCTTTTTCGGATAATGAAAGAAGTACCGAGTGTTATATGAAAAATAAAAGTTGGGGTCACCTCCAGTGAAACTAGAAGTGGAATGTTTCAACTTGTGATGTCAAAAAAAAACGTATTCAAGTGCGATAGCGACATAACAAATTCAATACCATAGAAAAATTGGGAAACGTACATCAACTTGTGGTATAGCATAGGTAGTAGTGGAAAGCAGTTTTGGGAAATAATGGTCTATAATTTCATTATAACTGTTCCCTTCTATATCTAGAAAATCATTACAAATTTCACCCAGAAACAACAATTATTTCTGATATACATATATATATATATATATATATATATATATATATATATATATATATATATATATATATATATATAGGGTGTAATCTAACCTCTTACACACCCGTGAATGACGAGTGTATAATGCCATTTTGTAATGAATTGCAGTAGTTAAAAAAACTGAAAAAAAAAATTAAAATATGTTTTGTTATTTTCAAAATTCGACAAAACTCAGAGGAAAATAATGCAATAAAAATGTAACTCGGCATTTGAAAAATGTGGAATGTTGAACTGATGTTGGGTTATGTATACATTGCATGCTGTCTGGAATATATATTCAATTTCAAAGGGAAGAAAACAACTAACCTTGTTATATCCAAACTGGTGATAAAGTCAGAACTACTTGACTCCATATACTGCTTTGAGGCACTTATCATAATTATCACAGTCACTTGTATGAAACAAACGACACAAACAGTATTGAAAAGGGAAACATGCGCAATTGGATATTGTTTTGAAAAATAATATCACGAAGATTGTAGTGATTCAGGCATTCATAATACGTGAAATGAACACTGGTGCCAAGCAAGATTCTCGCATGCACGATATACAAAGCTGTCAACGAATGAAAGTTCGTTAGTGTTGTCTGATTGGCTGGTGAATGAAAGATCCTAATTGGCAATAATCAGAAAACAGTACGCGATGTGCAGGAGAATTAATTTGTGCATTATTGTATTTGTCTTTTGCTGGCTCTCAAAACTAAACACCGAGCTGTTCCGTGCGTATTTTGGTGAGTACAAGACAAGATGAATCACTCGTTGCATTTATGAATGAAGTAGTAAATTTCAATTCTGGTTGGATTCTGGAGCCGCCAATCACTTTGCGGGCTTTTGGTACCTGATATATCAATATAATATAAATTATTTTTTGATAGAATGGCAAATTTTTCAAAAGACAAAGTTCATTATGTTTAAATTTATTCTCGTACACTTTGCGTACGGTTTCCGATTATTTGTTAATTGAGATCTTCAGATATTTCATTCAGCAGCCAATCAAAAAAACACTATTAGAATCTAACACACTTTCGTTCATAGACAGCTTTGTAAATCGTGCATGCGAGAATCTTGCTTGGCAACAGTGTTCAGTGTTCTGAATGTCTGAATTACTACAATGGTCTTGATATTATTTTTGTAAACAATATTCAATTGCGAATGTTTCTCTTTTCAATACTGATTGTGTTTTATGTTTCTTACAAGGGTATGTAGTCAGCTAGTTCTAACATCATCACCAGTTTGGATATAACAAGGTTAGTCGGTTTCTACACTTTGAAATTGAATATCTATCTCAGGCAGCCTGCAATGTGTATACATTTACCATACGATTATTTCAACATTCTATCTTATTCAAATGTCGAGATGAATGTTTATTTCGTTCTGCAATTGCCTAAGTTTTCCTCTGAGCAGGTCACCTGAAATTAGGCGAGAGGCGCTACCCAAAATGTTATCGAATTTTACAACGAACAAAACATGTTTTCAGATTTGTAACCACTGTAATTCGTTATGAAATGGCATTTCACATTCGTTATTCACCGGTGTGCAAGAGATTAGATTATATATATATATATATATATATATATATATATACAAAACTGAGGATATTGGGGTAAGCAACAATGAAAAGGTTAACTCTTTAAGGTTTATCCAAGCTTTCGGAAATGTTAATTTTCATCTTCAGGGAGACTACAATAGTTGAAAAAAACCAATAATAATACATATCCAAGTGCGAAACAATTATATGAATATAAATGTGTACTCTATGTGGTGTGACAAGTGAAACTGACAGGTTAGGAATGAATCTCGCATTTATACTCAAGCCAACGACACCTGACGTGATTAGTTACAGTGGTGCCAACTGTTAGATTAGTACCAACTAATGTTACCAGGTGGCGGTAATGTTAAAAAGAACTATTATTTCATATTATATTGTTGTCAATTTTGATTGATATCTGAAGACAATGAATAGGAGATCTTGCTCAAATGGTTATTTTTTTTATGTATATTTTTTTTAAATATTTTTTTTTTATATTACATTGTTGTTAATTTTGATTGATATCTAGAGACAATAAGTGAGAGTAGATCTTACTCAAATAATAATAAGTGCTAGCGACAGAGTCACATACATATAAGAGAACATTCTTAGAAATGGCTTTCATTTCCCAAAAAAACAATTGTATAAATAAAAAAACAGATATTGACCATCTGAGTGAGATCTACTCTTATTTATTGTCTTTATATATCAATCAAAATTGACAACAATGTACTATATATATATATATATATATATATATATATATACATATATATATATATATATATATATATATATATATATAATGTTTGTATTGGCCTAAGGCTATGAACCAACGAGAAATCTGTTGCGAATTTGAAAGAGATCACAAGCCGTCCTGATGATTGGGAAACTGTAGACGGATGGTGTGTCTTTTTGGATTCGTAACAGATTTCTCTCATTCTCGATATCGATGTTTGCGTTAAACGCATGAGAAGTACGACTATTGATATCGTGGGTAGGCCTTTCTAACAATTTGTTAGTGACCTGTTAAAGTGCACGAAATCTCGTGATTTTAAAATTCCACGATATTAGGTTAAAGCTTCACCGCACAGATTATAGATGTCACTATCAATAATCTGATGCAATTAATATATATATATATATATATATATATATATATATATATATTATTATAAATATATATTTATATATAAAAAAAAATAATATATAAAATATTTGAGGGGATCTTTCATTTATTGTCTTTATATATTATTCAAAATTGACAACAACAACAAAATAATAGTTTTGTTTAACATTACCGCCACCTGGTAATATCAGTTGGTACTAATCTAACAGTTGGCACCACTGTAACTAATTCCAAGTGACACCCATCAGGCTTGAATATAATTGCGAGATTCATTCCTAACCTGTCAGTTTCACTTGTCACACCACATAGAGTACACATTTATATCTATATGATTTTAAACAACGCTTATGTGGTTGTAGTAACTGTGAACTCCGTTTTATTCCTTGATCTATGTTTTTTTTCTTTTCTATCACTATGTTAGATGGATATATTCAACATCATTGTGACCAACCTCAATGAAGTTGTAAGTAGCATATTGTTTCGCACTGGAATATGTATAACTATTGGTTTTTTTCATCTTTTGTAGTCTCCTTGATGATGGAAATGAACATTTCCGAAAGTTTGGATAAACATTGAACAGTTTACTTTCTCATTGCTGCTTACCCCAATATCCCTAGTTTTGTACCTAACTAGTCAGCAAATACTCCCCACACACACACACACATATATATATATATATATATATATATGTATATATATATATATATATATATGTATATATATATATATATACCGCGCATTAAATATACAATGAGATATACATTCATTCGAATTTATATTGTACTGATTCTTCATATATTTCTAGAAAACTCGCTGGAATATCAGGGTTGGGCTGAACACAGCTTCTGAATTAGTCATATTCGCAAAAAGTTCATTACATCAGATTGAACTAACTCATGTTTTCTTTGTTTCAGATCCTCCTTGTTGATCCAACCTGCTATCGTAATCCCTGGAGAAAATAGTGCTGATATTAACGAACAATAATATCTATGAAACCTACCCCACGAAATATCCATACAAAGAACTCTGCTACTACTCTGTTAAATACATAACTCTGGCTGCGCCAACAGTGCAGCTACACTCTCCTGAGGCACAACAAATGTGAATTATGCACTAAGTTGACAGCCATCTCGTAGCAGGAACTTCTCCCCAATGAGTACAAGACACTGTTTGCCGATTAACTCGGCACTATCGCGGAAACTTTCGTCGAATTTCGTCGTTTCGTGTATCCTCCTACTGCTCGTGCTTCACTTGGGTAAGTTTGCTAGTTGATATCTGCTCAATAAAATGAAAAAACATGTGAAATGTGACCAACAGATGGGATGAAAATAACAAAAGGAATGATGATGATGGACATTCTAGAGCATAGGAGATCAACCTTTGCCTCTTAGGTCAAATGGGGTGGAGTCAGAGACAGAGGGCTAATCCAAATGAATGTATGGTGTTTTCGGAAACAGATAAAAATACGGAAATGGTTAAATGGCACAAATTCGATATTCCCAGCTGAATGAAATGGTTATTGAGAATTTACGATTAATTTTTCTGTAGTGACTTGAAAATTTCTTCAAAATAGACTAAGAGCTGGCTGCAGAAAACCTGGCCAATCGAGGAACAGAATGAAATGTTTTTGAAATGTTAGTACTCACAGCAAACAAAAGAAGAATCATTAATTCCCTGGCAAAAGTGGTGGGTAAGTTTTTATGGCCTCTTTTTGGAAAAAGCATTCTCGGATGTAGCAACAGATTGGTGATAGTTTCAAAACAAACTAACTTCCGAGTGGTCCAGCGATCTGAGGTGCTGGTTCACGAAAGGGAGCATAGGTGAGCTTGGGTTCAAACCCCAACTTTGGCAGTTTTTTTTTCTTTTTTTTTCGGAAAAGAAACCATACCAATGTAATGACATGTTGGAAATACTTTTGACACCTACTATCGCTCGAGTTGGCAGAGCAGTCTGAGGCTCTCGTTTTCGGTAGGAATCTCACACCTAACAGTTTTTTTTTCTTTAATTTTTCCCTTCAAAATTGATAATTGATTTGTTGTGGGACCAATATTCGTCCCAAAACATGTCTAAGAGCAGGCTGCAGAAAACCTGGCCGATCGAGTATCAGAATGAAATGCTTTCATTATATCAGTACTCACAGAGATCATAAGAAAAAAAAAACAGTGCCTGGGCAGAATTTTTTCACAAGTTTTGTAAGCCTCTCTTCGGAACATTTCCCGTACTGAAACCATACCAATGGAGTAACGGCTTGAAGTTACTCTTAATTCCTTTTATTTACACATTTACAAAATAATATATTCTAGTGGCTCGCTGAATCTTGTTATAATGCCATAGCACCAATTTTTTTTACTATACCTATCACTATCACAGGGTCAATATCCACAATGAACTTGTTTCTCATATATTCCACAATCAAATTAATAAAACTAATATATCTAGACACATTCATATGTAGCTATCATATCTAGAGGGCATACAAAGCTTGTGAGCAAATTCTACCCAGGTACTAAATAACTTTTATCATGGTCTCTATAAGTGCTGACATATTAAAAACATTTCATTAGCTATGTTACTCGATTGCTCAGATTTCCTGCAGCCAGCTCTTAGACATAAGAAATTATTCGTTTTGAGATGGATAATGGTCCCAAAAAAATTATTTCTCAATAAAAAACTGCCAGGTGTGGGGTTCAAACCCCTACCTGTCGAGAACCAGCTCGAATCTGACGCCCTAGACCGCTTGGCCAACTCGAGATGTCAAGAGCATTTCCAACATGTTATCACATTGGTATGGTAGCTTTTTTCAAAAAAAGGCCATACAAAACTCATGCACTACTTTTGCCCAGGTAGCACATGATTTTTCCTATGTTTGCTGTGAGTACTAACATTTTAAAAACATTTCGTTCTGTTAGTCGATTGGCCATGTTTTCTGCAGCTCTTAGCCTAAGAGACAATGGGAGTCATACAGTTTCCAACCCCGAAAACCCACAAAATAAAGTAGTCAGTTTTTAAAATCAACTTTTCGTCGCATTCGCACTTGGTGATCATTCAAGTGGTTATGACGATATCTTTTTCAAACAACACGAGTTGTCGATCTTTTTCTACGACAATCCCATTACCGTGCGCACATTACAGGGTGCTAACCCCAACTTTTACTATTCGATAATTTACAATTCATAGTCGAATGTGGAAAAAAGTATTCGGGTGTGATAAATCAATTTTATTATCTACTCCCGTTGTATTCCAAACCGGGATTTACCATTTATAATGAATATGGTCTGAATATTAACTTATTTGGCATCACTATACAGGGTGTTTCATGATTGAATGCTGATCGTGAAGGGCGATAATCCTTGGATGATTTTAAGAAAAATTCTCCATATGAGCATAGGTCCGCAACCGCTTTATTTCTGAGATACAAGATGTTGAAATTTAACAAAAAAATCAGTTTTTCCTTAATATCCCTAAAACCGCTCTGGCTTTTTTTTCAATTTTGGTACATGCAAAGTACGCATAAAAATAATTTTTTTCCATGATAAAGGATTTCTTAATTTTCATCAGTCCCTGTCAACATGCCCTGTCATATTTTTGATCAAAATAATGATACGCCATTGTCTTTTTTTCAAATAAATATTATTTTTGTAATTGTCCTCTATCTTTCCATTAAAATGGGCTCATGCCTTTTTTTCGTCCGGCGGACGGTTTTCGGTTTAGAAAATAAAATACATTCATTTGCTTGTCCCTATTCGATTTTTTCTCTCAGTCTTAATTTCACATTTGTAGTAACCAAAGGATCTAGGCGAAATTTTTATAACTTTATGGTAACCATTATTCAGTTTTTGTAATGAGTACGCATAAAAATACATTTTTTATTTTTAAAAACATAACAATTATGAACAAAAAATACCAAAATCATATCAACTATTTAAAATGTCTGACTCCTGCAAGTATGCACGCTTCAGCCCTCCTTGTCATTGACTCGCGTACTCTTTGGAAAATCCCTGGAATATTCCTTATTGCTTCACAGGAAACTATGACGCGGTTTGGCAATTCTTCCTCACACAGATTCGGTTGACTGTACACCAGAGTCTTAAGATGTCTCCAAAGAAAATAATCAAGACTGTTTAAGTCTGGGGATCTACCTGGCCATGAATCTGTTCCCCCACGACCTATCCTGCGATTATGAAAGTTTTGGTTTTAATATTCGTGTGCCAGAGCACTAAAATGAGCAGGTGCACCATCGTATATGAACCACATGCGATTTTGTATCAAAACGGAATTGGCAAATTATCTTCAAGAAATCGGCGATAATGATGTCCATTCAATCTGCGTGGTAAAAAAAAGGTCCAATTAGGTGATCTCCAATGATTCCAGCCCAGACATTCAATGAGAACTGCTCCTGGTGATGAGATTCCACGATTGCATGCGGATTTTCCTCGGCCCAAAAATGATTATAATGAAAATTTCTGATCCTGTTTCAAGTAAAACTAGCTTCGTCCGTGAATAAAAATGTTCTGTCAAATAAAGGATTTTCGGTAACTTTTGGCAGAAACCATTGGCAGAAATTCACTTGTAATGGAAAGTAGAGCCTGAACCCGTTGAATGGGATAGGGATACAATGAATATTCATGAGGAATCCTCCATACTAAAATATGGGCGATATTCAAATTATTGGCAACTTGCCTCGTACTCATTTTAGGATTTTCGTCAACTGAATTTAAAACAGCTTCCTCAATTGCTGGAGTTCTTGCAGTCCGATGTGCTTCTTTCAAGTGATGATTTGGCTCAAAGTTTCCTGTTCCACATAACCTTCTGTGGGTGCTCGAAATCAATCGAGCATCAGGAACCATCCTATTTGGGAGGCGCTCCTGATACAGACGCCTGGCTCCATATGCGTTTCCGTCAGCAAGCCCATACAAGTAATGCATGTCTGCTAATTCGGTATTTGTAAAATTTATCATATTTTTTTTAATAAACAAGTTTTTATAACGCAAATATAACAAGTTTTTATAACGCAATATATCACTGAAGAAGTGTCAAAATTGTTTATGTTGAAAACAACGAAATGTTTTCTCAGCATACTAGATGTTTCTAGCCCACAAGATAATCCTACTAGTACTCTTCAACGGCTGATTTCGCATAGGGACAAGCAAATGAATGCATTTTATTTTCTAACTCAAAAACCGTCCGCCGTACGAAAAAAATGTTAGTGAACATTTTTATGAGAAGATAGAAGAAAATTACAAAAATAATATTTATTTGGAAAGAAGACAGTGGCGTATTATTATTTTGTGAAAAATAAGGCAGGGCATGTTAACAGGGACGCCACTGATGGAAATTAAAACATTTTTTAGCATGGAAAAAATGTATTTTCATGCGTACGTTGCATGTTCCAAAATTGAAAAAAAAAGTCAAAGCGGTTTCAGAGATATTGGGAAAGAACTGATTTTTTTGTTAGATCACAACATCCTGCATCTCAGAAATAAAGCGTTTGCGAAACTATGTTCAAATGAAGAATTTTCCTTAAAATCATCCAAGGATTATCGCCCTTTAGGATCAGCATTGACTGTTGATGGATTAACTATTAGAGGGTTTGGACAGATTGTGGTACTGAATATTTATTCCAAATATCGATTGTGTGGTATCAAATTGTTCGTAACAACATGTTCCTACACCCTTGTTCTATATGAAAAATTGAGTAAACATCATAATAACGATTTTGTAAACTTCAAATGAACCAGTAAAACAAATGAAAAGTAAACACGATCTAAACTATTTTTCCAGGTAACTTGATCCAAAATTTACCGTTTTAACACATTCATGACACTCTGGATTGAAAATCTAAAATTTGAGGATGATGAATACTAGAAAGTGACAAATGGGGTGTCATTGTACTCACAATGTGATTTTCTATTGAAATAAGTAAAAATATACCGGGTTTACCATTTAAAATGAGGGTCATTTCCGGTTAAAGTTGAAGGGATAGAAAACGATTAAATACGTCAAGAAATTCATATTTATGTATTATACCTACTCACCGAATTTCACTTGTTTATATGTTAAAACAAAAAAGTTAAAGGGCTTAGCCACTTTTGAGAAACACCGGGTATACCAGCCTACTCGTATGACGGCGTCGGACAATTTTCCGCCCTGTGTGTGAACGTTTAGATACCGTTGAGCAGCGACGGTAAATTATCCGATTGGATAAATCCACCGTGTGTGTCACCGCCGTTAGATTCCAAAATGAGTATGTGTTTTTCATTTATGATAGAGTTAACACACTGAAAAAAAACAGGTTTGAGTCATTGGAACCCATGTCGGTCCTGTTGAATACAAATCTTTATACACGCTTGCTTGTTTGCACGATCAATATGATTTTTTGTTCATTCAATATTTGAACTACTTCCTCCAATGCCTAATTGCTCCGAGACAACCCATCCTAATGAGGTGTCATATAATAGCGGCATGTTTTCACCCAATGATATTTTATTTGATCCTAAAATATTCCAAAATATATCGGCTCCGATGAGCAAATCAATAGGACCGGGCTTGTAAAATAGCGGGCCAGCTAAAGTTATATTATTGGGAATTGCCCAAGACTTTGTGCAAAATTGAAAATTAGGCATTACATTCGTGATATGTTTTAAGATGTAACAATTGCAATTGTCCTTGAATTTGGTATGCATTGACTTTATTGCTACACTACACCTTTTATTGACTTTGGAATTGGCGTTTGTTATGCCAAAAATTGTTAAATTAGTTTTTTGTGCCTCAATGCCCAATCGTTTCCATATATGCTCCGTTATAAACGAAGTTTGAGACCCACAATCTAATAACGCTCTTGCCCTATGGTAATTATTGAATTTATCAGCAATGAGTTTGTGCGCTGTCGATAAAATAACCTGATGCGATGTTGGAAATACTACAGCACTGCTCATGCACTGATTTTATGAACATCCTGTTCATATTTTCAAACGAATCAATATATAAAAACAGGAGAGCAGTTCCCCCACTTTTTCCAACATCTTTCGTTTTGAACATTCCAAAGCGCGTTTCGTATTCTTGTCAAAATTAATGGTTAATATCAATCTTCTATCCGAAAAATCATGTGTATATGCGGGAAACAATCACAAAGTAAATCATCACACTATTATACACTGAAAAAATGAATTCATCCACATGGTAAAATAGAAAAATATCGTATCGTATCGCTGTTATTTATTTAGATTTATTTCTTGTATTTTATCACACTTACATATGCTTGTGTTGAAATAATTTGTTTCGTTCCGCAATAAATTATTCAAACACTAGAAAGATTTTTTTTTAACTTAAATAAAATAATTAGGGGCCTCCACGCCTTTGTTGCCCCAGGGTCTCCACACCTTTCAATCCGGCCCTGGACGTGCTCGTCCGCGTCTTGAATTTATCGTGCAGGATAGTATTATGCCAGGCCTAGCATTCCTTGCAAGGTCCCAATTTACACCTTCAAGTAGGGTGTCCAGCTCTCAAGCAATTGTAGCATAGATTCGATTTCTTAACGAACTCCCTTTTTTGACTTAGACTCAAATTCAGGAATTTGATATATTTCAGTTTCAAAATTATCAATTGAAGAATTGTCTGATTTGTTGGTTAACCACGTCATAAAAATAAAAAACAGATGCGGCCAGTTTAATCGGTAGATTCCAACAAATCTTTTGACGAATTTCTAGATACTTCGCCTATAAAAAAAATGTTCATCCCCTTAATTGATTCTGATGAACTTTGAAAAGTCTGAAAGTAAAAGTTTCTCAAACCATAATTCAACTATGGGCACATTCACCTTATGCAACGCAACACAAAATCGGTACGACTGAGGTCAAAAAAACATATTTCTATCCGAATTCAAATGGAATGTTACTCCAATGGACCTACGATTAATATGCAATGATAGCGGCGCATTGAATCTTCAATTCCGAGAGCGATTAAAACCCCTTTACCGGAGTTTTTGCTGGCATAATTTGTAGGCAGCGTCACGTATCTGCTATTTACTATCGTAAAAGGAATCGAAATCATTCCAAGACCGGAGCAAACAAGCTGCCGCTATGCATCGAATTATCGGTAAATAATATATTCCGCACCACGTTGGAAAATGTGAGAAATAAAAATGTCGAGATGGAAAGGTTTGAATATAAAACCAATCATTACATGTCAATAGAGCAAATACTAACCGAACATAGACAGTCTTTCGGCGACTCGCGAAACATTCCCTACTTCGTATTTGCGAATCAAACCGATGATAGAGTGCATCTCAATTATCACTTGGAAGAGAGTTGAATTGGATGGATTTTCATGAATTATTTTTGGAGTTTTGGGAGTAGGTAGGAAATTTCCTATAATAATCATATTAATCATCATGATTAATTAAGAATGCACATCATATATATGGACGAATGTGCATGTAGGTTTGTATGTATATCTGCATCTGTATATATATGCATATGTATGAATATGCATATATATATATATATATATATATATATATATATATATATATAATATAGAAGGGTAGTCTTGACTGACTAGTTGAAGAAAAAAATCTACGAAACTATCTTGAGGATGCAGTCAAAGTAACTGGGCTGGGTTAAAGAATACTCTTTGTTATATGGTCGAGCTCACGCAAACGTTTATTTCCTTTTTCAAGACATTAACTTGAGAATGACATTATAAAGTCAAAAGCGTACATAGTCAGGAACAAACACAATTGAGCAGATTGTTAATCAATGCATTGTTAAAAAATGAGTAAACAGCTTTACAACCACTTTTATTCAAAAACTAGAAAAATTCTCGTCATGGAGATGTCAAAATAAATTCTGCACATGGTCAAATACGATCCATGCTCTTCTGGCATAAATTGACCATGTGCAGAATTTATTTTGACATCTCCATGACGAGAATTTTTCTAGTTTTTAAATAAAAGTGGTTGTAAAGTTGTTTACTTATTTTTAAACAATGCATTGATTAACAATCTGCTCAATTGTGTCTGTCAATGTCTTGAAAAAAGGAAATAAACGTTTCCGAAAGCTCGACCATATAACAAAGAGTATTCTTTAACCCAGCCCAGTTATTTTGACTGCATCCTCAAGATAGTTTCGTAGATTTTTTTCTATATATATATATACATACAAATATATATGTATATATATATATATATATATATATATATATACAGAGTGGCCACTTTTGGGATTGGGGATGGGATTGTATTGGTAACTTTTAAACCATAAGAGCTAGAAGGTCCTACAAATGGAGAAGAGAAAAAGTTGCATTCATAGAAGCATTGTCAAGCAGTTCAAACAAATCGAGATTATCAGGGCCGGTTCTTGAGATATCATAATAAAAGTAAATACTGTCATTTTGATTTTTCTTTTTTTCTCACTTTATTTCGAATATTATCAGAAAATGTCACAGGAGTTTTTTATTCAACAGTAGATTATCCTCATTTTGACATAATCAGATTTTGTATACAACGTTTCGTACGCTCTGGGCCACCCTCAACCTCATTTTTTTCAATACGGACCTGCATATTTTATGACACTTTTTGAAATAACTTTTAACGCTTAATTCAACGATATATCATACAATGTCATTCAAAGTTGATTTTCAGGTGATTTTGACCCTCATCCAAATTTCTTTGGGTCGGATCTGTATTACATTTAGGTACCTTTAGTTTAATTAACAACATGCAATACATTTCGATAAGAAAATCAACTTACTCATCTTCAACTGAATGGAACGTAACAGAATCAAAGCAAGAAACAAGTAATAATTATTTACAAATTTCAAGAGGTGAAAAACCTAATTCATAATAATTAAACGAAACTATCATTTAATGAAAGAAAAATCAAATGATTATTCGAAAGTAAATGATGAACATTAATGAAGTAAGTGTTCGAAATGTCCACCATTTTGTAAAATGCACTTTGCGGTTCTGGAACCCATACTTCTTATAGATAGATAGATAGATAGATACTTTATTCGTTAACCATTTTACATATTCACGAGGAAATATAAATGGACAAACATGTCAAAAAACACAGAATGCATATACCAAAATTATGAGATATAACACAGTGTGAAAATTGTTACATAGTAACGCAGAAAAAGGAAAACTAAAACCATGTAATGGAGTACACTTTGGACGAAACAGTTTGCTTATTTCGTCTCCTTGAATACCTTCCAATACATTCTCAATCTTCTCGCGAGGAATCATTATTGTTGGATTTGTCATTTGTTCCGTTCAAACAAATTACAGAATCGAACTTTATTTTGAGATCATTACGATATAATTTTTGCAAGGCTTGGTATCCAAATTTAAAATCATTGTATTCGCGTCTCTTGACTATTTTATTAACAGCAGTTTTTGATAAATTGCATTCAGCCACAGTTCTCGATTTTTTTTCTGGGTTCAATTGAATTTGGGTCAAAACATTGATATCGTTGATAGACTTGTTTTTTCTTACATACACACAACTCTAGGTTCATTGAATGTATTATTTTCAAGTAGTAGGCCGTGGATAAAAAAGAACATAACAAGAAATGTCATATTATTTGTCACTTCGTTTATTATTGTGTCACAAGAACTTGTCATTAAATACTTTTCTGAGTAATTTCAATTTAACTTATTCGATATGGTGAGATACACAAATGAAGAGAAGAGAGATATGTACGAAGTGTACATAAAACTAGATAGAAATTCGTTCAAAGCACAACAAAGGTATGGTGAATTATATTCTGAAAGAACAACACCATATATTAAAATGTTTCGACGTTTATCTACATCGTTACTTGCACATAATTCATTCATCAAACCTAGAGGTCCTTATGTACGACAATACGAGCCTATCAATGACATCAATGTTCTGGCCCAAATTCGAATGAATCCAGGAATAGGACGAGAACTATGGCCAGAATGCAATTTATCAAAAAGTGCTGTTAATAAAATACTCAAGAGACACGGATACCTAAAAAAAAAAATCTCGAATGATCCTGAGAGAAGGTTGCAATTCTGTAATTGGTTTCAACGGAAGGTGCGGAATAACAACAATTTTGCGCACAATATCATTTGGGGAGACGAAACGACATTCACAAATTCTGGCATGTTCACTCTTAGGAACAAACATTTTTATGCCACAGAAAATCCTCACTTATTTCATGAAATTAGACATCAATATCGTTTTCCTTCGAACATATGGTGCGGTTTGTTGAATAATAAATCACTGGGACCCTATTTTATTGACGGCAACCTAACCGGAGCAAAATATGTAGAAATTATAGAAGAAATGTTGGATGGTCTTTCTATACGGTATCGGCGTAATAGTCCATGGTTCCAACAAGACGGATGTGGTCCACACAACTCAAGAATAGTCACAGACTATCTAAACCGAACTTTTCCCGATTCATGGATTGGAACAAGAGGTCCAGTAGCATGGCCTGCCAGATCTCCGGATTTGAATCCGCTGGATTTTTATTTGTGGGGATATCTCAAAAATAAAATTTATGATACTACGAACCCGACAATAGAGATTCTTCGCGAGAAGATTGAGAATGTATTGGAAGGTATTCAAGGAGACGAAATGAGCAAATGTATAAGCAGTATGGGTTCCAGAACCGCAAAGTGCATTTTACAAAATGGTGGACATTTCGAACACTTACTTCATTAATGTTCATCATTTACTTTCGAATAATCATTTGATTTTTCTTTCATTAAATGATAGTTTCGTTTAATTATTATGAATTAGGTTTTTCACCTCTTGAAATTTGTAAATAATTATTACTTGTTTCTTGCTTTGATTCTTTTACGCTCCATTCAG
The DNA here is from genome assembly GCA_018342105.1 of Gonioctena quinquepunctata. Taxonomy (NCBI): domain Eukaryota; kingdom Metazoa; phylum Arthropoda; class Insecta; order Coleoptera; family Chrysomelidae; genus Gonioctena; species Gonioctena quinquepunctata. Next base: position 3,942 of record JAFIRS010002479.1, on the reverse strand, counting down.
TTGAAGATGAGTAAGTTGATTTTCTTATCGAAATGTATTGCATGTTGTTAATTAAACTAAAGGTACCTAAATGTAATACAGATCCGACCCAAAGAAATTTGGATAAGGGTCAAAATCACCTGAAAATCAACTTTGGATGACATTGTATGATATATCGTTCAGCGTTGAAAGTTATTTCAAAAAAAGTCATAATATATGTAGGTCCGTATTGAAAAAAATGAGGTTGAGGGTGGCCCAGAGCGTACGAAACGTTGGATATAAAATCTGATTATGTCAAATTGAGGATAATTTACTGTCGAATAAAAAACTCCCGTGACATTTTTTGATAATATTCGAAATAAAGTGGGAAAAAAAGAAAAATCAAAATGACAGAATTTACTTTTCTTATGATATCTCAATAACCGGCCCTGATAATCTCGATTTGTTTGAACTGCTTGACAATGCTTCTATGAATGCAACTTTTTCTCCATTTGACCGACCTTCTAACTCTTATGGTTTAAAAGTTACCAATACAATCCCATTAAAAAGTGAACCTGCCCATAAAAATCTCGATATATATATATATATATATATATATATATATATATATATATATATATATATATATATATATATATATATATATACAGGGTGAGTCAGAATAAGACCGACAAACTGCGACTACAGATTCCTCACCTCATTTCTAGGTGAATAGTTGCTATCAAGGTTTGTCCTGAAATGCATCCCCTCTGAGATACAGGGTGTCGAAAGTACGAAAAAATTAGGATTTAATTTGTTTCCTCCAAAATTACTGAAGGAAAAAATTTGAAACTCGGTACACTTATCAACGAGCTAATTTGAAGTTATAATTTTTTATTTTTGTATACCAGTGGCGTAGTTACGATGATATATGGTCATATGTTCCTTCATATTTTCTTGGGACAAGTGAATGGACAAATGAGCTTTGACATCAGTAATAACATTCCATGTTCCTAAAATTGAAGGTTTCTGAGATAATTGAGAAAAACTGAAGATATGTCCTTAGTATAGACATAATTTCCTATGTGCAATAATCGCATAATGCTTGTTTCTTACAACATATCGGAATATTTGTCAACCTCCTGAACATTTTTTTATGTTGGGAGAATAGGAAACATAATACGGGTGAGTCAGAATGAGACCGATAATTTGATTTTTTCATTCATCATATTATTTGATCGAATCGATGTCAAGGATTATTTTTCTCCGTCAAAAACATGTTGATTTGATAATATTTTCCTAGATAATTCAATCAGAAATGGCTTTGATGATGAAACTTCAACATAAACTTCAACACATTAAGAGTACTTGTCTTCAATTTTTCGCGAAAATCATTTCAGACTTAACTCTTATCTAAGTGGAGTATTATGAATTTGAGGTTGGGTTTGTAATTCAGTTGATGTGTCAAAACAATCATATGCAAGGAAGTATGGTAACATATCATTGAATCCGCGACATCGATTTGAAAAAATAGAGTTATCGGTATTATTTTGACTCACCGATGTTTCCGATTCTTCCAACATTGAAAAATGGTGAGGAGGTTGACACTTATTCTGATATGTTGTAAGAAATTAGCATTATGCGATTATTGCACATAGGAAATTATGTCTCTACTAAGGAAATATCTTCAGTTTTTCTCAATTATCTCAGAAACCTCTTCTTTCAGGCACATGGAATGTTATGACGTATCGATGTGCCAAACGCTCATTTGTCCTTTCACTTGTCCCAAGAAAATATGAAGGAACATATGACCACATACCATCGTAACTACGCCACTGGTTTTCGAAAATAAAAAATTATAACTTCAAATTTGCACGTTGATAAACCTTGATTAGTGTACCAAGTTTAAAATTTTTTCCTTCAGGAATTTTGGAGAAAACAAATCAAATCTTAATTTTTTTCGTACTTTCGACACCCTGTATCTCAAAGGGGATGCATTTTAGGACATACCTTGATAGCAACTTTTCACCTCGAAATGGGGTGAGAAATCTGTAGTCGGAGTTTGTCGGTATTGTTCTGACTCACCCTGTATATATATATATATACAGTGTGACCCATTTAAAATGGAACCACCCCTGTAAAATACTCATTTTTCAGTCATTCTGAAAAAAAATTTTTTTCGAAAATTGAGCATCAATAACTGTATCTTGACACAAATTTTCATAACTTTAGTTTCATTTCCAAGGCACTCTATGGTTTTTTTTCTTCGTTAAAAACGGCAAAAATTTATTAGGCAATTTTTGTTTCAAAATTTGACTACACCACTGTATTCGTAGTCGTTATAAATGAAAACCATGAAAATTTCATAAAAAAATATTGGTCAACAACGAAGTTACAACAACTTTAATTTTGGAAACAAAGTATTTGATATTAATTTTCATTTAGATTATAGACATATTTAAAATCTGGCAACACTGCCGATACAAAGAAGAACACTAATGAATTTGTACAGCAAAAATCCGAAGTCAATAGCTCATTCCGTTCTACAGTTATAACTCCTGAAAGTATGGTAATGTGAGCGATTTCTGGTGGAAGCGATTTGTAATAAAAATCTAACTACGTCACTGGATTTGTGAATTATATTCCCTCATAATCCTTTATTTAAGTTTAGGTTATGAGTGTATTCGAAAATAACAGAAAATTTAAAATTCATTTTCAAGTTTTGCAATTTTCAATAGCCGATAAAAACGAAATGAACCGAATCAAGTTTTAAAGTATCAAAATTATTTATTCAATAATAAAACAGAAAGCAGGACAAAAAAATATTCCTTTTTTATTCTGCAAAACTCAACTGAAACAAGGTTTTTGAGAAGGTATCAATAATTTGAGGAAAGCTGAACTAATACATTGGGCATAGGTATTGTACTAAATCAATAGTAGGCTGTGATTTAGTACACCACAAATCGCTCACATTACCATACTTTCAGTAGTTATAACTGTTGAACGAAATGAGCTATCGACTTCGGATTTTCGCTGTACAAATTCGCTTGTGCTCTACTTTGTATCAGCAGTGTTGCCAGATTTCAAATATGTCTGCAATCTAAATAAAAATTATAATCAAATACTTTGTTTCCCAAATTAAAGTTGTTGTAACTTCGTTGTTAACAAATATTTTCTCATTAAATTTCGATGGTTTCAATTTATAACGACTACAAATCCAGTGGTGTAGTTAAATTTGGAAAAAAAAATTGCCCTATAAACTTTTGCCGTTTTTGACGAAGAAAAAAAACCATAGAGTGCCTTGGAAATGAAACTAAAGTTATGAAAATTTGTGGCAAGATACAGTTTTTGATGCTTAATATCAGAAAAAAATATTTTTGAGATTGACTGAAAAATGCGTATTATACAGGGGTGGTTCCATTTTAAATGGGTCACACTATATATATATATATATATATATATATATACATATATATATACATATCTAAATATATATATATATATATATATGTATATATATATATATAGATGTACACGGTCATTGTGAATCCCGTGAGGCATATGAACGAGACGCAGTTTAGCCCGGAGTAACCTTGTTAGTCCCGATATCGGGCTCAACAAAGTATCACCCTGTATCTCTTCACTGGGTGATCAGAATTGAATGCAGATCATTTCCCCACGTTTTAGATCGGGACACACAATATACCATTTCCATAACCAACATACGCGATATAGTTCTTTGGTTCGAACTGTAGGGGGCGCTTTCCGTATATAGGGATATACACTGCAGAATTATATACTTCTTTGTAGAGCCCACAAACTTTTGTAGCGTTGTGTAGCCCTAAGTTTGGCGACATCGCAATCGTTGCCTTCATGAATGTAATATATATGAATTGCTGGATTCGTGATCTGTACTAGCGCAAGGAGTAGTTCATATTTCAATATAAAAAATATTTATCGTTCATTTTTCAGATTAGGGAATTT